>VZRN01003866.1:1290901-1550540 GCA_013397935.1 Dasyornis broadbenti
AAAAAGGAAGTTGTGATTTGTAACTACAGGTTAGGAAATCTTCACTCATTAAGAATCACAGATCTAACGCAAATCAAATTCAAGCCTTAGGAGCCAAGTGCTTTAGAAATTTCAAGGGCATATTACACCAAATATTTTAGAGGAAATGCCTAGAGAAATCTGTCCACTCACTGCCACTTGCCACTTCCTTGCAAAGTTATTGCTTAGTAAGCAATGTTTATAGGTTTCACTCTTAGCAATCTCATTCTTCTCCTGGGAACAAGCACAGGTCATCATAAGAAGACTGAATCTGTGACATTTGTGGTTTGATATTTTTATATCCTTTTTCTGAATTATGTATGTAGTTATTGGGATATTATGCAACTTTACCACTCATTGTCTTTTAATACAGAATGCGAACAAAATGAAGTATTTTTTTTTCCACAGTACTTAATTTAGGTTTGCAGTAGATTTAAGTAACCTTTTTTCTCTAGACCCCTGCTTCCTTGTCCCATCAGTGCAGCAGGATTTTTTGCAGAGTGCTCACACATAATGCATATACAGGCACATCAGCCTGGCATGATTCAAGCTTGAGGGCTTTTGAAGGAGCTTTTAAGATTTCTCATGTCAAAACTGACTACTAAAAAAACTCCAAACAAACCCAACCCCAAAAACACTTTAGGATGGGTTTGCATGATGGGCCACAGATCATTTCTGGAAATATCACATATTGTTACCTAACAAATACATGCTAAAATATGTATTTACATGACAGAGATTTCAGAAGTTCTAAAGATGCGGCTTCATTTTACTGAGGAAAAAAATTAGGAAAAAAAAAAAACCAAACCAAAACAAAAATCAATTTAAGGTTCTGTTTATTCAGTCCCTAAAATATTCTTATTTTTGGTGATTAATTAGGGTGCCAAGAACAACATAATGGAAATTGCATATGTGGGGTTTTGACCTTCTTTCTGTGCTTGTTTCTCTTTTTCCTGTTTGTGCATGACCCCTTTTACCAGGTATATTTTCTACTAACATGCAAGGGGGTTACTTTATAAAAAGCAGATATGATTATGAAACTTTGGATTATAGTTTTATAATGTGGTTCATTTTGCTCTCTGAATTTATTTTCTTCTTGATGCTCTTCATTCTTATTCCCACACTGCAGCTAATGAGAATCTCAGCATTGTTACCCACGGCAGCTTAGTCATCTTGCCAAACATTCTATTACATGTGTGTTGGAGGGATTTTTTTTTCCTTTCAAAGCCAGATTAGTTCTTTGCACTTGTTTATAGATTGGTTGTGTAAGACACTGTAAGAAACAAGTGGACAGTGCAAGGCAGCACTGAAAATAAGCAACAGAAAATTATGTTGTTATGTTAAAACAGAGGTTTTGTGAAAGAATTTGCTGTTTTAAAGAGCGCTCTCTGCCTCAGCTTGGCTGGTTAAATAGAAAACATCTGTTGCACATTGTGAGACATGCATAAAATCAGTTAATTTGGGAATCTTTTCTTCCCTCTGAAGTCATCTGAGTAATGAAAGTTTATAAACTTTCACCTTTCTAAACTCACATTAAAATTGGTATTTTCATCAAAAGTATGTGAACTTTTCACAGACTGTAGCTGAGGAGTGTGAAATACTTGTTGTTCCATTTAGCTCCACAAAGTGCTGCACATTGAAATATAAGTTACTTGAGGACTTCCCAGTTAGTGAGCTATTTATAATTATTCTACAGCTGAAGTTTTTGAGATGACAGATTCTTCTTCTGCCCTTATATTGCTATTCTTCCATATAGCCAAAGTGGTGAGCAAGTTACTTGACTGAAGTATGAACCTGCAAATGCTAACCAGACAAAAGTCTGCATAACTCCCATATCTTTCTGATACTATTTCTAAGAACAAATGGGGACAAAGTTGAAAAAGGGGCTACAGAATTTCTGTTATCACAAGAATTTCTAACGAAAGCAGCAGAATGAAGTATTGAAATAGGAGAGGGGGAAAAATCCAACATTTCTGAAAGAACCTAGAAGGACATGGAATGCAGCATGGGACTTGCAAACTTCAGTGCTGTCATTCATAAAGACTCCTGGTCTGGTTTTAACCTGTGTCCAAGACAATTCCTAGCACTGACCAGGGAATATGACAGGACAGAGCCTTTTGTTCCAGACACCGTATCAGTAAGGGATGTGAAGAAAAAGCTAGAGGCGATGACATTTTCTGTTCTCCACTTTCAGGACCTAACTACAAGTCCTAGTATGTCATATATAGGCTTGTATGTCATATTGAATTCCTGTTACAAATTTGCCTCATGATTGTCTGTTAACAAGATAAACTTTCAAGTCTCTGGGAGCAATAAAGTGCTACTTATGAAAGTACTAAGCACAAGAGAATAGTTCTGGAAAGTTTGCGAAACCCCACAGTCCAGCTTTGCTAAAAGCCACCACAGTGGCAGAAGTGAGAGAGTGCCTGAGCCAGAGAAGGGAGTGCTCCTGGAGCTGGGACAAATTATTCCTGGAGATTTTGTGTAATCTCAATAAACAGCAAATCAAGGTGAAAGGAATAAAGAAGGAAAAAAGGAAAGAGAGAAAAGGAAATAAGTGGGGTTTGAAAGACTATTGTCTTATTTTAATTAGTAATAAGGGTCTGCAAATATGATGGCAAGCTGGTGTTGGCTGAAGATAAGCCTCTATTAAATCATCATAACTTGTCTACTTCAGAAGCTGATCTTTTCCAAACTTATTCTGCTGTTACTTCCATTTTCATCTCTCAGTCCTATGAAGTTTTCTCTGACCTGTAAGTAGTTAGGTTTGACAACAGAAATGTGGTACATATGAGTTCCACAGTTTGTATTTACCAAATAATACAGGAGATTAGATACTTTGCATTAAACTTTTTCTGTTCAGATTTAAAGATTTTTTCTTCTTGGATGTATTTTGCTGAAACATAAAGCATTTTGATTATATTTAATAAGCATTATTAGGAGTGTATCTACAAGATTTGTATACAGTGTTATTGCAACTTTAAAACTAAAGAGTAAGCTCATGCCTTATTCTCTTAAAATTACTGTCCTTTCCTTGTATGGCGCATCTTAATAATTCAAAATACAATTTTATTTAGAAGCAACAATCATTGCAGAGAGTGTTGGAAGCTATAGAGAGAATATCTGTTTGTGAAATGTCTTTCCAACAGTTTTTTTCCACAATTCATCTATACAGTTGTAGCATGTATCTTGTTGTCTTGCCCTCATTAAGTGTAAGCTTGTTCTTTCATCTTAGTACCATAATTCTCAACGTGGGTCGAACAGAGTTACGTGTCAAGAGATTCCAGAATAAACAAATATAGGAAAAAATAGTCTTCAGATTTCAAGATGTGTAAAGTTTATGTATATTTGAGTAAGACATATGTAAATCTTTTCAAGCTCCACTGCATTTTTAATAGTAACAAGGATATAAAAATCTTGATTGTGCAATATATTTTCTTTCATTGTGTTAGTATACCAAGATAATCTTGGTACATTTCTGACTTCCATCTTTAAATAAGCATGCATTTCCATGTAAAATCTGAAGTCAATTAACTTCTTATTCTCTGTGAAATTCAATTTTAAGTGTCTCAGTTGTCAGACCCAAACACCCGTGTGTTGGCAGGCTGACAGGATAGGACATCTGCAGGTGAGTCTCTTAGACCTTTTGTCTCCAGTTACGTCAGCCAGAAGAGGAAACTTCTTTATTTCTTGATAAGACTCCTTAGTATATAGGGAATCACTGTTTTCTAAAATTGTTTTATAAATTTAGGTAACTTCAAACTAGTCATACTACCCCCAGTCTCCTCTCTCCATATAACTGCATGGAAACTACCCTATAATGTATTTTTCCACTAAGAATGCGTCTCATTTTCAACCTCCTTGTAATTGTGATTTGTTCTTCTTTGTTTCCCAGCCTTGCCTTCAGCTGGTACAATATTTCTTATGATCTGGTCTTTGCCTTCCAGTGACAGCATTTTAATCTTCATTTCTCAGATTGTGGCTGTGAAAATTTTCCAGTATCCTCTTAAAAGCTCTCCAGCCCTTGATCACTTAAGGAGTCCTGCTCTGTGTTTATTTCATGTTCAATTACTCTAATTTGAACATGGGTAATCAGATTTGTAGGCAGGTCTCCAGATAAGGTCATAACAGTTTCTTGTACTTTTCTTTTTGCTTGATAAGTGCTTCATTTAACACACAGAGGTATTGTTGGTTTTACACTCATGTCCCCTGTGCTTTCAAGGACAGGAAGGACTTGTTTTTTATGAATATAATTCTGTTGTCAAATGGGATCCTCAAAAGTGGAAAGGTATTTTCTTGGGTTTATTTGTTATCATATATGAGGTGATGAACTAGAGGTAGTCTTTGAATTATGTTTTTGTTGTTGACAGTTTGGAAGTAATGCTGTGGAAGGATAGTTGAGAAAACAGGAGTTCATTGGCAGAAGGTCTTTCTCAGAATGCAAAGGGCAAATACTGCACACACCTCTGATGATCGTACCAACAAACTGGAAGACAGACGACAGAATACACTGAACATTTTAGAGGAGATGGAAGGGCATTATTTTGATATTTTTAAGAGAATTACTAATTGCTTTTGATTTCTGATAGATGGCAAAGTTTCTGTTTGTAAATTTTGCGCAGCCTCAAATGCTTTTTATAGCCTTGGTCTGGTTTATCATGCTCCACTTATTCTCCTCTTTCAAGAAGAGAGATCTAAAAACTCGAAAAATTACTTACTGATCTCAGTTCATCTAGGAAAGTGTGTAGTACAGCTGAGGCAAAATAAGTACGAGGAGATAGAAAGTTTAACTTTAACTTCAGATTGCCTTTGCATTTGAGAGTTTTCTGACATTGTTTGTACTGTATTGACTTTTATGGTCTTATAACCAACAGCAAGACATTTATTGCATAATAAAAGTAAACACACTAAAAATAAAATACATCAATCTTTGGTTATTACCTGCAAAAGAAAATTAAAATATCAATCTTAATGCGAAAGATGTATTAAAGTTTTAAAATTGCTGTATACTCCTAAATGATTTTCATAGCTTTCAATCCAATACAATTTTGCACATCCTTAGAGATGGACAGACATAGTTGCGTAAGTGCTTGTAAAACAAGAAAGCTGTATCTTTCAACAGTGATACTATCTAAGCATTTTATCTAGAAAATATTACAATAATTTATGTGTGCACAAATACAGAAATTAGCATGTAACAGGAAAGAGATTTCTTCTGATCCTGAAATTGTATGAAAATAAGATAGCAAAAATAAACATAACAGCTTTATTTCTGTAGCCAATATGGCTATGGGTTTTTGTTTTGTTTGTTTGGATTATTTTAAGAAAAAGAATTGCAAGTAGGCCCAATAAAGACAGTCTGAACAAAAAAGTTGCCAGCAGATAAATAGAGGTCCATGTTTCAATATGTACATATCCGTGCTGCGTAACCCTTGAACATTGCATTTGACACCTTGTAGTGTAAATATAGCTTAATTATCAGGTATTCCATGAACTTGCACTTTGTATGTTTTTGTTTCTGTGAGTGATCTCTTCCTTCCCCTAGAGTAAAACATAATGAAATCCATTAATTTTTGATGAAATAATTTTTAAGAAGGATGTAAATTTGATGTTAGGTAACTTGCAGACTAAAGCTTTCCCAGGTTAGCTGTGTCTGTGTGGGTGTGTATATGTGCACATGTGCCAATGACAAACAAGTAGGTACTTACCTTCTAGTAGTAGATTCTGATCATGATTATTTGTAACTCTAGAGTTGAGAAAAATTTCCTGTATAGATGAATTGTGAATAAAGGTTAAAACTCTGCATAATTTACTCTTGGTGACTCCACATTAGCTCTTCCAGACTACTGTTGAACTGAAAGTTAAAACCTGGAAAAGATACTGTTTGCTGGAGGTTCCTCACTGCTGAAGTACAAAACAGGCTGTTATTCGGCTCAGGGGTGTTTAATGTCTTCATTAATGACCTGGACAACAGAGTGCATGCTCAGCAAGCTTCCAGGGGATAGAAGACGTGGAAGAATGGCTGATATACTAGATGGTTGGGCTGCCATTCATAGGGATCTTCAAAGGATCTAGAAATACCCAACCAGAATCTCATAAAGCTCAGTGAAGAGAAATCCAAAGTCTTGCATCTGGGAATTAAAAGCCTCGGGCACCAGTAATGGAGAGACCAGCTCTGCATAGAAGAACTTTGGGGCAACTTGTTCAGCAGGGATTGACAAAATGTGCTTGTGGCAAAGAGAGCCAAGAGCATTTGGAATTGCATTATGCAGGGTCCTGCTGCAGGTTAAGGGAGACCATTATTCACTCCTACTCAGCACTGGTGAGACCACACCTGGAGTGGTATGTCCAGCTCTGGGGCCCCAGTATGAGAGAGAGAGAGACATGGTCATGTTGAATTGAGTCCAGCAAAGGGCCACGAAGATGGTAAAGGGCTTGGCACATCTAACCTGAGGGGAGAGAGATCTAGAATTGTTCATCCTGGAGAAGAAGGCTCAGAGGAATCTTATTGAGGTGTGCAAATCCCCTTCTGGGGAGGCCTAAAGATGCAATGCAGCTTTATTTTTTTTTTTTTTTTTTTTTTTTTTTTTTTTTTGTTTGTTTTGGTNTTTTTTTTGACTGGCAAGTTGAGGCAATGAAGACAAAGTGCAATACACAAAATTCCATTTAAACATGAGAAAAAGTTTATAAAAATTATTCTTGTTATTATTAATTATGATTTAATAATAATAATAACAATAACAACAACAACAATAATGATAGTAATAACCTAAACAGAAAACAGACGTGGTCTGGACAACAGGCTCTGGCTTCTTTGTCTCTTTTGCTTTCCAAAAACAGTTATTTCCATGCAAGCAAGTTTGTAGACCATGTTGGTCTTGGGAATAAAGAATTTTGCAAATTTTACACTGTGTCACTTCTGTCATGGTACTTTCCCTCTCAGAAATGACTGACATACATCTACAGTGTTTCATACTAACACAGATATATCAGAGCTAGTAGGTCAATTAACTATTCATTGTACATAGTTCTTGGAAATAGAAAGGACAAAGCTGCTTAATAAACTGACAGTGAAACATTACACACTATCCAATTGAGTTAATATTTAGAATTATTTAAAAACAAAATGTCAAAATCTACCATAATGGAGTTTAATGTAAGACATTAGAAACTTTCAAATATATTCATTTTGTAGTCTTTTTTTTTAGGTATAAATGGCAAGAACAGTTTTACAGAACTCTAGAATTTTTCAAGGGAAATTTTATTACTTTTACCTTAGACAAAGAGCAATATATTTTTTCTAAAATCGATTTATTAAATACTTTTACATGTAGGTATCTATAAATATCCAAGTCCATCTTTTGTTCAGTACACTATTTTTTTCTTTTTTGAGACTGTTAATTTTTTCCCTGACTTCCTTTTGAAATGAAACTGTTTTTTTGAATTTGAGTAGAGAATTATTTTCAGTGCCATTTTTTGCAAGAAAATTTAGCTTTTTTTGTCTATTTGTGAGTTTATTGTGCTCTCTTTCTATAGTGAATACAGTTATTACCTTCCTCAAAAATTATTTTCTTCTTCTGTGACTCTGTAAACACATTTGAATGTATTTCTTCTATTTATGCATGAAACATCAAAATGCAACTCTTACTGTAGCCGTGTGGACAGGGTATCATGGGCTGTGCCTCACACCTATTGAACATCTTGACATAAACCTTGAAATTTTCTGAAACCCTGATTTTCTCCACAGAGCTTCTGAAGTTCCTCCCAGTGCTGTAATTCCAAAGCTGTCACTGGTATCAAAGGACTATCTGACTTCCTCCTAACTTATGCTTTTTCCTTTGTGTGTGGTTTTGCCTGTGGCCACAAATTTAAGGTAATGTTAGCAAATATTTAGGGGACTGTAATAGAGGAACTATGGAACAGCAAAAAGTCAGCAAGTTTACATTTGGCTAAACTTAAGTGCAACATGGAAAACTTTTCCAGCTGTTTCAGTAACAACAGGAAAAATAAGAAATAGAATATATCCTTCTAAAGTCATGTAAAGATACAGAAATAAATGGAGGAAAAGCAATTACTTAGTTCCTTTTCTTTCTTGTTTCCCTTTCCTATTTTTCTTAATTGGTATTAAGCTGCTTTCTGAATTGTTGCTGTCAAGTTCCAGCTACTGTGTGTGGCCTACATAAGCTGAGCAAATGGTTCACAGAAGGGTGAAACTGACATTATTTTAACTGACATAAGCAGTTTGAGCTTTTTGCTGCTAAGGCCTCTAGGCGATCTTTGCAATCTAGTTGATGATTTTGACATCTGAAAAAAAAAAGAAATCTGTTATTTCTCCTGAAAATTATTGTCAAATTGAGCCACTGAATACTAACTTCAGCAAAGGTTGGGAAATAAATTTTCATAGTTTTATAGCTGGTTTCAGATCCAAATGTCTTATTCATGTAACAATTAATAGGAGTTGGGCTGCGAGAGATCTGAAATCCTTCAGGATTTATCAGAAAGTATCTTTTTCTAACTTAACCTCTTAAACCAAAATAGAAAAAATAAATCTTACCAAATTAGGACATTATGTTGCCAGTAACTCTCATGATGCCCTGAAGTGGCAGTGACAGTGGCACTGTTTGTAGTGAACATATGAAAAACATATAGGTATTGCTTATTGCATATTTAAAGACTCTTGCATTTTAGTGTGGACACCATAATAAGAAAACTTAGGTGGAATAGTCCTTCAAAAGTGTATTCAGTCCAGTGACAGATACCATTTACATTTTGGTTTGGTTTGTTCTCTTAATTTTTTTTTTTCATTATCAGCCACTGCTGTTTAATTTTAGGTGATTTTTCTGTTACAATAAATCAAAAAGAGGTAGATGATGAAGTCTAATATATAAATAAATTAAGGAAACTCTTCATAAGTGAAAGCAAAGGATTACTATGTTTAAAGTGCTGTCAGTATTCTTTCAAGTGGCCTGTGTTGCAAATATAAATGGAGTTTAGCCTTAGGAAGAGTCTTGAGAAGGTCATGTAAATAAATAATCCAATACATGCCATCTAAGAATGAGTAAATTGTTAAATATGAGTTCATTTAATAACTTTTAATTGAAAATTCATACATCACCTAGCTGCCTTTTTTTACAGTCCTGCTGTATTGTAGTCTTTTGCTTCTGTCTGATGACTATTAGCATTACATTTTGTTACATTACAGCATTATAGCATTACATCGTAACATAGATTATAATGTTTTGAATGCTTTTCTGAAAAAAAAGGAAAATGTAACATGCATGGTTAGTTTAGGAAGTTAAACCTTTGTCATTTTACATCATTAATTTTTTTTGCAGTATGGGTTTTGAACATGTGCGTTTGTTAAACATTTCTTCTGTCTTGGAAGATAGAGGTAATGTATGAGGAAACCTTACCTTTTAGCTTAATTTCACTAATAAATCTTAATTAATAAACACTACTACAGATCGATCTGTGCAAGGAAGTGAAGTCTGCACAGGTTTTCATGTCTGTTACAATGGTGAAGATAGACACTTGGGGAGGATATCATCAGAAAAAGACATCCTTGGCTATCCCACTGTGCATATTTTTGCTACAACTAAATACCAAGACTAAACAGATTCTTTTTCAAACTGTAATTACTTTTTTTCTTCCAAACTTGGAAAGGACTTGGGTGAAAAAAAAATTATATGAAGCATGGTGAGAACATCTAATGTTAATTCTATACAAAAAATCCATTATTTTAGGTGCTTCAGTGTCGTATAGTTTATAATAGTTCTCAATACACAGTGAACATCAAATTATTTAATGAATCAAGGGCCTGTGACTGTAATCTTATTGACAGTAGACTTCAGTAATTCTATAGACAAATACAGGTCTTTTACTGAAAATTTGTCAACGAATTTAAAGTTTGATAGATGTCTATGATAGCTTTCGTCAGCTAGAATTCTCATAATCCGAAGATTAAACTATTTTGTTCACTGTTAGGAACCTTCAATAGCTAATTCATCTTAGGTCTGGACTAGAAGCAGTAAAGTCGGTGCAAATGAAACTCCATGTCTATCTCAATATACTCCAGACAACATTTTATCAAAGCACGTAAATAATGTAGCTGAATTCATGATCTTGAAAAGTGGTGAAATCTGATTAACTGTTACATGTGTTATTGAATATGGCTGCCATTCTTAGATCACTCATCTTTTACTGGGTTTTAGGAGGTTGTGGTAAAGTGTGTGCACCAGTTACAGGATGCCAAGTACCATTTTGTCTGGAGTTCTTGACAGAGGTAGTGGTAAGAGGATGTAGGTAAACATCATGTTGTAGGAGAATTTATACAGATACAAGACTGACTTGCTGCAATACAGTTTCAACAATTAGCCAGTGACAGCTGTAATTTATATGACAGATGTAGATTTTCTGTGATTTGTTTTCCTTGGGAATGCAGTTTACCAGAAATCATAGTAGCTTTGAATAATTTTTTTTTTTTTCCTGAGAGTACATCCAGTCATAAAAATAAAAGCTGGATTTTGGATTGTAGAAATTTTTGCACCATGCATCAGATCTTTCGAGAGAACTATTTCATTTTATAGTTCTTTGTAAAATGTTTTGATTAGAAAATAACATAAAAAGTTCTTGTTTCAAATCCAAGTATTCTCCTGTATCAAAAGGGGTAACAATTTTTTTTTTACTTGTATTACACAAATGCCTGTGTTAACCTATCATGACTAAGGCAGCAAAAAGGGGAGAGATTAAAAAGAGAGAAGTAGCATTTCTCATAGTACTAAAAAACATGTAATAACATACAAAAATATATACTGTATCTTATAATAGGTAATTGTTTTCAACTTTTTGGAATAAAAACCAGTATCTTGGTTTTATTCCAATTATTCTGATGTCTTAAAATCACTTTATTTTTTATGTAATCTTTTTCATATATATGAATCAAACTCTGATTTTCTTGACAATGTGAGTGGGCACATCCAAAGAAATATCCTATTCTGTTAAGCCTGCTGAAACAGTACAAGACAAGCCAGGTATCACATTGTTTACTTCTACCTTTGACAGTTATTTACATAACAACCATAAGTAGTTTCTGTAATTCACAGAAATCTTTGATCTTTGATCTGCAACATTATTAGAACATATGTCTAACTCATCATTCGTTAGAGAGTTAAGTGATTTCTGTTTCCTTGCTAATATTTATAGAATATTATGTTATTTTTTTATGAAATTATGTTGTAAGTTGAAGTCTTTTCTCTTTTAATTTTTTATCTTTATGTTTCTTAACCTTTTCAAAATTATGTTATATAATTTGGGTTGTCAATTAAGTTTAGTTACTACCTTTTAAATGCTACTGTGACTAACAGTAATGAACTAAGGGTGTGCATTCAGTAATTGGACTTACATAGTATAATGGGGCATAATTACTATTGATATATTGATATAACGCTTTACAGCATTCTGAGGGTATGCGTGTATTGAGTAATTAATCCTCCCAACATGGAGGTTAGAGATTGGCATGGCTGTGTTTGTGCTGCAGATTGGTAGAGTAAGGAAAGAGAGGAGTATGTGATGAAAGAATTTGTTCATCAAACATGTGGCTTCTGAAATGATATCTGAGTTTCATGTGAGCTTTTGAGACCACCATTTCTTTGATGCACGTTTATCTTCTGTGCTCTGTTCATGATGTATTTCAGCTTCCTGCACTTATTTGTTCTTCTCTAAGGGAAATTAAAGAATTTTAATTTTTAGTTCCTTCAATGCAAGGAATGGTGTGCCATTAATAACTTTCAAACAAGTTCAAGAACAAAACCAATTCTATTTTCCTCCTCCCCTACACACGTTTTTGGATTTTTTTAGGTGGAGGAGTATCATCTGTAAAATGATAACTCATTCAGATGCTTTCAAATAACTAATATTGACAAATTTTATTACAGTAAGTTTCTGCAATAAAAAAAAGAAAATATGTCCGTTCATATCTTCCCAATGTCACTACTTAGTTCCCTTCATATTTTCTGTTTCTTTTAACAAATATTGTCTTAATTTATTTTCTAGAACCTGAACTAATCTTAAAAAAAGCAGAAAATCAAGCTTTTATTGTATACCTGAGACTTTAATTTACTGTCAGAGGACAGTTAATTATTGGATTCTTTTAAATTGCTATTTCACCACCTAAATTAAAACTGTATTTAAAAGGCTTTATACTGCCTGCATCCATAATTATGTTGTATGAATATTTTTGCAATATTTACAAGGTAGAATTAAATAAAAAGTTCTTCCACTTCATTCAGAGAAAAGCAGCAAGATATGCTGGATACTTTGCTTGAGAATGGATCTGTAAGGAACTTCTTTGAAGGACTGTTAAACCAAGCACTGAGTTTGAAATTAGCTTTGAAAATTATGACGTCTGTTATAAATGGAAATATTTTGTGCAAGTAGATTCCATAACCTAATTTCACCGTATTTGTATAAGGAATGTTGTTAAAAAAAAAAAAAAAAAAGCCAGAAAAAAAAGAACTGAAACACCAAAACGAAAGCCAAATATTTAATTATAATTTTGGACAAGTATTTATTATTTCATTCTGCAGAATTTAACTTTAACATATTTCATTCTTTCTTTTGACAGTGTTACCGAGTCATACATGTGGTAACCCAGGAGAAATACCTAAAGGAGTACTTCATGGAACGAGATTCAACATTGGAGATAAAATCCGATATAGCTGTATCTCTGGTTACATCCTGGAAGGCCATGCCATGTTGACGTGTATTGTGAGTCCTGGGAACGGTGCATCATGGGATTTTCCAGTTCCTTTTTGCAGAGGTAAAGAATGAAGACATGAAGGATCTTTTAAATACAAACAGCAGATTAAATAAATTTTTGAGGTGGTTTTTTTTTCCCTAAGTGTAAGTGTACTAATGTGTTGTCTAAAAATCTACACCATTTAAAACCATAATAACTACAGCAGTGACAGTCCAGAGTTGGCATTCAGAGATAGATGTTATCTACTAACCTTTTTAAATTTCTGTTTACATGGGGCATAGCTATATCAATTTTATGACAGGCCCTGGCCAGGAAAAAAGCTTCAATGAAGTAAACTTTGAAGGGTGGTCCTGGCCTTTGAGTCCCGCTTCTGCTCAGAGCATAGATAATTTCAAAGTTGTGTCAGATTGCTCAGAGTTTTTCCCAGTTGAAAATTTAATATCTCCATGGATGGAGATTCTAAAGTCTCTGGAAACCTGTAATGGTTTGCAGCTGCCCTCATTCTTGTGTCCAATTAAATTAGAATTTTACAAGTTATGTCTATTTCCCCTTCTCCTTTTGTGGGTCTATGAAAAGATTCTGGCTCCATTCTGGCTCTTTCCTAAACTAAACAGTGCTGTTAGATTTTCACATAGCCGCCACTTGTCCAGGCTGAAAAATCCTTTTCCTTGATCCTCTTGTCTCATACATCGTGTTCTTCAGCATCTTGAAGTTTTAGTGGGCTCTGGGCTTGTACTAGTCTGTCACTGTCAGTGTCTCTTTTGTTCTGAAGGACCCTAGGCTGGACAAAGCATTCTAGATGGGGCCTCCAAAGTGCCAAGCAGATGAACTCTAACTCTCTCTCTTTAGCTGCTGGCTGTGCTCTTCCTCGTGCACCCAATACAATGAAAGGTTTCAGTACTGCGTAAGTGCATCACACACTCAGCTTGTGTTTCACCAGGACTTCAGGTCCTTTTGTCAGAGTTGCCACCTAGAAAATAATTTTTGTATGGGATGACCCTGTTCCAGGTGTAGGACTTTGCATTTCTGTTTGGGAATTTCATGAGATTTTTGTCATTCTTCCAGTTTGTCAAATCCTATCATAAAAGTCTGCCTGAATGACAGTCCTGCCCTCCAAGACATCAGCCCATGAGATCCTGTTAATCACTTCACAAATAAGTTGAAATCTGCTCTGCTGAAGTCAAAGGAATTGATTCTATAACTTGCCTTTCTCACTTCCCTCAAGATATTCAGCTAATAGTTATTGTGACCAATGCTGCTGTTGAATATCACTTATCTGAATGTTCTTTGCTCCTACAGCAGGTTGGCCTGTCCAGTACCTGCATTAAATTTTTTTTTCCCATTGATATCAGTTATCTAGGGCATTGCTTGCCCTCTGCTATATTACCATCCCCAGAGATGTTGGGGTGGTTAAAGTCTGTGATGATAACCAGACCCTGTGTCTGGAAAACTTCTAGTACTTTAACAGTTTTGATCTCTACTCAATCAAATGGCCTGTAGCAGATATTCACCGATTATGACCTCCCTCTTGTCTTTCCCTTCTCATTCTAGCCCACTGGAGTTCAAGAACTTGTTGCCCATAGTGCAGCAGAGAGAGCTCTGTTAATTCAAGATCCTACTTTTTGTAAAGTGCAGCCTCTCCCTTTTTCCCTGCATTTGCTAAGAGTCTGTGTCTATCCGTTGCAGCCCTCCACTCAGGTGAACTGCCCCACTAAGTCTCTGTTCTCAGTAACACCACAGTTCTGTGACTGTATATACACTTCCAGTTTGTCCAGTGTGCTTCCCATGGAGCACATTTTTGCATACAGACATTTCAAATGGCTTCACCTTGCTTTGTGAGAGGGACGGGGAGAAACATTCATTGGGCGGTCCTCCTGTGTTCTTCCCTGGCCTGTTCTCCCATTTACCTGTAGGTTTTGGGCTGTGTCCATGACAAACTTAGTTTAGAGCTCTCTTCACTAGGTCAGCAAAACTCTTGCCCTGTTCAGCCAAGCAGATACTCCTGTCTCCCCTCCTGTCCTCATGCCTTGAAGAGGATCCTGTGGTCAAAGAGGTTAAAGCCTTGTTGCCCAGCACCAGCTCCTTAGTAAAGTGCTGTTCTGCCAGAATCTGATGCTCCTACCTGAACTTTTCCTCTTGTATTAAGGAAAAACCCCTTTGGTCTGCTGTGCTCTTCAGTGTATCTCATGCCCTGTGGACACCCTTTACTGCCACTACTACTGCTCCCTTGGCAGTATTATTGGTACCCATGTGAATGAGCAACAAAGGGAAGTTGTTTTCTCCAGTAATGGTTACTTGTGACTGAGGGCTCTTATAATGTGATTCCTCATGGTAAAGAAATATTTTATAATTTTCTGTGCTCAAAAACAAATGCAAGACTCAATAGTAGAAGAAACACCAAACAACCAAACAACAAATATCTTGGCCATGTCTCATTTTTGTGTTTGATTTCAATCAGTTCTCAATGGATATTTCTTTTAACAGTGCTTCAAAACAGAAAGTAAAAAGAAATTCTAATCATTCAGTGTCTGATCTTAGATGTTTGGGGGGTTTTTTTGGTCATTTTAGTAAGAGGTAGCAAACAGGTTTCAGAAAAATATACATGTCAGAAGTTCATGGTAGTATCAGTGTCTACTAAATATTTGTTATATTTCTGCAGATACTGCCTCTTTTGGCAGTGCTTGCCTGCATACAAATATCTTTAATGGGTCTGACATTCTGTCCATATTTTGTAACTCTGTGAATTTAACATATTAATAAAAAAAAACAAGTGTGGTCCTAAACCTCCTGCAGAACTTACACGAAATCCAAAGAATTCTGTATACATGCTGACAAGAAATGAGGACCATAACAGAAATGTTATTTAACAGTTAATGATTTATGTGAGCTGAGCCATTCCATCAGTGATGTTTAGAATTCATGTGGAATGTGGATTTGGTGAACAATTTTAGACATTCCTTGTTTTATTTCATTTTATCAGTCTGGAACATGTGCCATGAGGTAGCCCTTTCCCTTCACTATGTCTTTGAGCAAGATATGTCCCCCTATTGTTTCTCCAAGAACCTTGATCTTTTCCATGAAAGCATCTTTTGTTACACTTTTCTTTCCAGATGGTATTCTTTCTTGTCATCATAAACTAATTTCATGACACACTTACAAGGTAATATAACAGAGTTAACTAAAGTTCTGAGGCTTATATGCTAAAAAATCATAACAACCTTGTTCTCTGTGGTATGTTTCCCTAGTTCTGCTGATACTGAAAAATTATTAGTTTTGTTTCATAATACTTTCAGAAACATTAAGAAGCTGGTATCCCATAATTTATGCATTATCTAACTGTATGGCTGCTGGTGTTGCTAGGAGAATTTCCAGTGAGTTACTAAGTCTCCAGGAAGATGTGGATAACACTGACTCTTGTATTTGCCATTTTGTTTCTCTGGCTGCTGCTCAGTTTCAGAGGTTCTCTTTTTAGTATAGCCATACTGAGAGTGGTGGACTGTGCTGAAGGCTCACTGATGGCTTAGAATGAACTCTGAATAGAAGTCAAATGAATGAATGCAATTTTTAGAAAGTTTAGAGGATTTTACTGTCAAGACATTTATTTTTTTTTTCTGTTTTCTTTGAATAAGAAACCCAGATTCCTCAAAATAGAATACAATCACCAAAGAAAAATTCAAAGTTAAATTCTGAAAGATTAGGTAGTTATTAAAACCTAGTCTTGTTTTTCCATGAAGTAAATAAGAGCAAGTATGGACTTTTTAACTATTATAAGAAATCCAGGAAGTTTACCATGGGTTTCTGCAAAAAAACCAACTGTATAGGTGACTTACAAAAATATTCAGAGAGAATCAATGGCCCACCTGTATTCTGTTATTTTGTTTGGTTTTTTCCTGAGAATTTAAAAGATCTTTTATTCTCAATCTCAGCCACCATAAGAATGTCACCCAAAAAAGTTGCCTTCTTCATCTTGAGGTTGAAATACTGTGCAGTAAAACTCTGAAACATTTTGAAACTTAATTTCATTCTCTTCAGTAGTTCCACTAATAGCTGATTTATGATATGTGACTACTTCTAAATGAACTTTGTATAATTAGGTTCTCAATTCTCAGTAATTTTGAGAATCCCTAGTTGATTATAGTTGCATGAGTTGAGATTTTTATGAAGCAAACATTAGGAATACAAATTGGATTACTGATATTACAATGGTAAGCTTTTTCTCACAATAAAAATAGCTGTGAAGGGAAGAACATGTAATATATTATCATTAAAAACACATCCATCTGTTGGAGGGAAAATAAAGATGACAACAAAGTAAAAAAGATCGTATGTCAGAGAACTCCAAAAGGAACAAGTAATAATTAATCAGGTTTCAAATTTAAGAACTATTATTGGATAACAATTGTGGTTAAATATATATTTTTACATACACACACACACACACGTATTTATATATATATATAAATTTTTTTAAAATATTCCTAAATAAAGGAAGAAAGGGAAAATAGTCTATGATTCACTTACAGTAAAATAAGCTGAATGCAGAGATGCAGAGCTGATATTTTTTGGGGAGAAAAAAAAAAAAACAAGGAGAAAGTGTTGGTTTTGTTGTTATCCATACCTTCCGAGGTAGCAAGAAATTCTCTAATATAATTTATTCTCATCCTGTGATGTTTAGACAAATACTGTTTTATAAGTTTAAGGAAAAAAAAAAAAGATGTCCTGATCACATATTTATCCATGTTTACAATAAAATTAAAAAATCTGAAAAGGGAAATAAAAATAACATTTTCCAATAATTCTGCTTATTGATGTTACATTACATGAAAAAAACGAGAATGTTTTCCCTATGTCCTCCCTATATTCTCTAATTTTTTGAATGACATAGTAGATTCCTGTTTGAGCAATTTTGTTCACTTCCAGAAAAATCTGATTTGGTGCAATGTTTACATTGAGATGAAATTTGGAAAAAAACCCTCATTGTAACTAGTTAAATAAGAAGTCAGAGAAGCTCAGGGAAAACAGATGGACTATACTGTATCATTTCTTACACAGTAGTGCAGGACTGGTAGATCACACCCAACAAGGTATGGACATAGCTACAAGTATTCACTTATATATCTCTGTGTGTTTGTGTACATGTGTATATATATTTACACATACATATATTTAGATTTAGATGTTCTTGTTCTAATGTGTCAGTAGATATGAAGGGACCTGATGAAAAACTGAAAAGATGCCAGGTCAAAGCTTGATCAGTGAAATAAGGTGCCTGGAAGCTGGGAACAAGTGAAAAAATGGGATGGCCAGACAATGGAAACATAGCAGAGGTATCCACAATGATACAGTAAAGTCAAAGAATGGAAACCAAACCTTCAGCCTGACCATTAAGAATATGAACAAAGTTAAGATCAGAGAAAGATTAATTTATTAAAAATGAAAAACAAACCTCAGAGGCAGTCATAAAAAGATGAAGGAGTTGATAACTGCACATAGAGATCTGGGAATAATTGGATTAAGTTTCCTAATTATTTAAAAAAAAAAAAAGTGAAATTTCAACAATGATTAATTTGCTCTCAAAGAATTCAGCTTTTTCTCTTTTTGCTTTAAAATTAGGGCTTTACTGCTCATTTGTTGTAGACTGTTACTTTAAGGGATCATTATCAGTATCAAAAATATATTCTCAAGTGAAGGATAATCATATCACTGGAAAACAGGTTAGGATTCTTAATTGAAAAAGAAGATAATATTTACAAGATATCCTGAAGACTGATCTTTTATTTCTGGGAGACAGAGAGTATGATATTACTCCTGATTAATTTTTGAACTTCTTAATCTAGCTCTCTTCTCTTGAAACCAAGTTTTTGCATTAAAAAATTGTTAAAGTTCAGATTTTGATGTTAAATTTGCTCAAGTACAAAATGTCAATTAATAAATGAGCTTTTCTGCCATGGTAGCAAATAATTAGTCCATCATTATTTCTGTATTATTTAAAATATGTAACTTTTTTGCCTAATAGATCAGATATCGTGTCCCGAGTGGATGAAGGTATTTGTAATATAACAAACTGATATGATAGAGTAAATAATTAAAGGCTGGTAAATTAAGCAAAATATTTACAAAATAAAAACAACCTGTGCAAGACTACCCAAGTCCAATATTCTCAGGGCCCATAACTGTGGAATGACCCCACTGGGGTTTACTTAGATCAAGGTCACTGGAATCTCAAAGCTAAAATGTTCAAAGTAGTACTACAGTTGGAATGATTGCCCACAGGTCCCTAAACAAATTGCAACAATTTGTGTGTTTCTATTTTGTACATACTATTAACTTCATATGAGAAATGTGATTATTTAATATATGTAAAATAGATTCTGTTTTCCTAAACCACAACAATTTCTGAAATTTTAAGCAAAAAAAAAAAAAAAAAACAAAAAAAACCCAAACATGCTACTTAGAGCGCAATCCAAATTATTTTGAAGTGCCCTTTGACAACCATGGAAAGAGAAATAAAATTAATCTTAGATGCATGATCTAATGAGTATTTAATTTATGTGAAGTTGATCAACAGCAAGAGAAGAAATTGAGAAAGGGAGGCAAACTGATTAGAGCACTTAGCTGGGTTGCAGTACATCTGGATTCAAGTGATGATAGAAAAATTCCAAGCAACTTCTAGCAAGTTTCTATTTTCTATAACACCAAAAAGAAGCAGAGGTGTTGGCTTTTACCTATTCAAAATAAAGTCTGTATAAGCCTAAAACAGTAAAGAAGAAAAGGAAGTAGAGGTGTATATTTTGATGGTTAAATCGATGTCTGCCTGTTGGAACTAAATTAGATAAATGAGCTATCAGATGAATGCATAATGCTACACCATTGTAACACCTTGTGATGTGTTTGGTCATTCTGAATCTGCAGTTTAGCAGCTTGACAGTTGGCATTGACATGCTAAAATTTATTTTTAAACTTTTCATTTATATACTATGGTTTGTTATTAGGTTTTTGTCAGTAAGACATTTTAAAATAGCAATTTTAAAGTCCTATTTTTAAAAAAGTTATTTAACAGACTCCTTGTATTAACCTTTTTGAAAATATACAGAGCATGTATTTGTGAAAGTAATCATTCATCATTAGGTGATAGATGTGTTCTCTGTACTGAGGAATTTTTTTTAAATTAGGTACAATTATCTATTTTTTCACAAATGAACTACAGAAAAATGCCATTTAATAAAGAATTAAATAAATCCTAGAATTATAGACTGTCTCACGTTGGAAGGCAGCCGTAAGGATCCTTGACTCCTACTCCCTGAAGGGCTACGTAAAATTAAACCACATGACTAAGAAAGAGCATAATTGAAATGCTTCTTGAACTCCGACAGGCCTGTGCCATGACCATTTCCCTGGGGAGCCTGATCCAGTGACTGACTGCTCTACCGGGGAAGAGCCTTTTCCTAATGTCCAGTCTGAGCTTCCTCTGACATAGCTTCATTCTGTTCCCTTGTGTCCTGGCAATGGTCACCAGACAGAGATCAGCATCTCCCTCTCTGCTGCCTGCCTGGAGTAAGTTGCAGACCTGCCATGGGGTCATCCCTCAGCTTTCTCCAGGCTGAACAAGCCAAGCGACCCCAGCTACTCCTCCTAAGCGTTGCCCTCAAGACCGGCTTTGCACACACTCGTATCGTTTGATGTCTTTCATGTACTGAGACGTCCAGGGCTGCACACAGTACCTGAGGTGGCACACATACCAGAGCTGTGCAGAGCGGGGCAGTCACCCTTGCCCAGCTGGCGATGCTGTGCCTGATGCCCCCCAGGACACAGGTGGCCTTCCTGGCTGCCAGGGCACTGCTCACTCGTATTCAACTTGCCTTCAACCCAAACCCCCAGATCTCTCTACATGGAACTGCTCTCCAGCCTCGATAAAGAAAGAACTATTTCAGTGATGCTTTTAATAAAGCTTGATAAATAATTTATGCCCACGGTTCATTTAGAACCTTCTAAAGCTGCAATTTTCTTTAATTGATAAGACTTATAAAATGTTACTCAAAATGACAATATGTCATTTAATGATGATTCATAAAATATCACTCAAGTTTTTAATTGCACCTATGCTATTGCTAGTGATAGATAAGGAAATGACTACTAATGACATAAGAAGAAAAAACTTTATTACTGTGAATTTTGTACTTTAAATCATCACTGTTTTTATCGCTTGCATTACAAGAGTAATGTAGTAGTGTGATCAGTCATATGAAGACCTTTCTATATAAACTCAAGTGGAATAGCCAATCCCAATATTTAAATTCAGATTCTAAATTAGTTTTGAAAGATTCTAAATTAATTTTGAAAAGTTTGGTTATTTTTAAGGTTTTTTGTTTTGTTTTTATTATGCAATAAATTATATTTTACTTGCCTAAACATTTTATTATCTTTTGTATAAAATAAAGCATAATAGAATACTGAACATTGCACCCTGGAAAGCATTTGTGTTGTGAGGAAAGTCCTGTAAAAATGATTGAATGTTCAGAGGACACCTAAGCCAATTCAAAGGAAGTTTTCTAAGACATTTTTGTTCTTACCTCATCCTTGTCTATCTGCTCATCAATGCTTGCATCTCACTTGTAGCAAGATCTCATTTATGCAAAACACAGCTTACTAAAATTGTCAGATTATTATTTTTGGTGAAATTACTCTCTCTAGCTTGCAGAAAAATGAAAGACTTTTCACTGACATCCATGGTGGTACTTTTGATTTTTTGCATGCATAAACTTGATGGATATGTTTATCTGTTTTATATAAGCTACACATCTATACAGTATACATATTTTTTGTCAAGTGGTGCCAGCCGTATGTTTTTGCATGTGTGCTTTATATGAGATGCATATTCTCTAAATTCAGAGCACTTAATTCCTGAGGACTGAGAGATCCAAATGTTTGTAGCTTTATACTTCAAGTAGTCATTTATGCTGATACAAACAACACTTTGTGCAGTTGCTTACAACTTGAAAATAACCGTAAGTGTTTTGAATTAATTACTTGCACATTTTAAAATGCAATTTGTAAATCACATAGAGTTTGAATTCATGAAGCCTCAGGCAGTATCTGCTATCAAATTACTGCAAGCACAGTAATGCATTAGGACTCCTGAGCACAGTTCTAGCTCTCTCAAAAGTGTGACACAGAGAAGGCCATGGCCAAAAGTGATGATCAGTCCAAGGAGGCCACCTAGCTCTGGGACCAGCTGTGTAAGACCAGACAGTTTGCTTCCTATCCTCTAAGCAGTGTGGCCACATCCTGCCTGCCTGCACTCACTTAAGCAATGTGTTATGCTTTACTGGCAACGGTCTGGTTGCCTTAGCCTGTGTGCCACTTGTGATGAAGGAAATTCCCAAAGCATATCCACATCTGTCAGAGAGAAAATACTCTCTGGTTCAAGCTGGTTTCTGTCGTCTTACCTAGATGACCAATGCTCTCTTTCCATTCCTTTGTTAGCTTGGTTTCTTGCAAACCTCTTCAAAACAGTGTTGTGAACAGATTAAAGAGCTAAGCATCCCTTTGGGCAGATAGCTGTAGTAGTCCAAGTTTCTTTGGCTCTCGTTGGTAATGCACAGTATATAAATCTAGATTTTTACATGTGGTTGCCAGAAATAATAGACTGCATTTCAGCTGTAAAATTCTGAGCTTTAGAGTTCAAAGATTATTCCAGGGCTCTGTAGAAGGAACAGTGAGGAGTATTGTATTTACCACTAGTATGTTACTTAATGTCAGTATAAACACAGTGGGAGATGGTATGATTGCGAATGCTGTCATAACAAAATTTAACAGCAGCAGCTAGTACCAAGGAGTTATGGCTGATTTAGGATTTTGCTCCTCTTGCTGGTTATCTTGCATGGGAAAAGTCTGCTTGCTGGCTTTCAAGAACACAGGTAGAACTGCTGTGCACTAGAAACTGAAACTTAAAAGTGCAGGCACAGGCTGTGTGAAGTTAATTTGTTTTTCTTTGCTGGGTTGGAGGATGATTTAAAATGAAGTGCTAGAAAGTTATTTAATTGAAAAAAAAACAAAAAACCAAAACTGAAACAAGAACAAAAAAACCTCAAAACACATGCACAAAAGAACACTGGTAAAAAAGGGTCGTTTTAAATATCATTCAATTACAAACCTCAATTCTCCTTTCTGATTTATTACAGATTTACAGTAGTTTTCAAATTATTTTAATCTTTGCATGTATTATGCACCAGGAAATTTGACTCTGATTCTCAGCTTTATCCATGGTTCTTTAATTTTCACTTCCTTTCCCCTTTCATTCCTCAGAGGCACAATGGCCCTTTCAATATGCACAGTATAAAAAGCCAGAAACTGAGGAAGGAATCACAGAAATGGCCTGATTTCACCAACAAAAAGAAATCTTTTAGGAGAGTAGATCTATTCTAGCCGTATTCCTTCATTTTAAAAAAGAACACATAATCTATTCTAGCCTTATTCCATCATTTTAAAAAAGAACACATAAATATCAGGGTCTAGAAAGTAAGATATGAAATTTATTGAAAAGACCTGACCTCCTCTGAAAAATTTGTGTGCCAAGAAATTAAATCAATAAGACTTTGGTAGCCAAGGTTATGTTACATTTGTGTATGTCAAAATTTACTTCGTATATAGAAGAGTAGAGGTAGATAGACACACTCTGTCTTTAGAACTTCAAAATACCTGTTTCAACCCTTCAGCATCTTTCTGTCTTCTTTTTAGTCAAATTAATGCTCTATACATTACTCAAACATCAAAGAAATTATTCTGTTTCTGCCTTTCTTCCAATTCTTCCTTTTGTTTCAGTCACTGATTGGCTATTTATCCCCTTTTAATAGTCTCTTTTTTTTAATGTCCAGTTACAGTATTCTTCTTCCTTTGATTCACGAGTCCATTTTCCTTCAAATCTTTTGTTAAAACACACTTTCACTGACAGGCCTTCAATTATGATTGAGAAGAGCAGCTCTGCTCCTACTTCTTTCTGTTGTCTTAATTAGTTATGCAGTTATTATCCTAATTAGACTATAAGTTCCTTGTGTTATGCACCTTGCCAAGATATGTGTTTTTAAATCTCCACATGCACTTATAGTATGCAAATAATACCTAATGATAACAGCAGTAACTGAAGGTGATAAAACAGATAAAAATAAAATGCTTCTTTTCTGATCCTTTACCTATGCAGAAATATTTTTAATTACTATTGCTTTAGCTTTCATAGCCACATTATCAAACGCCAAAAGTGACCTGATGAATTTTTAATTTATGTCAATGAATTGTATGGATGACATATTTTCTTGGGGGTTTTTAATTATATGTTTTGATACCAAATATTACTGATAATCAAGTTTTTAAAGTTTTCAATGAAATCTTACTGAACAAGGAAGATACAAGAAGATTACAAAATCCTTTGGCAAAATATGAAATAATATTCAAGATTTGGGAGGAAATTCCTATGTTTTGCATTTTTTAAAATTTTGTTATAACCATTAAAAATATATGTTATCAACTGATGATGCATGAACCTTGGAAGGTCCATCTGGCAACAAAACCTTCTGAATTCATCATCTCTGAACATCCTGATTCAGAACAAAAAAAAAAATGAGAAAGGATAGTATGACTTTATTAATGCTTCCTAGTGTAGGACAGTGTTTATGAGAATATTTTAATGCAGTTTTTTTATTATAAGAAATAAGTGAGAGAAATGTTCAATGTTTTTAAATTTGTATCACAGAGAATCTAACTGTGTTTCTGTGATTTTGTGCCCAGTTCATTTTTAGGCTTCTTCTGTGCTCACTTTTGCAGAGCCAGGTTCTCCAAATCAGCTCATAACGGGTGTTCCTTTTAACTTTCATTCTTGTTTGGCCTGGTGCTAAAGTGACACCAACAAGGAAGAAAAGTCAGAAAGGCCAAACCAAAAACCTCTGCTGCTTAAAGGCCAGAAAACGTTCCATTCCATTAACCTGGATAATATTTTGTTTCTGTGTGTGCATATATTTATGGGTCCTCAGTGGGTAGAGAAGAGCTGGGTTTGCTATGGCAGAAACAAGGATGATGCTTCACTTGTTTGAAGTGCAGCTTCATTAGTAATTGATATTCTGTTCATCAGCTGAAGGAGCTTGTGGAGGGACACTACGTGGGACAAGTGGAACTATTTCAAGTCCACACTTCCCTTCTGAGTATGAAAATAATGCTGATTGCACTTGGACCATATTGGCTGAACCAGGGGACACCATTGCTTTGGTCTTTACTGACTTCCAGTTAGAGGAAGGATATGACTTCTTAGAGATCAGTGGAACAGAAGCACCATCAATCTGGTAAGTCAGAGATCGTGTAAAGGTCTCACTTCCTATTTTTCTTTTTTGGTGCCTATCTTGAAAAGATATTAGAGTATATTTAAAATATTTTCTTCCTGTTAATAATGACCATTTTTAAATGCATTTTCTTTGGTCCTTTTCACCTTTCAGAATTTAAAAAAAAAAAAAGCTTCTGTTTCTTTCCACATCTTTATCCTTCGTCTTATTTTCCTTCCTCTTTTTGAGTTATATTTGAGTCTTATCAGTGAGCATTTAATTCATGTTACATATTTGAATTTGGTATAAGAACATTTTCTGATGTTGTGTCTTGAGTGACTTGTTTTGGTATTGTACTTCAACAATGAAAGCAAGCAAAGGTCAGCCTCAGTAAAACAGGACTATGTAGACAGCTAATAGATGCCATCTTATTCTAAACAGGCTGTAATTCTGTCTTACTACATGTACTCATGTGTGCAAGCATTTCTATCTTATGTTAGCTGAGGTTAACTGTTTGCTTAGCAATATTAGGGCTTAGTGATTGTAATACTATATCTACAGTCTCTGTACTAAGTAAAAGATGATAGTTCTGCCTGTGGGAACGGATTAAATTGCAGAACAGTTTGTATTATGATTTATTTTCAACCTACATATGCAGGTTTTTTATCCTTTTCATCTCTGAGAATGTCTTGTGCTTGACATATGCACCATTGCTATAAAATTTAACCTAGAAAAAATGCAGATCTGCTCACAGATGACTGATGGTTATTATCTTCAGAATGCCTTTCTAGAGATAGAAGGAATCCCACTATTATTTTAATGTCATAACAGGCTAGACAGTGCAATATATTAATAATTGTGAAGTTTTAGGTAGCATCTGATCTTTTGAAAATCTGTCAGTAAAAGTGCATGGTAACTATGCTTGGCAACTGTGTAAAAAACTTTGGTTTGAAGATAGGTGTAGACCTATATTGCAAGATTGCTGTCTAACATTTCCACAGGACCAAAAGTTGTGTAATGGCAGTCAGTGAAGCAGCTTGGTGCTCAAATTAGGTGTTCATGTGAAGTACAAGGTGTGAGTATCCCTTTCCTCTCACTCATGCACAGACATGCACAACAATCATCAATAACAAGGTTTTCTTCTTAGGGATTCTAAGGATCAGAAGCTGAAATCTTGAACGGGAAGAACAAATGCAATTATACTGCAGAACATAAAAGTCTGTCCTTTTGATTTTGTGTAAGAGACTCTACTAGACACTTAACAACATACTTGTGCTTTTGATTTCTGATAATAGATTATGAATATGAACAGAAAACAGTGGAAATATATTCTGCATTAATCTCATGTAATACTGATCAGCTTTACATTGGAAATCAGAGATGTAATAATTTTATTTCTCCTAGAATTCAAACTCAACATTTTTCTTCTTTCCTTTGGTATGTTGGAGATTATTATTTAGCACTGATCACTACAACCTATGGATTTATTGTATATTCCTAAGATCATAGAATCATAATATATTTTGGGTTGGAAGGAGCCTTAAAAGATCTTCTAGTAACACCCCTCTGCTGTGAGCAAGGACATCTTTAATTGAATTGGGTTACTCAGTCCTGTCCAACCAGACCTTGAATGTTTCTGAGGATGGGCATCCACCACCTTTCAGGGCAAACTTTTCCAATGTTTCACCACACTCATAAAAAAAAATGTCTTCTTTATATGTAGTCTAAATTGACCCTCTTTAAAAACATTGCCCCTTGTCCTATCACAACAGGTTCTGTTAAAAAAATTTGTTCTTTTCTTTCTTATAAACCTCTTTTAAGTACTGAAATGCTGAAATGAGATGTCCCCAGACACTTCTGTTTCCAGGCTGAACAGCCACAACTCTCTCAGTCTTTTCTCATGTGATAGGTGTTCAAGCCTTCTGATAATTTTTGGGGCCCTCCT
This sequence comes from Dasyornis broadbenti, assembly GCA_013397935.1. Lineage (NCBI taxonomy): Eukaryota > Metazoa > Chordata > Aves > Passeriformes > Dasyornithidae > Dasyornis > Dasyornis broadbenti. The sequence continues at coordinate 1,317,927 of VZRN01003866.1, forward strand.
CTGGACTCAATTGAACAGATCAATGTCTTTCCTGTACTGAGACAGAGCTGGTTGTAGTACTCCAGGTGGAATCTCACCAGAGCAGAGGGGCAGAATCCCCTCCCTTGCTCTGCTGGCCATGGTGCTTTTGATGCAGCCCAGGATACAATCGGCTCTCTGGGCCACACGGCGCCAGCTCATGTCCAGCTTCTCACCCACCAGCACCCCCAAGTCCTTGTCAGCAGAGCTGCTCTCGATTTGTTCATTCCGCAGCCTGGATTGATAGGGGTTTATCCTGACCCAGGTGCAGCACGTTGCCCTTGGCATTGTTGACACTCATCAATTTTCCATGGGCCCACTTTTCGAGCTTGTCATGGTACCTCTGGATGGCATTCTATCCCTCAGGTGTGCCAACATCACCACACATTTTGGAGTCATCAGCAAACTTGCTGAGGGTGCACTTTATCCCACTCTCCATGTCATTGATGAAGATACTGAACAGTACTGGTATTAGTGATACCAATGCAGGATTAGTACAGGATCACTGATGAAAGTCTGAAGAAGGTAGGGGAGTTTTGTAAGAAATGTTTAAAGGATTATTGGAAAATTTGGAATGAAGCTACACATTCAGCTATATTTAAGGCAGAACTGTTACCATAGCGACATTAGAGCCATGCTAAATGTAGTGCATTCTGTAATATGCTAAAATCAGCTCTGTGTTTAAATGGGAAGTTGTTCCGTACTTAAAACTAATGGTCTAGATGTGTATTATCTTAAAATGTGACTTTTTTTTTTAATTGCTCCCTTTTGTTGTATCTGGCATCGTGTCAACAGCTTTATACAATAGTTCTGTATTAGGAGACCCGTGTTCCATTAGCATGGTCGGGTAATTAGGATTGTTTTTTACTTCAAGGAATATTTGCTGCAAAATTAGCACAACATTAGCCTAGTGAAGAACATAGAAAGACACATATATGAGCACTGCAAAAGCTAGAAAGAGAGCAAGAATAAAGAAAGCAATTTCAGGCTGATGATTCTTTAATGTTTTTAGTGTATGATGCAATATATCTGGATTACCCTCTCCAAAAATACCGACAAGGTTAGAAACAGTTCCAACATGATTGCAGTAAACACAGGATGGACTTTTTTTTTTTTTAAGTAAAGTAATGGAAATTCAACAACAAGTGGAATCTAAATGATGCAGGAAAGTAATCTGATGTATCTAAAAATATGTATATAAGACATTTTATGTTAATTGTATAGATTACACATCTTAGTCTAATATAATAGTAATATTAATTATATTATATTACTTATATGCCACACATATTTCTAAACCTTCTATAAGATGTTCAGTTAATTTCCATGTTATATGGTTGATTGTTGGTTTGTCTTCCAATGCATTGATAAGAAAGAAGAGATTTATTTACCTTTTCTTATTTTTAAAATCATTCATATGGTCCATCCTAATGGAACTAGTTTATAAAAGAGTTAAGAGACTTTATTTATTTTATGTACATGATACAGTTAGAAGACCTAAAGCTATTCAAGGTTCATTTGGTGGTTTTCTGATTTGTTTTGAGTGGGTTTTTTTTCCTAATTAAAGAGCAGTTATATAGCTCTGGTTCTTGACTGATTGTAGGTAATCATATTTTTAATTCTGCTTGGAATCAATAGAAGTGTCAACAGGCTTAAAAAGAGGAACATCAGTGTTTGCAAAATGAATGTGAAGGACATATAACAGGCTTTTTAACCTGTAAAAGACGTTAAAGTATTATCAGTCAGACTATAGATGAAAGAAATCTTTTTGAATTCGAATCATTTGCTTAGTTTGCTATTACATAAGGAGTTTTAGGTGTAAAATGAGTTTATTTTGAGTTGATAAGCTACTGCTTGCAATGCCACAAACAGTACTTGTAGGAGCATAACAGAAGGACTGCCTCTGCTATGTGTGGAACTCATCTCCAAGCCCACCAAATGGTTGATCTTTTTGGTCTGAAGAGCTTCACTGTTGGTAATTGTTAGAACATTAAAAAAAAAAAAAATAAACATTAAAAAAAAAAAAAAATTAAATCAATGCTGGATCCAAAGATAATATTCAGAAGTATCTTAAATATATTAGAAATCTAGACTTTAACTGAACACAGTTTTGAAATAAAATCAGAAGTCTTTCACTTAAGGAAAGCACTCTGTTGAAAATCTTTTAGTCTTTCCCAAGACTTCTCCTTGAGATAGAAGTTTGGGGTTTTTTATTATTGCAGCTTAGGTAAATCTGGACAATTCACATGGGCGTAGATAGGTCCAACTCAGGCTTTTTCACATAAGTGTGGCTTGGCCATACGTTAATCCATTACAAAATCATCAAATTATCTTAGACCATTAGACTGTGCATGAAAGGTGATTATGGTACTAGGAATAATTCTGCAATTATTATATTTTAACTTGGAATCTTAGTTTTGAACAAATTTTGTTTATTTTTTTTTCCTTTGACCTTACAATACTGATTTTATCTTACTGTGCTTCAATTTAAACCCAAAATTATTATCCTTCACATTGTTGCCAGTATTTGCCAATGCAGGAAAATGAACTACACTTCATACTTTTTAGTCTAAATTAATTTCCTAATACTATTTAAAATTACCTTTATGGTTATTCTGCCTTCCTTATAAATCATCTCAATATCATAGTGAAAGGCCATAAAAATGTATGTGGATGTGACAGTGATTTGGAAGTAGCAATAATGAATTGCTATAATCTTGGCATACAGTTTGAGATAAGTACCTGGAGTCATCTGAAACTCACTTCTTATTTCTGTGTTAATGACTAAATCCTGTAACAGTTGGATACTATTTTGTGTTTCTTAAATAAATACACCAGTCCAAACACTCAGATATATTTCAAAATAGTAGGATTTCAGTTTGCATGCTTTCTGTCCTATTTATAGAGCTGTTGTAGCCTTCATTACCACCCTCCTTGTGAGAGGCCTACAGCAAAGTAATGCATGAGGTAATGGGGTGGTCTAGATCACCTTTTAGACAGACACGTATGGCAGTGGATCCAGACATCTGAGCTGAGTGTTTAGCTCAGAATTACATAATTAGACAGCTAAAGAGCACCATCTATTGGTTTGCTGTTAAAAGATGTATTGCTTGTGGATCACCTTCAATAAAGTTGTTCTACACTAGAAAAAGGCTTGGGACAAACCTGTGACAACACAAGGCACTATTTTTGTTTCCTTCTCCATCACATGAGAAAGCATATGCCATGGCCATGCAACAAAGGGAAGGCAGTTAGAGTACAGCTTTTTCATTTGAGAAAACTATCACATTTTTATTAATTTATGTGTAATTGCTTACTTCTTTTAGCCTCTTTAAGACATCATGACCACCATCCCTTTTTTCTATCACCAGTGAAATTCTGGAAAGTCATATGCTTGTCTTGGAGTTCCTGGAGGAGGGTTTTCTTGCCATCTACTAGTTTTTGGAAGCTCTTACTTTCCTCTTTTCTCTAGCATTTAACTGGATTTCCCCTATTGCCTATTTTGGTTAGGAAACCAATAAGTTTAAGCTTCTCTACTGGATAACCTGTCCATCTGACCTGCCATGAACCATGTTTGGGGTTTTTTTCGGGAAGACAAGTTGCATAGTTACCCTCAATTTTTTTCTATTGACTTTCATGTTGCAAAGTTTTCAGTTACCATGTAAAAATTATGTAATCGATTGCATTTTGAAAATTAACAATGTTATCTAGCACTTGAACCCAACCTAACAAATATATACAGCAACACAAAAACTTTTAAAACTGAATTACAATGGAGCACTGTTCGGTTCCAAACCCCCAAGATACATTGGAAGGACAAAGAAAATTTTAAGGTAAGTGACAAATGTAGATTGTGTGCCTTTAGGAAGAGCTTTATAAGACTGAAAAATATAGTGATCCTGACAGAATATTACACATTTTTAATTCATAATGTATTTACCTGATTAGAAGTAAAATTCTGTTAATTAAATACATTTTTCGCTAACAGGTTTCTTCCATATATCATCCATTCAGACTCTCGCCACAGCAGACATCATCAGAAGAGATGTACAAATTGAAAACTGAATAAATAAGTAATATAGCAAACACCATGTCTCTTTAAAAGGCTCAGTGGAATACATCTTTTCCCCATCTTCTGAGTCCTGTCAGTTGCTGCTTTGGTACTGATGCTTGTCTCTCTTGGGTTCTCCTAGCTGATTTCTGTTGGTAATGCTTATGCTCCCGCTGCTCCCTTCCCTCCTACAAATGTGTCCTATTTCTCCATCCACCCTCAGCATTTCCTGCTGGGTTCAATGGTTTATGCTTAAAAGCCATTAAAACCTATGCAAAAAAAAAGAATGAACAAATCATAGTTGATCTTGGTTTCTGGTAGATAAACAGCTGAAAAATATATACCCCAAAGCTTTTTTTTTTTTTTTTTTTGAAGTTAACCATGTGGCTTAGTCATAGTCAAAGTGGTGTATCAAAAGTTTGCAAACAAAGTGCTGAACTTGAGTTCCTGTGTGATCTTGGACAGAATGTCTCACTGGTCTCAGAGCTGTTAAGCACAGTCTCAGAAAGGATTATCCTCACTCATGTATTAGGGAATTTAGAAAGAAAATTGGCAGAGTGTTTTGCATAGGACACTAACTGTGTGTACTAAACATGTCACACAGGCAACTAGTGTACTCTAGTTCTAAAAGTATTGCTTTACAGAGTCTTTTAAAATTCCCTGAGTGGGAAATAGCAAGTTTTAATTCAGTATCTATAGCCAGTTCTTCTTTTTTAATAGCAGTTGATAAACCCAAACATATGCAGATAAACAGCTTCTTCACTCCTACAGTTTTCCCATAATAAGGATTAATAAGCTGATATCATCAGTGATATATCTTGTACTTGGCTATATTTATCAAAATTATCAAGTTACAAAATGGATTTTCTGCAGGCATTCAAATGCCTACTTGAAAAAATGAATTATCCACAGTTGTAAGTAAATCATTAGCAGGCTTGGGGAGATGCAGTGAACACTGCTCAGTAACTTTGGAGTCTATGGAAATTTTTTAAAAAGTAATTTAGATGAGACAGGTAGTGAAAAGTTCAGCCTTCCTAAAAATTCTGTAGGAGAGAAGATGAAACCTGATTACGATTAAGAAAGCCAAGATGTGGGGAAACTGGCATCCTAAGACGGTAACATTTGTTTCCACCATCCTGGACATTGTCTTCCTTTTGCTTTCAGCATCCTAATGGCATATTTTTTTAAATTGTTTTGATACAAAGGAATATGTGTGGTTGTTGGGTTTTATAATTTTTAAGTGTATATTAAATAATGCAGTATATATTATACAATAAGGTGAGCTCTGCTATTTGCAAGGAGGACCCTTCAGATTCTAATTGCTGAAATGGCCATAAGTAAGAGAAGGAATAAGCATGCAAGAAGTGGTTTAAAAAATAAAGTGAAATGTAACATCCAAATTTGAATGTGATCTCTGATTTGGTGGCGTTGCACTGGAATAAGGGAAGTGTTGGAGAGAATAAGGGCTTTGCATTGGCAAGTTAGAAGACAAGAATGAATGTAGCATGAGAAGAATTTTGATTGAGTATGTTGAGGGATAGTATAACAGATTTTAAAGTCTTGGTAACATTTTTGAAACAGCTTTGGGCTGCTTTGGACTGGCAGGGGAATGTGGTGCCCTCGATTACAAGAGCCTTTGCAGAGTACCATCCCAGATGCTCCTGGGAAGTGAACTTGACTTGGGCCTCCCACTGCCACAGGGTGAACAAAACCAGCCTGAGCCCACGGGAATAACTCTGTCACTAATGTTGTCACTTTGCTACAGCAGGCACGTGCTCTCTCCTTTCCTCTTCCCCCAAACAGAGCTGTTTTACGGGCCTTTGCTATGTAGGACCGTGGTGACACCTGGCCTGCCCTCTTCTTTCCCGGAAAATACACAGTGGCTCTCTCTGTATCCTGTGCTCTTTACCCGACACTGGTCATATATGGCAAGCACTGAAATGGGTATGTGTTTCTGCTGAGAGCTTCAGGTAGAAATGCAACAAAACACCTTCCCATTCTTCCCTTTGGACAACAGGTTTCCTTTTTATTTCTCTGATTTAAAAAAAAAAAAAAAAAAGAAAAAAAGAAGATTATACAGAGTCCTGCTGCAAGGGCAAATCTATTTAAGGCTCAGTTAATAAATATGTTTAGTTTATGATAACATCTCATGTAGAAATCTTGCAAGAGGTCTTAGGCTTGTATTTAGAGAAAGCATATCTGAAATGAATCACTTATCCCTTGGAGTTTTTTCATGCTAAATAATGTATATATAAATACATATTAGTATGCATAAAACTGTGTTGAAGGTTTTGCAAGGATTTTGACCTTAAAATAAATAGGAGGGTAAATATACTTCATGCTAATAGTGGTGACTAAACTCATATAATCTCTTGTCTGTGTTAGCTGTAAGGACACAGAGACCACTTAGCTGTTAACACCAGCATGTGAGTCGTGTATGAAGTGAGAAGTACAGAGGCACTAAATTGACACTTAATTCACAGAACACTATTGCTTTCTTTGCACCTATTAATTTAGAGCCTACTGTGCTGAAGAGGCATAAAGGCTTAATTCATAGCACACCACAAACTGACAGGAACATAAGAGTGAGAGAACTCACTTAAGGAAGCACCGTGACCCACAGTATAATTTTCTACCACATTTAAAAGAACATAAAAAGCAATAGATTTTAAAATTAAGTATGTGAGCAAGGTTTAAATACATTAACAGAGAGCTCAGCTTGCTTAAAATACTACCACTTTAGTATTTTTCTAAATAAATTTTAAAACCCTGGGGATTCAGTGTGCTCCTAAAATATCCTTCTACTAGGTCTGTTTCATTATTCTAGAATATCGATACCATTAACTTCATTTGCTCACTAAATTCTTGACATTGGATTCAGGAAAATATGTTCTAATGGTGAAACAGTTCATGCCAGTGTAGTCAGGCTAGAAACTTTTCTTAGAGATATTTATGATTCCTTGCTTTTACACAATATCTATCCATTGCAGTCAACCTGAAGCGTAGTTTCCTACTGAGACAAAGTATACAGATATTTTGACTTCTGGAACATTAGATTAAATTCTTCCCCTCCCTCCCTTTTTGCCATATGGCCCTACCATGGAATCTAGGTTTGCACGCAACAATCACAGTAGTTCTGAAACAACGCACCTACTCATTGATTCAAAAAACAAAACAAAACAACAGGAAACAAGAAAGAAACAAACAAAAAACCCCTAACCCCCCCAAAGAAACACCAAAAAACCCAGGAAACCCAGAAACAAATGAAAACCCAGATGGGAATTCAAAATGCAGATGTCCAGTCCATATAGCTTGTGACATCTGTGTTTCTGTGTGAGAAGGAAAAAGTTTAATAGAGAAAATCTTGCTGTTAATATGTGTCTGCATATAAATACGAAGTCTCAGACTTGAAGAAGTAATACAGTTCAGTTCATCTAGTCAAATGACAATTAATAGAGATCAATATTGGGACTACTAGATCAGTCTGGAAACCAAAAACACAGTTATTCCCTGGACCTTATGCCGAATTCTAGTTTTGACACTGGTACCTAGTTTAGGAATAATATCAGAGAGGAGATCAATCATGGGAAAAGCTACACTGGCATAGGTAGTGGCCTCTTTTCCCATTAGGATCACTGAGGATGAAGGAGGGTAATTTACCAAACTGCTCTTTTAAAGAACTGTAGTTTTCTATTTTATATTTCAAATATATTAGAATTTTAGTATTAACTATTGCCATTTTCTAAAAGATATAGGGGGAATTTAATACACCCTGGGGTTTTGACATATGTTTTTAAACATCCAAGTATATGAAAAATTGTTTGGCAGGAACTAGCATAGTTGAATGTGTTTTTACTTTACAGCATATAAAAAGATCTCAGCAATTATTCATCACATTTTAAGAGAATAATAGAATTTTAGAATGTAAAAATCAAGTGTGAATACAGGTCTGTTTTATTTTTCTCCTGGATGTACTGAAAGCTACATGACAACTAAGACATTTGTTAGTAGTTTGGGTTGTTTTCTTTCCAGCAATATATACCAAAGTAGACATATCCCTCCAGAAAACTCTTCCTGAATTTCCACTGCAAGTTTTTTAGGCCACCTACCCATTAGTTTGTTGCATGCTTTTTCTGCTGAGACCAGTGCTATGATCTACAGCAGCTCAGAGTAAATCTGCCAATGAACTGTTCTTACAGTTAATAAATACCTTGGCCCCTGGTATCTCTGTTTAGTTAACACACAGAATGCATTGATTATTTCTTTGACTCTAAAAGAATGTTAAATTGAATTTAAATAACATGTTTATCGATGGCTACTCCTTTTTTAATGCCTGCACAGTAGGCTAGTGATTGGACTTAATGGGTTTTCTGCAGAGGTTTGCCCTTAGAAATACTGTGCTCTTCTGTGTCTCTGATGTTTTAAAGCCGTAGTTACAGCAGGGAAAGTTTAGATATGATGTGTAGTGGTGACTGAGATATTGTTTCTGTTTATCCAATCTCCGAGATGGGCAAGGGAGAAGACAATCAGCGGGGAAGGCAATTTGCTGTGAATAAAAAGAAAACACAAGGATTTTGCTAGTTTAGCCAAGCTTGTAGCAGAAGCACAAGGAACAGTGAGAATTTCAGATGTAAACCATCTAAACAAAAATGGAAGTACTAACGATTACTTTTTTATACATTGGATGCTGATGGGTATATTAACTGAAAAGCTATTCACTATTATGATAAGACTGGCAAATTATTCCATCCCACTTTTAATGAAGCAAGTAGAAGGGACAAAAAAAAATGCAAGCTTTCCTCACCAGATCTTGTATTAGAAAAATTTTATTTCTTGAGAATGATATGACCCTAATACAAAAATACTTTTATTAGGAACAATACAGTAAAATATTATGTGAAGATCTGATCAATACAGTGAAATTGTTTAATTTTAAATTTATACAAAATCCCATGTAGAGATACGTGATTTTCTGCATTTGGAGGAGGCTGATCATATGATTTTATTTTGTATTCAGAGCCTTTGTAAAGAAGATATTGAAAGAAAGGCTCAATTTCATATACTGTTCTGTATCAAGGCAAAAGCCACATTTTTTTTAGAACATATCCATTTTTGCACCCTTGTTTTGAAATTAAAATGACAGGATCAAATCCCTGAAAAAAAATGTAAGAAGTAGCATGCAAATTATTTCAAATACCTTAAAGTGACTAAACTGCGTGTTTAGTTACATCACCACAATAATCAACAGTTGTCTTTTTTAGCCGACTGAAGTGAGAGCAGTGTAGGTTACAATGCATGCCAGAACAGAAGTAGGATATATTCTAGCAGAGCATATATGTAGATCTATTGGGCTGTCATTTGTCATCTTTCTGTGTACATAAAACTATCATTAATATTACAAAGTTAAGCACTCAAGAATAAAGAATGCCATCTTTAGTTTGAGCCACTTGTAGATAAAAGGTGACATAGCTTTTTAATTATGACATCAAATGCTCTTGTTTCTAACTGTGCTCTGAGACTGAATTACTGTTGTGCATATAAAGAAACTCAGGTCAGTAGAACTGCTGCTACATATGTTGAGATGAATTGTGTGCATTAAACGGGATATTAAAGGAAAAGAAAGGAATCTCTCATGATTAAAACAAATTGAGTTTCCTTTTAAAACCTGGGTCTTATGCATGCTTTATTCATGGAGTTGCTATGTCATAGTAACTATTATCTTCAGACAAGATTTTTGCAAGGTTTTGCCAATATGGTGGTCCTCATTTCTCATGTAATTGGGTTCAGCTCTTTCAGCTCTTCTCTCAGCTGCAACTACTTTGGTTGAACCATGATGATTATTTAGAGAAGGTCTTACAAAATTATACCAGAAATGAAAAGGAAAGAAGAGAAAAGAACTTTATTTGTTGTTCGTGTGCAGCCTACTTATGAAGGGGAGAGAAGAGACTGAGTCCCAAATAAGGGCTTTATGGATTGTAATATTCATATGGAGTGAATTTAATTTCAAATCAGTTACGTGTTTATATCATGATTTAATGATAGACTGAAAAATTGAAAACTGATGCTAAGAATCAACTGATTTGAAAAATGCTGTCCTCACATTCTCAGCAGTGATGGCAGATGAGGAAGGTGCTCGAGCCCTTCATGTGAACCCCTATTTCCTGGTTCTCAGTACAGTATTGCAATGAACAGGCCTATTTAGGAGCGAATTAAAGAGGTGTACATAAACCAATATTAGACCAGAATTAGAACACTGGAGACAGACTGTTCACAAGTTTAAAAGGATGTTTGAAAAGGAGATATGTAATTAAAAAAGAATTAAAGATGATTCAGAAGTGGATGCTTGTCTCATCTGAAAGCAGTTTCATAGCTAAAGGTTTAGAGTATCTAAATGCAACCATGCAGAGAAAACACCATACCATACCAAGCTAAATAGACCAAGGAAACTATAGCTACAGCAAAGAACCAGAATCTGTTTCCACAGTTGAAAGAAGCAATGGCTTTGTTGTTTTAGCAAATTTCAAAGTTGACATTGAATTTTCCATCTCATCATTTCTTCAAATTGAGATTGGATGTGTGTCATAAATTTGTGCTGTAATGAGGTATAAATTATTATGTGCATCCAAGGGGTAACAGAAGGATTTCTATTTTTAAGATAAAGAACCTAGATCTAATGACTGGCTATACAAGAAGACATTCTAGCAGTTCTTTACTATCTTCATTATTGTGAAAAAAATCCTTCAAAGCAGCAAATCTTATATTTAGCATAGAAGGTGTGGGATTCCAGAATTTAGCACTATTTATGAGGATCGTGTCTAAAGATAAGGGTTACAGCTCTTCTGCAGAGGGCAACTATCAAGGGAAATCTTGATTTCTTAGAAACTGATGTACAGGTTTTCATAATAAATATTTAGAATTAGCACACTACCCCCTGGGTAGAAATATGGTAATAAAAAAAAGGGTAATGTGTTTGCTTCAGCTGCTGTGTTTGAAATCAATCCAGTGCAGTCCCATTGGGCTGGATAAAGCTCTTAAAAATGTTAATTTTTCTGTGTACAGTAAGTAGCAGTAAAGCCCTGCAAATCCACATAGACTTGAGAGCTGAATTAATAAGTTTTATTTATATTTGGGATTTATCCACATTTTAAATGGTTCTATACTGGGAGGATGTCAAGTCATTGTCAAATTTTAGACACTAATGACTGGTTTACAGCAAAAGAGAACCTGTCTTTTAAAAAAAATGTTTCTCAAAAGACTGAAAAGAAATATTACATATTCAATATGAAAATGTTAAAAAGAGTTTGCAGATCCTGTTTGCTCCAAATGTGGATATTCTTTCAGAAACTTTTACTTCTCAGGAATGATAGTTTCCTGTTTGTTCAAAGTATATAGAACAAAAGTATTTTTTCATTATCATAATCTGATAAATTCAAGCAACATATACGAAATTCGTATTTAGGAACAAGACATGTCCATTCTAATAATAAACTATGACCTGTGTGAATGAAACCATAAAAATTCTCCACTTGAAGGCGAGCATATTTTTTTCAGAAAAATACCACATAACCCCTGATTTAGCATTTTCGAGTCCTTCAGAGTGTTTTGTAATCTACTAATTATCCTTATTGTTAAAAGAAAGCATCTTGTTTCCAAGCTTGCCCCTGGCTAGCTTCAGGTTCCAGCCATAAAGTTCTGTCTTTGTCTACAAGACTGAAAAACTGTGACAGGACTCCAGTTCCCATAAGTGCAAACTGTAATCTCTCAACTTCTTCTTTGATAATATAAAGGAATATATTTTTTTTAGTTTTTCAGAAAATTATATCTGATTTTTAAATTAGTCTTGATTTCTTTTCAAAACCTCCGCAAATATTCTTGGCTGCAAACTGAAATTGTGAAATGAAAAAGAACATTACAGTAGTGAATATTTGTTTGCTATTTCCCTGCCACCCTCAGTGTTGAGCAGGTTACCTGTTGGTCTCCATGTCAGTGTTTGGTTTTGTTTGAGTTTTTTGTGGTGTCCTGGGGGATAGCACAAGAATTTTGCTTGGATGGAAACCAACTGATGTAAAATAGAAGAGGCACAGAGATATTATGAGTTTGTGTTTTCTGAGTTTTATCAAGTTGCAACTGGTTAGTCTTGCCTCCTGCCAACCCAGAGAGCCACATTTCTTGTGATCTGGCTTTGTCAGGAATTCTAGCAAAAACAGTAGAGGAGCTGTGCCCAAAGAATTATATGGAAATTTGACCCCTTCAAGCCAGCTCCAGTCAAGTGAAGTGAAGGAACTCCCTCCCTGCCTTGGGGTGCATTTTTGTAGACCTTTTTGAGAAGTTCCTTCAGGAGAATCAAGAACAAATGTCTCTTTTCCCTTTCTGGGATGGATTTTTATACTTTTGTTCTTGGACTCTCGTTCCATGCTCCTTAACATTTGCCAGTATAAAGAAAGTCCAGCTGCCCTTTAGGATATTTAAAAGTAGGACGAAGAAATGAGGGTAAATATATGGAGAGCAGATCCTTGTGGAATATTCTCAGAAAACAAAAGATCCTTTTCCAGAATGTGAATTTGTATCAGAGAGGTAGAAACATACACAACAACACAGAGTTGCCTGTTCTTAGTGTTAAACAAAGGCAGTCCATCCTCAGTGAACATTTCCTGAGACACTAGAGATCTAGTGGGAATTTGTCTACTTCTGTGGCTGAGTGGCTGTCAGAGGGTTAGGGGGCAGTTTTGGGGAATGCAGCCAAAGAACAGCGCCATTCCACTCACTGCATGTAGTTTCAAATTTGTTTACAGAGCAAACTTACCAGGCTGGGTACATATTGGGAGGAGCTGTCAACTTCCTCAAGGGCAGAGAGGCCCTGCAGAGAGACCTGGCTTGGCTTCCCTTGGTTCCACCTCATGCTTGGTTTTCTGTACCTTGTATTTAATGTCTGTGTATATTTCCCCTGAGCATCTTTTGGTTTAACATTTCACAGTTTTTTGCATTAAATCACATGAGCTGCTGATGACCTCAGCCCCCAACCAATTTCTGAGCAACCAAACCTAGCTGACCTTCTACATGTGGCTTGAAGAGAGACAGCAGCGTTAACTTCTGTCAGAGCTTGCTTTGGGAACGCTCAGCTGTGGAAGCGCAGCAGTAACACAGCCATTCCTTGCTTGTGACAAGTGCTTGACAGTCTTGTGTGTAGCAGGGAGTTGTTTCCTCATTAAGGGCAGGTGCTCACAGAGACAGTCATGTTCAAAGCATTTTGGTTTCATGCTGACATTCAGATCAATATAGACACATATGGCTCTTCGGCAAAGAGCACGTGTCCTCCTTTACACTGAACAGATTGCAAGGTGCCAGGAGCTGCATTTATGTTCTTATGGGACTCAGTTTCAGAACGCTTAACCTGACAAAAACCACTCAAGTAAAATATACAATACAGCATTTTGTACCCACAGCTGGGAAATCATTTTAAAAATTTTAATCGCTGATTCCGGTGCTTAGTATGGTGAAAGCTGGATTGGCTTGTATTTCACAGGTATGGTCAACGTGGATTTACCTAGTCTATGTTGTAGAGAAGAATAAACATTGAAAATGTAGCATGACTACTATTCTTTTTTTGCAATACAGTAACAATCTCTGTATTTTCTTTTATTTAAAAAAAAATCGAAACTCCAATTTGATGTAGTTTCATGTAAAGAATGAAGCCAATAGTTTTACCAGTTGGAGAGCAATGCTTTTGTGAAGTTTGTGGAGGTACTAAGCCTGATTTATTGGATGAGCGGTACAAGATCTAAAACCTTTAAAAGGTGTGGAGAAAGTAAATCTTGAAAAATAGGGCATGAAAGATTAATGAACAAATAATCATTTTTATTCTCAACATGTTAGTAGAAATAGAGTACATCTGTCCCACCCAGCAGCTGCATCACTTTGAAGCTCTTGAGAGGGCTTGTAGAGGTGAGCAGAATATGAATCACAAATTGAACAGTAAAAAAGTAAGCAAAGAAACAGAAATACAGTTAGTAAGTATCTAAAATACATCAGTAAGGAAAGAATATGGGAGTTTATTATTCTAATATTTAAGAAATTATAGAATCTGAAAATATGAACAGGTTTAAAATTTACTTGTTTTAATTTTTAATGTAATACTATGATAAAAGATTACTACATATATTGTTTTCAGAGCCAAACCAAAAACTCTAGCATTTTATCTTAGAAGTATTTCCAGTAGAACTACGGTGAAGTTAAACATTTATTTGCTCAAAGAATTTAAAAATAATTTTTATAAATCAAATGTAGCATCTGTATTTATTTATTTCTAATACTCCTAATTATTATTTTCCTAATTAATTAGTCACATTTAAAACATTTGCCACCATGAAGCTATCATGATGGAAAACATCCCATTTCAACTGTAATTTAGAATTAATTGTTCTCATTCACTGATACCAACTAGTATTTATTTTCTTAAGAGTATTCCCTTAGCAGTACTCTTTTTAAATGACCTTTTACAAACAACAGAGATCCCCATTCAGTATCTTATCATTGTATCTAATAATTAGCCTTAGCTCAGCTACAATAAAATAGTGCTTGCTGTGCTTGTCTTATTTTAACTGTTGATGACTTCTTTGAAGATCTCACCAACTCACTGATTTGGTTGGAGTTTTTTAATTACATTTAGTTAGGATATGCCTCTGCATTCTTTGTATCAGCTGAAATATGGAACTTCAGTAATTTTATGTTCAAATCCTATGTGTTTTATAAAATAATTACATAAAATGTATTCTATCATTTAGAAGACTTCAATTGAAGACTCATTTAATTTCAATTGTTTTTATAAAATTGATTTCTGATTTACTTTATAACTTGAAACAAGTAACAAATGAAGTGTTTTCTGACTAGTAAGCTTCAACCATGAGTCAAAGGACTTGAATATGAAAGCATTATAAAGCGTTCAGTTCCTCTAAATCTCAAAGAGATCAGCATTCTTTTATTGTTACTGTTTTCAGTTTTTGCAGGTTGATACAATTTACAGAAAGGATGTCTAACTGGCACAATCATATCTTTTTTTTCCACTGTATCACATCTTTATGGGTAGTAGTTCACATTATGACAGTAGCATACCTCAGTTGAGTGCTGACCTCCACAACTCTCTGCCTTTTTATTTTTTATTTTTTTTTAAATTTTATGTAAGCAAATCTATAACATTTAGTGGATCTGCCTTTTTGGGTTCCTTGTGTGAGTATGATAAAAATGAATTAACCACTGAAACATGAATCAAATAACGGAACTTTATGTCTTCAATAATTCTGGTTTTCTTCTTTTTTTTTTTTTCTGGTTTTGTTTGTCTTTTAAAAATGCAGGATAAATGTGGATATAGATCATGAGATTAAAACAATAGCATTGCTAATTCCAGATTTTATTGTTCTGTAACTCTGGATCAGTCATTTGGACCTTGGCTTAAGCAAGCCAAAGAGCAAGTCAGCAGCAGTGGTTAGTGCCGCTCATGTTGATGAGGTGAAGTTCACACCAAATGGTTGCCTGGGTGCTTTCCACTGTCTAAAATATGGAGAAAAAAAATCCTTTCGCATTTAGATTTTAAGTGCGGATATGCCTTGATTTCATATCTTCCTAATGAGATTTCATGTTTGTATAAAAATATAAAACTTTGCACTGCATCACAGAGAAAAATGTGGTGACAATAAAGATGCTTATGTGGGACTCCTCCTATTTACATATTGCCAGCAAAGGAATATCAAGTACAGGGAGATTATTAGTAAACTTTGTAAGTTTCTAAATTCTTGGAATCACCAGTAGTTTTTGGTGATGAAATTTAACTTAAAAAGAAAGAAGTGGCATTACACATTTACTATATTTTAGTCATGTTTCATGAAGAAAAAAATTTTATAAATATTATATTGGGTTATCAACAAAATACACACTCCCTAATTTTTAAATATAAGATTTATTTAAGCATATAAAACACAGAACCATTTCTAGAAGAAATTTTAAGCTACTTGTATGTTCTCTCTGAATTCTTGAAATGAAAGCAGCTTGATATGGAATATGTTTTGGGGCTTTAAAGTAAATAATAGTATGGGGAGATTGCATATAAGGTCTTATATATTAAATATTAGAAAATAAAAAAAAATAAAATCTAGTTGTACAATTATTTCTAAATTATAATCTTTTTTAGTATTATTTGAATATACAGAGTGTTCAGCAGAACACATCTTTATGCCGTTGAAATGTCAGAAAGCATCAGAGATTAACAACAGTAAAGATGCTTGTCTGCAACATAAGTATATCAAGCCCTCATCATTCTATATGTCTTTATGGGTACCTCAATTTTTGGAGCTGTAGAATGACAGCTATTCAATGGTTTTATCAAGTGGTAGTATTAACTCTCCACTACTTTTCAAACTGCTACTTCTATTTAAGTGTGATCCATCAATAGATCAGGTAGCTAAAGGAATTGGAAATGCATGTGTTTCTGCTCTAGGTTATGTTCGGATGTAATTACTCAGATTTTTACTGAATTGCTGGGAAAACAAAATAAATAAAATAAACAAACAACAACAAAAAAAAAAAACCACAAAAACAGCCAACAACACACCAAAATTCATCTAAATCAGTTTTAATTCCTTTTGAGCAATTATAAATATTGGTAATTGGAGAATAATCTTGTCAAACAAAGGCTTAATCTGGCCAAACAGTGGCTTTACAGTGTCATAAAACCCCAGAGCCATATTTCATCCTCTTCTTTTCAGGGATAACAGATTAGTGATTTCTGAGCTGTATTGACAGTCAGCTGCATACATCTAATTTGATAACTACATAAAAGCAGTTAAGTGTGGCTAAGGCTGGCAACGGGTAAGGCCCAGAGCACTCTCAAACATCCTACAGATGATTTCATGGAATCACAGAATCACAGAATTAACTAGTTTGGAAAAGACCTTTGAGATCTTCGAGTCCAACCTATGACCTAACCACCTTATCAACTAGGCCATGGCACTAAGTGCCACATCCAGTCTTTCCTTAAACACCTCCAGGGACAGTGACTCTACCACCTCCCTGGGCAGCTCATTCCATTGCCCAATCTCTCCTCCTGGGAAGAAATTTTTCCTAATGTCTAGCCTAAACCTTCCCCAGCACAGCTTAATGCTGTGTCCTCTTGTCCTGTTGCTGGTTGCCTGGGAGAACAGACCAACCCCTACCTGACTACAACCTCCTTTCAAGAAGTTGCAGCACTTGCAATTACATTCTACAAAATGAAATGTGATCCATGTGGCACTTTTCCACCTTTTATCCTCTGATGTCTAGAGTATTCTCAAATGAATGAAAAAGAGCTGAACCCATGTAAGTTTTACACTTTATATGAAGGTACATAAATAGAAATATTTTCAAAATATACAATAGAAGGAATATATCTGCATATCTGAAAGACCTACATCTATTAAACTTAGACAGAAACCATATATTGCCTGAAATAAACAAAGAATGCAAGAAGAAGAGTATATGGGAGGTTGTGGAGCACAAGAATATGGAATTCAGTATAGGATTATACTGTGATGTTTATGTAGAGTTCTATATCAGTGACAGTGTATTTGAACCAAGCTGAGAATAAAAGAATTTCCTTACCAGTTTACATGGGACAGTTTTCTTATCTGCTACCACTGTCTGTTGTTGTTGCTTCGGTTTTTGGTTTTGTTTGGATTTTATACTATGATTGAATTACTGTGTCTTGATGTTCTTCTGGTGTTCCTGATGCTATTCTAATTTATGAAATACTAACAGTAGTGACTTTTGGTGGATACATAAAGAGGGTTCTCAGTAAGAGGTAATATATTTTATTAGGCTAACTGCTAGGATTAGATAAAATATACAAACTTGTGGGTAATAATTCAGATTGAACACTAAACATCATAGATTCACCTTCACAAGAAAGCTGCTTGCCCATGGGAAGCAGTGAGTTAATTCCTTGTTTTGCTTTACTTGTCTGTGAGGGTTTTGCATTCCCCATTAAACTGTCTTTATCTCAACCCACGAGTTCTCTATATTTTACCCTTCCCACTCTCCCCCTGATCCTGCTGGTGGGAGTGAGTGAGTGGCTGTGTGGGCCTTGGCTGCTGGTTGGGCTTAAACCATGACGCTACTGAACCTGTGATGCTTATTATTCAATCTGAATTATTAATTTTAGGTTCCACACTTGGCTTTAGACAGTGTCTTTCTTCCATGAGAAACTTGACTGTAGAGTATTTTTGTTGATTTAAAAGGTAAAGGAAAATACTCTGCCATTGTTGACTGGAGTTTTCTTTGCTCATCAGTTATCTGCATGTTGATTCCTTCTGACTTAATATTCTATGATGCTGTATTTCAAAAGACTGAACAGCATATGAGTACAGCTATTCCAATTCTTATGGACTATGTTATTCTTGTGGATAGTGGAAGAACAGGAGATAGGATGTCTGGGAAGTAAAATCTGAAAGAAAAGCATTAGTATCCATTATCAATAAGATTATTACTAAAATGGCTATAACTGCACATTCTGTAAGGCCAGCAAACCCTAATTAAATGCTTATTTTATTACTAGCCATTTAAAACCAAAGGAAAACTAAACCCCACCCACTACAGCTCCAAGGACATTATGATAGGTGGTGTCTTGGAGGAATTCCCAAGAAGGAATTCTTGCATACTTCTAGGCAGGGAATGAAATACAAAAACTTGTCACACAAAGCAAGAGCAATGGGAAGGAGCATTTTTTGCCTGAAAGTTTCATGGTGTCTGCTGTAGGACTAGGACATTTCCATTAGTAATGGATGTACAGTCAAACAACTTTGAGACTTGTCCTTGGGGCACAAAAAGTCACAGTACAGACCAGTCTTGTCCATTGACTTACCCTTGACTGTAAACAGACCAATTAAATAAGGGTTGTTCAAAAAGGAAGTTGGATGCATGCTTAGGACTCTTATATGTAGTTTTAAAATCATGTTTAAAAAAAGATCAAAACCAGAACTTTGCAAAGTTGATAAAAAATCAAGTGTTTAGTGAAGGCATATCTGATACTTCAGTTCACTGACTTATATGTCTTGGTTATAGTGCACAATCTGCAATAATTATAGCAGTGTTTATGAGAAAAATAACCAAAATAAGTAGGAGTTAGTCATATGTTAGATTGCGCTTGTTGCTAAGAATATATAGAATGGTTTCTTATAAGTCTTCTCACAAAATTGATTGAAGAAGCATATTCTGTTAGGCTTTTCTTGTGCTTTCATATACAATTTAATTTGGAAGATTGTTTCTCCCCGTTTTATTTGGAAAAAAATATTCAACCAAGTTTCTCATACAGTGTTATTGATGAAAATAATTTATGCAACTCATGAATTTTTTTGTTCATTTTGTCAGTACTTTGAGTCCTTCAATGTGAGTGGGTGTTTCTTAAATCCCCCTGGTTTCTTTTTCAAATCAAGGAAAAAAAAATCAGAAGTCAAATAGAAATTCAAGTATGAAAAAAAAAATGCAAAGCTGCTCCTCGAAGTAAACTTTCTACTTTTAGTCTGTGATGAAAGAAAACATAGGTTTCTGCATATTTTGTTTTGATTTTGTGAAATAATGATATGAAGTCTTCTTGGTATGATTTTGCCTTTTAACTAACCGCAGCTATAAATGCAGACACCGGAGTATTTGTCTTTGAAGCCTCACTATTAAAACCACAAAGATATTTCTAGTACAAAGAGCTGTACCTGTGCACCCACCTTACTGTCTATCCATATTGTTTTAATGTGTAGTGTTCATAAGTAAAATGATAAATAATTTATCTCCATCTGTGCAGATGAATTTTACCACCGTATTAGTCTGTAACTGTCAACTCTGTAAGATAATGTGCACGCTGTAGAAGTGAAATTTAACACGCCTTTCTAGGTCTTTAAAGATAAAATTCCTAGTGAGACAATCTTTTGAACAAGTACTCAATAATGTTTAATTGCATCATCTGTCCAGAAAGATATTTGAAGACAGTATTACAGAATGCAGCTTCACTAAATGCACTTTCACTCACACGTGTCTTTAACTGATGAAAGAGCATGTGAGTCAATGACATTGATTTTCTCAAAAATTACAAATTTTGCATCCACCTGCCTCTTCTGGTACTGCTAACTGAATTTTTCCATAGGTTGAGAGAGTTTTACATATTTTCTCAATATTTAATTTGAAATAGGCACATACCATGGGAGAAACAAACTGTTTTAACCTTAATTGCTGCAAATAAGCTCATTTGTTTGTTTATATTAAATTGGGCAGTTTTAAAACACAAGAAAAGTCAGCTAGCAAGCCTCAAAACTTTCTCATTTTCTTTCAGAAAAATAAAAAGCTTATTGAATGAATCGCCGTACTCAGTGCAAGTGCACAGTGAATGATAATACAAAGGGCCTAATTTCATCAAAGAACTTTTATATACACCTAAGTAAGATTCTTTGTCATCCTATTTGATTTACATGGAATTTTTATATACTCTGGCATATACCTAAATGTCACAGTGAACACTACTGTGAGGGAAAAATGTGTAGCTGCACAGTAACTGATTCTGTTTTCCCTGTCCCTGAAAAACTAAAGCAGATGCTTTTGGTGTTCAGAGGAGACACGACGCCCTTTACCTTTTCTTACCTTTTTTTGCAGAATCTTGCAGCAAGCAGGAGACAATCTACTAGTCCACTCTATACAGAAACCACACAAAAAAAAAGTCAACAAGTGTGGTTTTGCTAAGTGTAAACATGTACTTACAACATTCATATACCTCTTTGGGAGATGCTTTATGGGCACTATTTAATCTAAAAATGCATTGTGTTTTTGACACAAGAAACATGGCAGCATAAGAAGTTAACATTGAATATAATTACAGTAGCTTATAGGTTTTGAGTAAACTTGTTTTCTGCAGTCTTTCAGTTGTATAATTCATATATATGACATTTGAAATCCGTGGTTTTTAACACTAATACTAAAATCATACTGGTTTTGTTCCCTAACTGCAGTATATATTTTTTTTTTCCTGTGCCTCAAAGTATTGCAAAAGTGAAAACAGCATAATGCACAAGGTAGTATGAAGGAAATACAGGAATAAAAACAATTTTACAAAAAATCAGAAGGGAAAAAAAAGAAAAATTAACTACTATTGGTTTCACTAATGAAACAAACTCCAAAATTTCTTCCTCCTTTCTCTCTACTTCTACATCATTAGAATTATTTTTGCCTTTATTTTGCTTCCAGGTGAAAGTCATATGTTATGAGTGAGATTTTCTTCACTGATGGCTTCACACGGGCTTTGGATCAACCATCAATATGTCTGGTTTTGATACACATGATAGATCAATTGATTTTTACTGCAGTTTTTGACCTAGCAGTATTCTAACAATAAGCTCCCAGGAAAAAGCTGTTACTAGGGAGCTTTTGAATCTGTATGATAACTGAACAGGGACTCTAAGAATGACACATCAGACAAGGGCATTCATTTTTAATCAGTTCCTCTGATGTTTGAATTTTTACCCAGCGTTTCCCCCAGACTGTCTTATGAGCATCTCCAAGAGAGTCCCACCATGATTATTAGGGATATGGAGCACACAATAAATCAGGTGATGATGAAAGAATTGGGTTTCTTCAAGCCAGAAGAGAAGGTTTGAAGAGTTGGGAAACTTACTTTTCAGGTCTTCAGTCTAATGTGAGGGTAGTAGATGGGACAAGACACACACAGACTCTTTGAGAAGAACAGTGATAAGATGAGAAAGGAAATTCCAGTTAGATATAAGGGAAAAAATTCTGACGAGAACAGGTTGCCTAGAAAGGCTTAGGAGCCTCCATCCTCTGCTGAACAAGACCCATGGCATCACCACACAAGTGGATCTACTTTGAGTTTGGGGTTGGACTAAATGGTCTCCAGATCTTCCTTCCAATATAAATTGTCCTGTGTTGCTAAATTTTCTTCCAATTAAAATGATAAATACCATTTTAATTTTTATTTCATATTCCATTTAACTGCAAAGGCCACTAGTATTTGCATCTTCTAACCACATTCTTTTACCAAGAGCCCATAATCATCCTATGACTTTCTATGAAGTTCACAAAGTCTGTGCCTTTCCTATTCCTTTAGTTGTCACTGCCCCTAGGATGAGGGACCAGGAAGCAGCAGTGCTTCTTACAGATGTGGTTGTACAAAGCCTTATCTAAAACAGATAAAGTGCCAGAAAAATGTCATGGTCTTTATGTAGGAAAAAAGAGAATTGTAGAGTATAATTGTGTATGAAATGTAGTGGCATTGCGGACCATGTGATCTGCAGTGATGTTGAAGTGATACAATGAACTTGTTTGTTTATAAAATTACTCTTCCTGCATTCCATTGTTACATGAAAATCACTGAGAAGTTTACTTTTTCTTCTCTCTTATCATATTTCTGTAAGTCTTTGTAAGGTTTTCAAAACACAAATATGCAATTGATCTCTCTCTTAGTATTAATATAATGTATCAAGATAGGCTTTTTTAAAACACAAGGAAGTGTATTTTAATGATATAGAAAATAATCAGTAAATTGTTTGTGCTTGTAATTTACACATGTGACTGAATATAAAGTTAAGTACTATAAATTAATCCTTTTTGCATTCCTGGTAGCTTATGAATTTTATTTCTGCTGCCTCATTTACAGACATCAGCTGCATAATTGACAGTGATAATTGTAGTGGAATTTATGCCAGACATAAGATTTTCTCTGGAGCCTTGGAGTCAATGTTTATAGTTTTTACACAACCTTTGAAATGTGTGAGGGTAATGTGATTTTATATTTTTGTCTTAGCAAGTGCTAGAGGAGCACTGAGTTGTAGTACTGCAACCAGCAGATTATTCCGAGATGTTTCGAACAGCTGCTTTCCAAAAATCTGGCATTGATAGTGTAGTCCTTCATCTTCTTGACTGTGTAAGTTAGAAGTGAAAATGGAAATGTGTCCTTGGATTACAGCTGTCAAAAATGTGTACTTTGCTTTTACTAAAGTGTCCAGAAATAGAACTTTAGGCAGCTGTGTGTGTTTCCAGATACAAGTTCAATGTAACATTTACCGTAGTGTTTGTTCTTCTTCTATATTTCCCATGCCATTTTCTGGTCCTTGAGTGTTTGGATTTATTTGTGGTACTCGTTTCTCTAAACTGCAACTACTTGAAAGAAAACATTCATGTATTATCAGAGAAGACCGTTTTATTGAATGTCTATTGTTAAAAAGTATTTGCACTGCTTTTACTTAAAGAGCTCCCACACGTGGCAAAATAAAAAGTTGAGCAAAGTCCAGGCTGACAGGTTTTGCTAGGCCTAGATGTTGCAGTTTCTTGCTGTGTGAGGCTGCGTCAATGCACTGCCACTAGAGTTTGCAAGAGTTGCAAGGGATGGTGTTCAGGAAACATTTTATTAAGTTTTTGTGCATCCTAACTTAAACCACAGTTAATGGGTTTGGTAAAAAAAAACAACCATCTCCTGGGGTTCATTAGCTTCAAGCTTTGGTCAAACATAGCCAATTTTTTTTCTTCTTTATTCTTTCTTTCTTGTTTCTTTTTCTATTAAGTTCAGGTAACTTCAACTGTACAGTAAATGCATCAAGTAACACAAAACAAAAAATAAAATAAAATAAAATAAAATAAAAGCCCCATGGTATTTTTTACATACTTTTTGCAGTAGTATTGCAAAAGAACATTTATGACTGAGTAGTATTTTGTAGTATTGCAAAAGAACATCTATGACTGAGTACAGGTTCTTGCGGGCTCACTAGATTACTTCAATCCCACTTCAAGTTACAACAGCTTGGAAATTGAAGGGCTAATATCAAACGTGTATTTTTAATTTCAAGCAATTTTTTGGAAATCTTCTTTGTTTTCAGTGATTTTGTGTCTATTTCCATAAAGAGATTTCTGTTTGATTTGAGATGAACACATTCACAAGTTGATTCATTGCTACAGATATGTAAGCTGTGTGTAATAGTGCACAACCACCCCCCAAACCTCATATTGTCATGTTTTCATAAGCATGTTTGAACTTCAGTGCAGCAATATTCAGGTTGTCACAATCCCACCTCTTCTTAATATGTGTCTTGGTGGGTTTTTGTTTCCTGTGGGTAAGTTATCATTTACACTGTTATGGTATCTGATTCCCAAGTAAACATTAGCACACGCATCTTCACAAAACTGTTGAAAAAGAGAAAAATATAACCACCCTATTTTATAAAAATAAAGACATATATATAGAAAAAAGGAAATAGTGAAGAATACACAGAAGTCTGTGTCAAAACAAGAGCAAATTTTATAAATTCGACATCCTAGTTTATTCTTAAGGTCTGTCTGTAATGTAATTAATTATAGAAGCAATGCTACAAACCTTGGGTCCAAGAAATCTTCCACTGCCTTGCATACCAGCATGTATGGCCAGAATTCCATGTGGCTCAGTGTAGAAACATGGATATCTCAGGGGTGAGTACGAATGCACAGAGGTTGCCACAGGAATGGATTTTTTTATGGCTTATCAGCCTACCTCATATTATTTTTAATGTCAGAAGAATATGAAGGTATAACTGTAAAAGTAATTATTTTTTCCTGCAACTCAAATATTTTTCAAAAAAGATTCTGAGTTTTAGACACATAAATAGAATGAAAAAAGAAAGAACATGTTTAAAGAGACTTACCTTTATGTTCAAAATTGTCTCTGTTTCAATAAGTTAGTAACCTTTCAGTAATTTACTCGGCTTACATGCTAGGATTCATGTCTAGGGCATTTTGCTTATCCTAGTGTATCATTTTCATTCTAGAGGATCTGGATTTGAAGTCATGTCTTTCTTTGTGCACCTGTTTTGTCCTTGGGTGTTCCATTCAGATTTAAATTTCAATTGAGAAACTCACTGTTTACTTTTAATATCGAGCCCTCTCTCCAAAGAATTAACAACTGTCATAACCTTTCTTTAGAAATCCTAATATTCTGGTGTGGATATACAGCATTTTCTTTGTTTATCTAGTACAAAAATTGGAATAAATGACATGGTTTTAATTTATATAAAGTATTTTTCTGTTGAATATGAAATATCTGGCAAGATTGCATGGCAGCTTTGAAGGCTTAGTAAATACATTCTTTAGAAATGTAAAATTCTCTCTCAAATCAATATGCACTGGCAGTTTTAGATAGAACTTTAGAAGACCTATCTTGATATAAGCAGTATAATAGTTTGTTATTAACTCTTAATTGAAACTAGATAGAAGAATAAGTAATTTTGTAGTGAATAGGTTGTTTGACAGATCTTTAAGACTATTTTTGAGAGAATGATGAATCCTGGATCTGGGTCTATCCCTAGTCATGTGCATGCCTATCCTTGACTTGAAATTTAAGACAAGAAGACATGCTTGCATTCCATGAGTACAGTTTTCAGTAAGTAGCAGGTAACATTCCAATTCTTCATTTGGGAAAAAAAACTTTATCACTTTGGACACAGTCATGGAAATACAGGAAAAACATACATATTTTGTATTAAGTCACATTTTTTATTGCTGGGCAGACAAGGCAGGTTTGAGAATCTTTGAAATTTGAATCTTTGAATTTTTGTCTCTTTTATCCATTTTCCTGTCTGGGTGATCTTTAAATCATATGGATGATTTCAGCATTGATTTTTTAAAATAAACTTATATGATAATTCCTATAACTGTTCAGAGAGTTTTACAGTGCAAATGACTCTTCAGATTAAAGTGTACTATGGCTTTCCATTTCACTGGGGCACATCTATTCATAGCACAGCAGGCTGATGGTCTTTTGAAATTGCAGTCTGAGCCAGCATTTACAGAGTTAAAGCCCTTCACAATATCAAGGGAAATTTTGTCTGATGTTCATGGCTACTTCCCAGTGGTCCACCTTTTCTGCTGAATTTATTCGCCATCTAGTCCATCTATTACTCTTTATTACCAGTCTGTGCAGGCACCAAAGCACTCTGCTCAGGAGAGCTACTATTTTCTTTCCTTTTCTAAAAACATATTTGAAAATTGCCAGGTTACTTATGTGTCCTCTTGATCTGTGCCACGAAGGAAGCTGTTGAACTGTGGGGAAGCGAGCAGGAGCAGCAACCAATTACTGCTCTCTGAGGCAGCTCTGGCTTTCAAAGTGATCTAGCAGCCTGATTCCATAAGCACTTTCCAGCCCAGCTGAAGGTGGAGTGAGGAGGGAAGTCCATTAGATACAGTCCATTAAATATAATTAAGCAATGTATTTGTTTTCTGAATTTTTTTTGCCTTCTTTGTTACTTTATGCTTCTTCATACTGCAATGTGGAAGTGACCATTGTTAAGATAACAAACATTTACTTGATAATTCTTTTACTCCTTATTATTTCTTCATTATTTTACTAACTCTAAAAATAGATTTTCTGGCTTACAAAAATAAAATTGGGCAAATCCCACTGCTTAAGACCATGTAGATAATTGCAATCTGATTTTTTAAATTTACCTAGAACTATTTTAATGCTTTCAGAGTTCTTGTATGGAACTTTGTTTAAAGAAAATGTTGTAGACATAATAGAAAAGCTGGAGATACACCATGCAAATTAGAAAGAAGAATTTAACATTTTAATTATCTCATAGTTGGAAATTTAGATTGTAAATACATGGCTTCAGAATGTTTTGTTTGTTGCTTTTAATAACTTCTAGCAAAATACGCAAGAACTGCCACCCACATTTTAATATTTATTAAAGAAGTAATTAATTCAATTTCTCATTAGGTTTAAAGCACTTTCTGTGTACTCATGATTTATAAAAATTCTCACTCTAAGGTATTTTTATGTATGAGCACAATTCATTTTCTTAGGTAAGCATTTAGCTTTGGCTTATAGTATTTAGAAGCAATTACTGGCCTTTCACTCAGCTTCCCAGTTTGATACACATTCTGGTCAGAAACAGAAAACCAGATTTTTTTTTTAATGAAATGTATTTATGTAAAAAAAAAAAAAGTCTTTTAAATTCATGACTTTATTCATGAGAGCCTGTTTTTGACTTCTGTAATGTAGTTGAAACTTGAAGTATTTTAATTAATTTTTTAATATCATCCAACAGTTAGCTATCAGAGTTCTCAGGTTGTTTTTCCATATTTGTTTGGGCTATTTTTTGTTGGAGTTTGTTTATTTCTAGGATTTAAAAAAAAATTTGTCTTAAGTCACATTGTAATCATATAATCAAAGTTCATGCACAACCTGTACTGTGCCTCTCCTACATTTCTTGGAGTTCAGTGACTTTGAGTGGTTCATGTGTGTGTACTTAACATTGAAACTTGTCTGCAAAATTTGTTCATTAGGTCAGACAGCTTAGAGAAGTGAACACAGTAACAAAAAAGAAAGCACAGAAAAATTATACAAATGAAGAAGTTTTCACTGTGTTTTCCAGAAACAGAAATTTAGAATGCCTTAATGAAATAACTGACATAAAAAGTTGTAAAAATCAGAATATCTTGAGAGAAATAAAATCTCTCAGTGAACTATTTATTATAGAGTTAAAAAATCACCCAGTGGAATGGAGGTAACCTCTCTGAAGTAATCTTATTTTGAAATAAGTAGATCATCAATATAATTCTTGCCAAAGAAATAGCTTCTGAATACTTCATTTTTAGAAAAGCTTAACTTTTGCCTGTATCATAACGCTGGCCAAGTCCAGCTACCTGTTTGGAATAATTTTCTATTCCTTTATTTTTTTCTGCCAAAAGTCACAAGTTCATTTCCAACTTTGTTCTAATAGGACACAAGGTCATTATAAACAACAAAAGCATGATATACATAGTTCATTTTAAGTTTTGGGGTTTTTTTTATTTTCTAATTTTTTAATCTCAGTTGCAGGCAATTTGGTGGGCTACTTTTGTGTATTGTTAAACTGTGCTCAACAAAATTGGTATTATTTTCCTTGTAATTGTTCATTATTATGCTGGTCCCCTCAGAAAAGTCAGGATTTTTTCTATTTACTAAGATATGAAAAATTTCATTAAAAGAAATCTAAGGGGGTGGAAGAGGAACTCCAGTTTGGCAGCACTTGACAGTAAGAGGCAGTGATTCAGCAACAGTAGTTACCTGTGAGCTGGTATGTGATTTTCTAATAAAGACAAATCAAGACATTGTGATGATAATTTTTTTATGCCATAATTAAAAATGCTAGCAGGAATCTTCTAATGGATGCAAAAGTGAAGCTATTTTGATTTCATCAGTATGTCCATATACCTTTTTTTTGTTAGTAGAAAAAGAAAATACAGGAATGTAGCTATTTTTAAATGTATTCAACTTCAGTCTTTAAGGTCCATCTGAAAAAATTAATGTCAGTAAGTCTGGAGTAAAATTTTTTTCTCTAATGCAAGACTATGGGAATCAGAAGTCATGTGTGAGCTAGAGATGGTACATTGACACAGGCTGAACTTTTAATATGCAAGAAGGGAAGTTTAAACTAAAACTAAATGTTGTATGATAATTACTTGTGTAGAAAACATTGGGAAATGAAACAGGAAGGAAAACACAAGCAGCACCTGTATGTTTACCTGATCATTAATTTTACAGGACACAGAATGTTTACCTTTCCCTGTGTTAAAAACTTCAGTGCAAGGGTCTATTAGAACATACCACCTGAACAGAACTTACTAGAGCATAGGTTGTTACTGCATTTTTGAATTACTTAATTAAGATTGGTGTTTAACATAAAACTCTGTCGCTTTTAGGACTGGTTTGTCCTTTTGGAAGTTATGTGAAACCAAGCGGTAAAATGTGTTCTTATTAGCTTCAGATGGATCGCTATCTTAATTATTTTCATCTGTAGGTTTCAACTAATTGAACTGGAAATTCTTACATTTAGTTGGAATCTTACAGTCTTACATTTCTTTTCTGAATTTCATCAGCCTGATATTTAGGTACTTCTTTGGGTATCTGGAGAGAAATGTAAAAATTCTATGTATACTTGCTTCAGAACAATCCAAAAGATTTGTTTCCCTTTTTTTTGTCCCCTTAACCACATGGTATTTTAAGTTGTTTTAGAGCTGCTGTGGAGGCAGTAAGATGTCCACTGAAAAACCTCTTCATGGATAAGATATGTTAGAACTTAATGCTTCTTAATCAAAGGAACACAAGCATATATTTAAAAAGAAAAAATCAGGATGCAATGAGAGATTTCGTGAACAGGCTTCTATCACAAAGTTTCTGTCTGTTTGTCAAGTACTCTGTAAATCTTGCTTGAATCAGAACTCATTGCCATGTTTTAAACTAATTGCTTTGTTTTAGATTTGATGGGGATGGGAATTATTTTAATTGTATTGTATTATTAAAGATAATTAATATATGGCATTTAATTTGGTCTTAGTGTGTTTTCAACATTGGAACTCCTGAAAATATTGGTATTCTTGAAAATAACCTGGATACTGTTTAGTTAACATGACTGATGCAACATATGAGCAGACTACTGTTACTGTATTTTCACTTTTATACTTTTCCTGTGGCTCTCATCCATTATCCTCTGGTTTCCAGGCAATCCTGGTTCATTCTATCCCAAATGAAATCTTGGTATATTTTATTCCTTTCTGGACCATCGCTTCTCAAGAATATTCACAATCTTATGACACCATCTTGATAATCAAGTTTAATGTTATCTCAGTGTTAACGGTACTGATGGCAATTGAGTAACTCAAATAATTTATTTCACCTATATTCTACTAATCATACTTTGTTATAATGTTTTGCTTCACCATTGATTTTAAAAACAGTCACAGAATGTGGAGATCAAGTGGAATTCCTTTTTCCTTCTCTGCATAGACGAACTTTCTCATTCAGGCTGTTCTGTAGATCTACAGATGCTAATGGTGTATCAGTGAATAATTTGTAACATGCTGTTTTTTCACAATAATTTCACGCTTCTGGCTCCCTCAACATCGATGGCATTACTCAGCATCTCATAACTTACACATGAGATGTCTCATTTTGACACATGAGATAGTCCTCAAAACACAGACAAATATTGTCTTGCCCCTGTGGAGATTAACGTTAGGCAAATTTACTCTTTTTATTTAATTTGTTTTGTTTTGTTTTGTCCAGAAAATGATGACTCTATAACTAATACTTTTCTCTGTAATTTTTATAGATAGTCATGACTTTTCTAATTAGCACACTGCAATTTGGCATAGCATCTTCCTACTTGGTTTGTTCTGTTCCATTATTCAGAACTTAGGACATTGCTGAAATTCGAGAAAATTTTGAAAGCTAAATTAAAATAAGTAAACAAATATTTTCAAAAGAAAATAGATATTCAACATATTAGGTGGTATAAATATTAAACACCATACTGTTTAAG
Organism: Dasyornis broadbenti; assembly: GCA_013397935.1. Lineage (NCBI taxonomy): Eukaryota > Metazoa > Chordata > Aves > Passeriformes > Dasyornithidae > Dasyornis > Dasyornis broadbenti. The sequence goes on from VZRN01003866.1 coordinate 1,348,338, forward strand.
ACCCTGTGGTATTGATTCTATCTTATGTTCTTCAAGAAAAAAAGAAAAAATTAAAATGTACTTTAGAAATTATCATGACCTGGTTTACATATTTGCACAGAGGCAATGGAGTACCACAACAGCATCAAAGTATATGTTATTTCTTATTTATTGCATCCTTTGTATTTTTAAGAGCTTATAATAATGTCAGCTGCGAATTGTAACTTCATTGCTCAGTCTATTTGTTGCTTTCTTAATTTACAAAATGTCAGTTTTCAGTGAAAGTTGTTATTATATCTAGATTCAAACCAGACAGACTAATCATGAAGCCAAAATGAGCAGAACTGTAACTGTGTGAATGAGTTGATTTAATAAGGTTAACATCTGTCACTTCTAACAAGTTTAGCATTAAGACCCTACATATCAAGATCCCTTTGCCAGGCTCAAGATTAGTTGTTAGTGAGAAATACCAACAGAAAATGTCAATGTCTTTGGCATCTGTTTCAAGTGGAAAAAAGTTCCCAAATGGTGTTATTTGTCTTTACTGATGACATAATGGATATTACAGGAAGGAGTAATATTTCTAAGGTACTTCAGCGATCGGTGTCCTAAGAATTGGCGAACTGCCGGCATCACAGGTTCAGGCCAAGCTCACTTGCAGTGCCTTTAGCAGAGGGTGTGAATACCGGAATAGAACCGTTTCCTTAAGGCCTCTGTGTAACCACAAGATTACATATGTTTTAAAACAAGTATTTTCTTTTTTTCTTTCCTGTCCTCTTTACCTATGTTCAAACTCGTTTTATGCAAACCCAGGAGAAATTATGATCCTCTGTTGGCTTGATCCCTCCTGGCTCTACTTAATTTCTCCCTTGAAATAATAAACGTAGAAGACTGGAAAGGAGTCATGCAAGATAGGATCTATAGCAAGCGTTATATCTTCACTGTCTATTTTGGTTTTGGTCTTTTTTGTCAGATGTTGGTAATGCTTTCTGTTGTGTCTTCACTCACAAAATCACAGCGCCTGTACCTCAGATGACACTTTCTGTATAAAAGGTAGAAAAAGCATCTTCAGACACTGCTTTTATTTTAATACTGTTCACAATATAATGAAAGTTTTAGCAAAAAGACATTTCCTGCAGCCTAACTACAGAAATCCTCTAGCAATTGCATCATTCATTCCTTTTAAAGTCTAATATAAATTGACTTAGAATTCAACTTATGTAACTTAGGCAGTTTACTGCTTATCCTGCCCAACCATGGATGCTGTAGCTCAGACTCTACATTTTGAGGGGTTTTTTTCCTCCATTTTTGCCAAATCTGTCCTTGAGACTGAGCAGAGAACTCTCCATGTGGAGGCTTAGTTCTAATTGCTGCAATGTCTCACATCTTCTTTTTGGCTGGCTTTCTGAGACTGCTGCTTTATATATTCAGTAATACGTGAGTGTGAGTTGGCTGAGTAGAAGGGCTAATGACATGATAATCTAATGAGAATCTCTTTCCTGTTGCTAAGCAATGTTATAGGAACTCCCCTTGCTAAATTTAATGTATGTGAGTAATTAGGGAGAGACTAATGGCTGAGGCAGTTCAATAGACTGTGTTTTCCTAGACATTCCTGCGACCCACAAGTGCTAATTGCAAGTCTTGTAAGTGCGCTGACTAACTTTTTATACCTTCATACCTGACATTGGTGTGAAGGATTACACAGAGAAAAAACCCAAAAAACAGTCACACCCACAGAAATCTTCAGCCCAAAGTGATGCATTTGTAGTGTAGATTAATTTCCCAGATAAATTACTTCATTATTTATTTTTACAGCTGCATTTTAATATAAAACAAGATATCTATCATCTAAAAACTTGAATAGGCTAACTCTGGAAATGTTCCTCCCTCCTGCAAATTCAGTGACATATAAAACTAACAAAAATAAATTTCTTTCCTCCACAAAAAGCTGTTTCATTTTAGTCTATAATCTGTTCATCATAGAAACACTTCAGAGAGCATGTGAACAGAATGGTTTGAGTTAAAAAAAAAAATAAATAAAAGCCAAAAAGATTAAAAAAAAGGATAAAAAGAAAAAAGTGCATTGACTTAAAGACTATGTCTCCTGGGCATAAAAGCAAATTGTATCTCATTATCACAGAATTTTATACATAAATATCCCATATGATTCTTAGGACACAAAACATATTTCAGTATATCCTACTATAACATCTGGGGTACTCACTGGGCATTATAAATATAGTGAGGAATAAACAGGAATAAATATTATCTGTCAAACTCTAAGCTATGTATGTCTCATGGTATTAAAATTAACTTAGACTTTTATCTTAGTGAATAGCATGCCTTTGAAAGGCATATGCCTTTGGATTCTTTTAGTAGGATTTTGTAGAGTTGGTGGATATTGCATAAATTATATCTATACTTAAAAATCAATTTTTGTTATTCTATATTCTATCCAATATATTCATTTGTCATGTTAGATGTACTTTCTTTAGTTGAACCTTTCTAAGTTTGGAGTTCCCAGGACTATCATTTTATAAACTGAGTATTGGAATGACATCTTGACTGACTGGATTCACTTGCTTCTCCATAATACATGAAATATTTTTAATTGGTCTTTTCAGAGGCTTTTTATGGAGATATTGCATGGCTCACCTGATATACTCGAAGTATATTGTTTTCCAGCACTTTTTACATCATTTTCTACACATCACAGGAGAGCAGGGATGTGTGAATCTGTCTAAAAATATATAGCTCTGTTTAAATTTTTATGGGGTAGCAATGGGATTAATTTTCAAGCTGAGACATTTTTGAGTTGTTTGGTTAATTTTTCTCCCCTTTTCCAAGTTTTTCTCCACTTTTTTTTTTCTCAGAGATGAGTTAAAACCAATGCAATCCTTTGTATTTCACATACTAAAAAAATATTTGTTAAAGGAAGTTGCATCTTGAAAGAACAGTCTATTTCCAAACCAAAGGCCCTGTACACTCTTGGTTTTAGGACTGATTACAATTTTATCACACAGAGCTGCTCTGAAAATCTAATTAAAATTAACCTGTAGCACTGAAGTTGTGTGTTACCATCTAACTCTTAATGATACAATACAGTCTTAATAGTATTGTTGCTTGGTTGGCTTTGAGTTTGTTCAAATTGGAATTGAATAAATTGTTATTGCAATATACCACAAGACATTGTCAACTGGATGACTTTTTCTTTCTTTTTTTCCCATTTCTGATGAACACTGCATTTTATGGCCTGTAAAATGTATTGCAAGATTTCATTGCATTTCAATGATTTATCAGAAATGCAGGCAGTGAGAGAGAACATTGCATATTGCTATGATCAAATGAGAAATGAGTGAAATTAGACTTATTTGGTGCCTTAGACTACCGTTATTTTTGTGTTAAATGCAAAGAAGCTGCCTTGGTCTTAGGAAATCCCTGACCCTCACATTGCTGCCTGTATGACATCTGCTTTTTACAACTGACAGACAGAGTACTTGCCTATGTGAGTTGCTTGTCTTATTGGAAGTAGTGGAACTGTTCAGGCATAAGCACTTTCTGCTGTGATGCCAATATTTATGGAACATGGTCAAATAAATAGCATTTAAAATTAAGTGACAATATTTAATGCAAATTGAAGATTTTAATTTTCTGAATTTCAGAATGGAAGTTAAACAAAGTTACATACTGCTTAATTGATAATTTGGTATCAATCCTCATACAAGCACTGCTTTCAATGGATATTTCATTATAGTTAAACTGGTGCCAAAATTAGGTGATTAAACATACTGAAAACTAATCCATGTTCAAATCATGGAACGCGAGTTAGAACAAAGGTAGATTATAATAGATAAATAACTAGAGGGGTTAGAGGGGTTAATAAAAAGCTGAAAGACAATTAAAAATAAATGAATGAGATTCCAGTGGGTGGTGAATAAATTGTTGGGATTAACTGTGGAAATCACTTTGAACAAACAGATTGGAGAAAAGCACCAAAAGTAAAGTGTGTATGGAAGGAATGGTATTGTATATAATTTTGCATCATATTATGACAATATAAAAACCAGTCTTTAAAAGTGAAGCAATCATTATCATTATCTCATACTGATTTACTGCAGCTGACCATGTAAACTGTCTCTTATCTAAGTAGAGAGATTTAAATGAAGACTGCAAATGTTATATTGGTGTTTGTTAATAGCTTTCAATGATTTTTATTTTTCCTGGTAATGTTGGCCATTAAAAATCTTTTTTGCTGGTGTTCATGTATTACATGACGTACAGGATAAACCAAGGTAGCAACAGTGGTACTAGAATAAGTTAAGCAAATTTATTTGAACTCTGATATTCTTGCTCACTTTCTGTCTTGCAAGAGAAGGCAGAAACATCTGCTTCTGTACTTCTTACTGCTTTCCTATATAGCCTAGGTCAATGGAATGTGTGAATAAATACATAAATAAATCAAACCCGAAGTCCTAAATGCAGCCTGTGAGCTGCCACTAAGGATATCTTCAGCAACTGGACACATTCCCTCAGTGGTGCACTGGCAGTACAAGGTGAGACACTTCGGTTCTCCAGCATATGGGACGTGCCAGAATGCAAAAAGGTGCAAAAGAATGAGGTATAGCTAAAGATATGCCACTGACACATCAGCAGCACCGACTCTTGGGAATGCATTTTACACCATGAGTTTTTTGCCAGCCTTAGGGCTGTTGTAAATTTCAAGGGATCTCTTAGGTGAGTTTGGCATTTTTGGTGCCCAACTAGAAGGGCAGATGGTAAAGTGAATTCATCCACTGTATGAAGATTTGATTACTGACAAAAGTGTTGAATCTAGGTATAATATTTGAAACTATTTTGATTAAATAGAAAAATTTTGCTTACTTTTCCTATGTAACCATTTTTCTTAAATTGTGATAGTTTTTGTATGCAAAAAAGCATACTATTTTTTTTATCATATACCACCAATCACTGCATTTTCATAGGAGTTCTGTGTTCTGTGACTATAAACAGCCTGACATTGATATCTGTGGGAAAAATTGTCAGAGATAGATAGATAGATAGATAGATTAGATAGATAGATAGATAGATAGATAGATACTATACTATGCCAATCTGTGATACGAAAACTAATGTTCTTGGGGATTTTTTATGTTTCACCTAGCAAAAATGGCCAATAAAAATAAAAATTAATACATGCTACATGAACCTCCTGTAGTACTTCTATGAGGTAATATCAAATAATATTAATGACTCCTGACCATGCACCTTCAGGATGAAATGTTTTACCTTCTTTAATAATTCGGATGGAAAAAGGTCAAGTACATGTTATTAACACATGATATAAGAGGGAAACTTAAATTTTTTAGTTAATTGGAAAATAATTTTTTCCCTTACAGGGCTGTGTACTCATAAGCTCCTCAACAATTAAAAACCTTAATTCAAGTTTTCAAAAAATCTGCAACTTACTCACTGTTAGTATTAGCCCATTCTTTGCATCCTTTGTAATTGACTTTTTGTTGTATACTATTATTTCTTGTAGGCTGCCATCCTATGAATGGCAGCTTTTCAGTGGAAAAAAAATTATTTAAATTATTCTTGGGTTTAAATAGTTTAACTACTTCTTTGCAATATATTTTTATCTATAGAAAAAGAGGACCCAACATTGATATTTAAATATCTTTTCTCCTGGAGTCCTTCTCTTTTATTTGAAAAAATCCCAAATCCCACATTCCTGTCTTGAAGATACTACAGTTATTACTACGATTCTTAAAACAAATGATATTGTATTGTTTCCCCATATATATCTGAGAATCTAAATTAGTAGACATTTTCTATGTATTTAATATACCTGGAATCACACTCTGCTGCAGTGGCATGCTTGAACAAAACCTATATTTGTGAAGATATTTCAATTAAATTAATTTTTAAAGATATTTTAAGATATCCTTTCATAGCCTGTACGTAGCTAACTGCATACACAATACTGTGCTCTGGGGTAAGTAGTGTATTAACAGAACATTACCTGAATTGTTTTTATATTCCTAGTGGTTTAGGGAAAAAAGACAAAATGCCCATGTATATAATGAAACTGAAACAGAGGATCTGACAAATAGCTTAATTAGCAATATTGAGCTGTTTTCCTACTAACCATAATAGCTGTATATTAAAATAATTTGTCTTTCTCCATATCAAAACCAGAACACTAATACATTTGGAATAATTCCTACAAAGCTTAGTTGCAGACTACAACAACAATAGGAAAAAACTGCAGTATTTGGATGACTTAGTATAGAACAAGCCACAGTTTATTTAAATCACACTATTATTTTGTAAATTTTTTCCTGGAGAGAGTTTTGAGGCCATTCATGGAATTCCTGCCAGGGTTAAATCACAAACATAGCAGGGGTAGAAATTCTGTGATTTCTAGGGAATAAGAAGATACTTCAGAGATTTAGGAAATTACTACCTTAAAGGAACAAAATATAAAGGTTGACAAAAATCCAAGTATTATCTGATGCAAAAGTTTACAGATATAACTTTATATAAAAATGACAAATTGTCAGAAGCTAGGGGTAGTGATGAACAGATATCAACAGAAAAAAGTTTCATACTAGATATTTGGATTTTTCATCCCTACATATAGATACATTTAGCACATATGAAACATTCAGTTTAGAAAAAGTAGGAATACTGAACAATTTCAAAATGTATTTACTTTTTCTTTCCTATTTGATATTCACTTTTGCCATCCACTTTTGGGAAGCTGTAGAAAAACAAGCTACACCAATACCCCTTTCACATATCTGATGAGAGACAACATGAATCAGAATACATAAAGTGCTAACAGCTAGTGTTAGCATTATATGTTATTATTAACATACATCTTTATCTCAGAAATCTGTTTCAAGATGTTCATTTGTATTGATGTAATCACTTTTTAATTTTTTTTTTTTTTTAGTGGAGTGGTTATTTGCTTACTAAATATGTTATTTCTTTTCCATACAATCTGGGTGATTAGATATTTTGGTATTTATGCAATTATTTCCATCATTGCTGATCAGAGTAGTTGTACAGCTGTGTGACCTAATATTTTATTTGCATCAAATATAGTATAAAGCACATATATAGGAGAGAAATGCTTGGAATAATTGTACTTTAGTCTGTGGATTTTGCTGTTTGGTTTTTTCTTTTCTGGAATCTTAATTATACCACTTTCCATGCAGTTTTGCTTTTGTTTGGCACTGACATACTGATACTGCTACTAGTGGGCTGTGCAATAAATCCCTGAAAAGCCCTATTTAATTGAACATTCTTATACTGCCTTTTGTTTGCAATTTTTTTGCTTGCATTTATAATTATTAGCTTATAATTGCAATCTGTTAGGGTGGGATGATTGTACACCTGTTTTATTTTCAGTCAATAGAGACTGTTGTACAGAATAAGACAGTAATTCCTGAGAAAGGACATACAAAACAGAATTGAAAAGCATCGCTAAGATCCAACATTTTCTTACAATGCAGTCTGGGGACTTTATAGAGAGATGCCAAGGACCAACAAACGTAACAGGCTGTGAGACAGAAGAAGGAAGGAGAAAAGGAAAAGGCTTGCTCTGCTTTAGGAAGAGGCATGATGAAAGGTACCTGTAGATCTTAGATGAAGGTGGTAAAAAACATATTGTGTGAAATGAATAAAGTGCAAATCAGTTAGCTATTATTTTTAGAGGGAACTGAATATCAAATGCCAAATGAAACTGGAAATATTTGTATGACACACTTAGTATTTGAGAACAGCAGCCTGAATCCTTTCTGTAAGTGATTACATTTAATAATTAAAACTTGAAAAAAAACATTCTGTGGGAAATAAATAAGCAATATATAGGCACTTAATGGGACCAGAAAGATTCAGACATAATTAGAGCTGGTTTTTAGATGTTGGTGGCAATATGGAGGGATTTTTTTCTCTATGAGTTTTCCTTCTGATGGCAGGCACTATGAAACTGAAACAAGATCGAAGCAACCTTTCCTCATCCCATGTACCAAACAGCCTATCACAGAAACTGGGTCTTACAAGGTAGTGATAAAATCATTACAGTGTATTTCATACAGCCATAATGTTACTATCAGGATGACTGATTTCCTTTTCTTGATGAAATTGCACAAATCAATATAGTCACAGATGGAAAGTGCAAGAGTTCCAGAGAGGCTGAAATCCTTCATGGAGTTCTCCAGCGTGATCCTGTGGTGGTACTCAACTGTTTGCTGAAGTCATAACAATCTCATTGTTCTAGAACAACAAAGTAGTTTGATTTGCAATGGAAAAAGTTGTGGGGGTTTTGTTTTGTTTGCTTTGGTTGGTTGGTTTTGTTTGGTTTTGGGTTTTTTGGTGGGTTTGTTTTGGGGTTTTTTTGGTGTGGAGTTTTTTGGGTTTTTTTTACTTTGATGTCTGTTAGCTCTGAATGTTCGTTTTTCTTTTTCTCTATTTTATCTTTGCTTCTTCACACACTTCAAAACTGATCACCAATTTTCTAGCATTCTAGGTCATGCGTGTGCAACAGAGTGCACGTGGTTTTCCAGAGGGATCTTTCTGTGCCATAATGACTGTGACATGTCATAGTGGGATGACAGAGGTGTTACACTTGGATTGTTTTCCTATATGAAGACGGCCTTGGGGGACTTCATTTATTTCAGACATGGTTATATTTCTTGTGAGACAAGTAGTACTGCCTTTGATGATTTTTCAGTATTGATTAAAGATTGTTTTTTCAAGTGCATCTATTTCCTTCAGCCTCTGATCAGAAGCTGATGTGCAAGTAGGCTAGAACAAGTTTTGTATGCCTGTCTCTTGAAAGGCTTATCTTTTCTTTTTGTTTTCATGTTTTCATACTGAAGGCTGCTTCTTATTAGTTTTACTCTTTTATATATTCTTTTTTTCTAGCAATAGAACTAATACCTGTTAGCTAAGCGTGTACTTCTTTGTGTCCATGTGGTCGCAGAAAGCAGCCTGATATGCAGCCGTGCTTATCATCATCTTTGTACTTTTAGATTTCTGATTTCATAAAGAATGGATTTACTTTATAACATTCAGAGTTTAAGAGTAAAGAGTCAAAATTCTCCAATATCCAGCCATTATATCTTTCTTCACATATGCTGATAACTCTTGAAATGTGTTTTTGAAAATAGAATTTTCTCATGACTGCACTAGAACTATTATGGTACCAAATATTGGAAAGCTGTTTTGTGTAACAAAGAGGCTTTTTACTGGAGTATTTATTGTAAAATAAGGGATTAATTTTTTTTCTGTCTTTACATATTTAAACCTGAAATGTATCCAAAAGTCAAGTGGTTAATAATACAGACTGTAGATGGTAAGACTCTTTAAAATGCTTTCTGTATCAGTTTATAAAATTTTAAATTTAATTTTCTCTGCTAAAATATATAACATATATATATTTCTGTCAGTATAAACATATAATTATTATGTTTTTCATATCATCAGGCAGAGTTGGCAGGGAGTAATATCAGGAAAGTCATCAAGTCTTTGTTTAAGTTTAGAAAATGTGTACCCTTGTTTGTGAGATTTATGTGCACACTCTGACCAACAGATTGCATCCCTATTTCACATTAATTCACATTAATTCCAACTCTCACTGAGTTGGAGGAAGTACAAATCCCTCAAGCACTTTGTCTCCCACGAGGTGTACTGATTCCTGCAGCTGGTCAGCTCTGGCAGTCTGGAGAGGCAGAAGGTAGGCTGAGTCCCCAAGGAAGTCATTCTGTCTCTCAAGGAATTTGCAAGTGGACTCACAATGTAGAAAAAAGCATTACTGCCAAGTCTTGATTCAGTTATCACAGGGCTCCTGTGTAGCCTTGGGCAAGTCATTCAGTTTCTGTCTTCTTCAATACATGATCTGTAACACATGGAGTGTCTAAGCTATTCTCATGTATTTTTGGTTGTTACGAGGTGTACTTTGATATGTGAGTCTGCTCTATTATTTTGGTGGCTTTCCCTGTGGAAAGGTGGATGGCTAGGCAGATGATCTACCCAATAGTGACCTTTAAAACATTACTTCATAATCTTTCATTAATAAGATACTGATTATACTAGAATACTGATTCTGATCCATATTGACTTTTAATATATTCTGATCTACCACTGTATGTCAAGAGTTGGTTTAAAGAAGGTCAAAGAGAGTTCAGTATTACAGGGGAGATGACAGCTTTTGCCTAATCAGGCTAAAAGTCTTGATGAAATCTTTTGTTTAAAATGTCAGAATTGTAATTTGTAGAAATGTGGTTTTTAAAGCTTGATATAAAAAAATCTTACTGATAATTTATCACATATGAGTAATGTCACAGTAATCAGTGTGATTATTTTTTATTATAAATTTTATTCATTCTTGGTAGGTAAGACATCCTGCCGTCTGACTTCTCCACCTCCAGCCTTTCTTAGGTCCTCACCCTTCCAGTGTCTGTGTGTCTCTACCCCTCAGTGCCTACCTGTCATCCCTGGCCATGGCATAAGGTTTGTCAGTCAGAGCTTTGGTTTAGTGAAGGTAGAGAAGTTACTCATTTGAGAACTTTGCCCTCACACCTTAGGAAGCACATCAGGTAGTAAGAAAATTTTGCTTTTTAATATCAGTCATTTCTTTTGCTAACTGCAGTGTTGTAGTTTCCACTTACAGTCACTGACACTATGTATAATGTCAGATGAAAAATTTGTCACTTCAGCTCCTAATTTCCAAACATTTATGTTAGATAGATACCAGTTCTCTTGCATACAAGGGTGCTAACAGAATGAAAAATCTAGCCAAAATCAATAAGAATATCTAAGATACTGTGACAAAGGCTTTTTGTCTTGGCAGTCACTCATCTATTTTACCTCACAATCCTCTGTTGGTATTGGATTGTTACTTATTCTCTTCCTCCAAAGGGTGAAGGTAGTTTTTTTTCTCCATCCTATATGCTGCCAACTCTCTGAGCTTTTACTCTATAAATGGTGTAGTGGCTTTGGCCGGAATGGAGTTAATTTTCTCCATAGCAGCTCATATGGTGCTGGTTTAGATTTGCGGCCAAAACAGCATTGGTCATGTGGGTGTTTTAGGTCTTGCTGAACAGTGTGCATGATGCCAAGGCCATCTCTGCTTCTCACTCTGTCTCTTGGTGAACAACTGCTGAGTGCACAGGAGTTTGGGAAGGAGCACAACCAGGCAGATGACCTGAACTAAGCAAAGAGATAATCCACCCCATAAAATGCCATGCTCAGCAATAGCATGCAGCAGAGCGGAGTTTAGTGTCTTTAGCTATTGTTTGCTCAGAAACTGTCTTGGTATCAGTCTGGCTGTGGGAGGTGGTGAGTGATTGCCTTTGTATCACTTGTTTTGTTTCTCTCTTCTTCTACCAACCCTTCATTTATTAAACAATGTTTATCTTTATCCCCAAGTTTTCTTGCTTTTATACTTCCATTCCTCTTCCCCCATCCTAATGAGCCTGAGGGAAATGAGCGAGCAGCTGAGTTTGCAGCTTGGCCACCTGCTGGTGGTAAACCCACTTTAATGGGAAATCCAGATTCCGTTTCTTCATCTTAAGGTTGTCAAAACTTCTTACTACCAAGGAACTTGATTTTATCGCCTCTTTGTGGCCATTTGAAATAGAGACACATGCTGGTCCTGCTGAAATTTTGCCACTACACAGTGTTCCAATTTCAGTGAGCAATAAAGGATGCAAGAAAGAAGAAACACAACTCTAGTGCATATTTTATAACATTGACATGAGAACCTTGAAACAGGTTTCCAGTCCCTGCTCATAGGACTGATTAATTTTACATTAAACCTTCAGTGGGTGAAACAACAAATCCTTGAGATAGGAACTAGAATCTAAACCTGGATGCCCTATTGAGTCTATGTATTTCCCAGCATACCCTTTGGTCCTTTATATATCCTTAGTCCTTGGCTCACTATCCATTAGAAAGTAGACTGTTGCAGCTGCTGGTGTTTACTGCAGTCTTTTACAAAATGTAGGTTTGACCAACATGGCAATTAGTAGAAATGATAAGTGGTGGCAAAGCAATCCCTAGCGTGGCATGTTCTTAGAATAACTATTAAATCAGACCTGTCAAGGGACTTAGGAGGAAGAATTAATTTCTGTTTCCTAATTAGATCTAGCTTTTCAGTTTAGGCCAGTCTTGTGCCTAAACAAGAATGTAAACTCTGAGTATGTAAAAAATGTGTGACTCTAGGAATGCATGCATATTAGGCAGCAGAGTATAGCAAAACGGAGAGAGTAGTATCTTATAGAATATGAACACAGCTAAGAACACTATTGAGTGCTATGCATCAGAAAATGGAAAAAAACCTGAACAAACAACAGTTGTTATCTATAGAATACTATTACTTCCTCCAGCGTGGTATTTTTTGGGCATATCCTGAGTTGCCACAGGTCCATCTCTGTGACTTTGGGAACAGCTGGGGAAATCATCATTTAGGGAAGCCACACATTGCCAAATACTTTGCTTCAACTTGTTGCAGTGCTAAGCTTTGTCCTAACATAACCACTTTCTATGCTTAATACAAGAGTAAAACAAGACTCAGGAAAAGACTGTAGAGATTATAAAGTCCTGGGGAGGACCTACCTCAGTAATCCTCAAGGTAAATTCCACTTTTTCCACACCATAAAATTGGTTCTAGTGGTGACGTCTGTAACCCGGTGAAATAGTCACAAGGTACCCTTGGTTATTTACTGCATAGGGGACAGGGCCAGACGAAACTGCTAGGGAGACCCTCCCATTGAGTCATGAGGTTCAGAAAAGACCCCCTTGTGTTCTCAACTCCTTCTCAGAGGAGAGTTTAGATGCAGCTGGATCCAGGCTTAGTCACTTGTATGCGTCTAAAGGATTATATATGGACAATCAGCCCTTTATGCCACTTAGCTAAGATTTCAAAGGTTCAGTGCACTTAGTCCCAATTCACTTACCAAGTATCTGACACAATAATGATTCTCTCAGCCTCAAGGAGTAACCTTGAGAGCTGTTCCTACTCAAGGGGAGATCCTGGCGTGCAGCCTGCATCCGTGCAGGAAAGCTCAGCAGGCCATGTGCTGCCCACTATTTATGGAGTACGATGATTGACTTACAGTCTGATTTCCATACTGGCTACAGATGTTAGTTTCTTTCAAACTTGGCTTGAGTTGGACATTAACCAGCACTGTGGTTAATGTTGTGGACACATTGCTCAAGTTAGCCTTTGGCTGTTTGTTGTGTTGTTACCCAAATACCCTCGCTTTGAGCTGGATGCAGCCGTCAAATCAGACACATCCATTAGACCCACACTTCTAGTTACCACTTGAGCAGGGTTAAGGGACATAAAGGTCAGGTTAAGGACAGTGAGGAGACCAATCTGACACAATTTTGTACACAGGTATGCCATAATCCTCAATTTATCTTCTCCAGAAAGGCTTATGAAGGCTCTGTTTCAACACAGGATGGTGTATTATTTCCACCACTGTCCAGGGGATGCAATTCCAGTATGGGGACACCTCTCATGATCCATTGCTATCATACAATTTGGCAGCATTGAATTAAGCTAATGGTCTCATGACTACCTTAGTAACAAGAGTCACAAAAAGGTGAAAACATTTGCTATGTGTGTTATTTAGTGATAGCAATTCAAATGACATTCTTCCCCTTTCAATTAATTCAGATTTTATGCATTGTGTAAAATAAAAAAATGAACATACCACAGAGGTAATTGATGTTCTGAATCCAGATATTATTGAATTCCCCCCCTCTACTGCTGCAATTTCATAATTAATTGCTTAAACATTTGGAAGAATATTGTAATGATGCAGTCTGAGCACTTGCATAGTTTACAGTACTTCCTAAATTTATTTTATCTGAATGAGAGCTTTTAATGAAAAAAATCCATTATTGATTCCATGACTGGCATGCTGCAATGAATGGATGGAAACTCCACTAGGAAGGCAAGACCAGAAAGGAATGTGGGGAGTGAGAGTTGTTGTTAAGGTGAGAAAGCAGCTGGGGATGGATGATGGGCCACATGAGAGCTTATGGGTCAGGCTAGTGGGTGACAGGTATGGACAACACTAGTGTACATGTCTGCTACAGACTGCCTCATCAGGAAGAAGTAGATGAGGCCTTCTTCAGGTAATTTGAAAATCTGTGTGTTTTCAGGCCCTGGTCATCATGGGTGACTTCAATCATCCTGATAATTGCTGGAGAAGAAAGGCAAAAATAGCAGAGATCAAGCAATCCAGGCTTTTGCAGTGCTGTGTTGAGAACTTCCTAATACAAATGCCCAAAGAGCTGATGAAGGTAGATGCTTTAATAAACTTCATGCTTTACAAAGAGCTAATCAGGATTGTGAGGGTCTTGGCTGCAGCAAACACAAGATGGAGGAGTTCAGAATATTCAGAGGAGAAAAACAAAGAGCAGGATCCCAAACCTGAACATAGGATGAGCAGACTTGGCTTGCTCAGCGTGGGTGAATGGCATGGAATGTGATCATGGAGAGAATAAGGCTCCAGGAGAGCTGGTCGATTTTCAAGGAATATCTCTTCCAGGCTCAACGGTTGTCTACCCTGATAAACAGGAGGTCAAACAAAAGGTGGCAGATCTGTGTGGACGAACAAAGAGCTCTTGACAAAACTCTGTACAGGAAAAGAAAGGATGCAAGAGGTAGGAATGAGGTCAGGTGACCCAGGATGACTGTAGAGGTGCCATCTCAGCATGCAGGGCTGGGCTTAGGAAAGCCAAAGCCCACATGGAGTTGAGTCTGGAGAGTGTTAATAGATGTACAGTGGAAGGAAGACTAGGGAAAAAGGCGGACATGCTGATGCATGAGGAAGGGAACCTGTTCAGAGGGGATATGGAAAGGTCTGAGGTATCAGATGCCTTCCTCCCCTACCTAGATAGAGATGATGGGAGGAAAGCTCAATTTCATTTTTTAACGTGCTTTATTTTTGTGTGTTTTTTTCATTAAATTGGTTTTGCTTCTCTTTTATGATTCTGTTAGATTTTAAATTGTCTATTAGAGCTGATGTTATGCTTTGTTGTGTCAGGCTGGGTCAATAAAATATGTTGTTCTTGTTGCAGGTGTTTTTGTTTAGTAACCCTACAGAGAAAGCAAGTGTAAACAGCCTTGCCTGTGGTTTCTTTCTGATTTATCTAGAAATTCGAGCAATTTGTTAAACATGGGATATTATTTAATCAGCAGGGCAAATACTGTGTGGGTGTTACATTTTTCTTGAACTACACATAATTGATGTGGGAAAAGCAAAGTGAAACAGCATTGGCACTGCTGGATGAAACATTATTGGTTAGTGAATGGATGTGCCTTTTTTAAAGAACAAAAAGGATTGAGCTAACTCATTTGTGTGAAAACCCTATTATGTGAAAAAGTTTTAACCTATCATTAATACACAAGATTAGCATTATTAACATATTTTTCATTATCATTGATAATGAATTTTGTCTCTTCTTTATTTCCCATATTATTCCTTGATGAGAGCACTTTGCTAGTAGCAAATATGTGCATCAGTATTCATTGTTAATTCTTATTGCCTGCTCATCAGCTGTATTTCTTTTCATCTTCTGGTGCAGAGGAAAAACATAAATAATTTTTCTTTTTCCAATTCTAACATGGCAAGAACCGTATTTCATCTTAATGTGGTAGCATTCGGGAAAAAATTTTAAAAAACCTACACCCCAGATACTGTGGGTGGAAGACTGCTTTTCTTCTGGTGGAAATGAATTGATTGATTAAGGGCTTATCCAGTAAATTAGACAGTATAGCTTGTATTGCTGAAACCATAGCATCAGCTCAGCACATTCTGTTTTATTTTTCTTGTAAGAAAGAAAGGATTTTTATCAGACTAGTTTTTGAATTGGGAGGAAATGGAAGAACTTTCTGTTGATGATGTTTATTGAGTCTGATTGCCAGTGCCTGGCTAAAATTCGGCTTTTGTCAAATTATGAAGTTATAGTACTGTGACCTATGAAATTTCTGAATCTAAACAACTATGGGGTTTGAAATTCCATGCAGCAGATACGCACTTGAGAAGTCTGGTTCTTCCTTTAAATAATACAAGGACAGGCATAATTCCATCACTGTGGAATTTCCCTTTGGAGACCTCAAGAAAATGGAGAAGCACAGAAAATTAAAGTGAGAAATAGAATTTATTAAGAATATTTTTTAGCTGATGTAAAATTCCTTTTACATTGAGTTTACAGTAATTTAGAAAAAAGTAAGGAGGAAGAACATACCTGATTGTCATGGTAGTGAATATTTTTCAGTTTTGAAAAAATAGATGAAAGAAATAGTGTAAGCTAATCAGTGTATGAATGTGAATAATTAATTTGTTTTAAATGTGAATTGTATTTCCACTATTCAAATATTTTCTCTGTTTGACTGTTATTTCAAACCCTAAATTCTAGTCCGAAAGCAAATGCAATCACTTTATTTTCGTGAGCTATAGTTAAGTAAAAATACATCCTTGGGGGGAAAAAAGCTTCTTAAAGTGTAATGATGCAGAATTTGAGAGAAATCAATGTTGCTAGGCTTCCTTCACGAGGTACAAATTAGACAAGACATTGAAGTTGTCTGTATTGCTGGTGTGAAAATTTAATAAAAGGTTTTCATTCCTTTTATTACATGTGCAAATGGCACACTTTTCAGAATGTGAAGCATAGCTTAGTTTACCTAATTTTAATAACATTAAGAATTGTTTCTTTTTAAAGGTAATGACATTGAGCTAATAGTCTTTCAAGTAAAATTCTTTTTAAAAATCCCTGTCTTGTAGAAGAGGGGAACTTTGGAGTTCCCTCTGTTATATCCTGGTGTGTAGCAGTCTGAATCTGTCCTCTGCTGGCTGATGTCAAGCCATGGACATGCTGAAAGTGATCTTTCACTAACCTACATAAGATGTGTAGTCAGGAGCCTTCAGAACTTGTGCATTATAGCTTTAAAAACCTGTAGTCTTATATTGTAAATTTAATATTAAGAATTGTAAATATAATAATAAATATTTTTAATTTGCAAAGCTCAGCATACTTTTTAAAAAAAGTATCAAGTGTTTTAATTGCACTTAACAAAATTTTAAAATGTAAATAAGCACAATTTATAACTAAAAGTGTAATTGTTAAGATTACAAAACATTAACATCCTATACATTTGAGATGAGAGATCTATAGACTAATGGTTGGAGTTTGTTGCATTGCTTATTTTCTCATTAAGGCTTTGCAGAAGAATCATCATTGCAGACTAAATAATACTGAACAAATTAGTTTTATAATTAGTTGGACAAAGGTATTTTTAAGTGAAGAGTTTCTATGAATTGCCTATAGAGACTGAACTGGTTTTTAGTGTGATCATCAAGAGATAAGAATTTTACAATGTAGCTATGGCAAAGTAATTTATAGAATTCTGTGATCAGGTGTTGTCCTCATAACTACTCCATTGTCAGCTTCAGGTATTTAGCTTTTCAGTTAACAATATAAATGTCATTTGGAGTGGCAATAAATACTGGCAAATACCTGGAAAGGTCAGGTTGTTTCTATAACTCAAATACCCCTCTAATGCTAATGGCTTCTCAAGGTTTTGTGTGAATGCTTTAAAATCAACAGCCTTCTATCAGGCTTCTGCAATGTTTTGTTTAATATAAGCCTTATAAAAAAACACATATAAATACGTGTTTGTGTATTGCTATTGCTTTATGAATGTTGCAATTTTTATTATAGTTTCACTATGTTAAAAAAAATAGCACCATTGAAAGGTGGGAAGATGGAGTATAAAGGGGCTGAGCCAAGAAACTAGAAACTGAATGTCCCTTGACCAGACAACATCCTCTGTACTGCTACAGAAATTGTTTCTGCCATAGGGAGATTCATCCTTGCCTCCTGGCTTCCTGTTAGTCCTTCCACAGTTTTTATTGGTATGTGCTCCATGATGGAGTTGGGAATAGCATTGTAAGACTTCATCTTTAAATCCTCTTATTGCCTTAGTCTGAATTGTCTAGATTTATTTTTTTGTTGTTGTTGTTCTTTGCATCAGAAGAGACTAAATAGGCATCCAGACACATAAAGCATCAGTCAAATTATATAAATACAGATATATTTAAAGACAATAGGTAGTAGTATAATGTAAAACCAGCAGAGACATAATCTTCCATGCTTTTCTTGCCTATCCCAACTGCATTTCTAAACTAAAGTATGGACACAGCTCTTAGCTTATAATCATTTTGGAAGTAAATTTAAATTAGAAAATAAATCCTTAACACATTTCAAAACTTAGCCCGTAGTTGTAGTTCATGGGTTTTTTTAAAATATACCTTTTATAAGCTATTAATAACTAAATTATCTCTTTGCTTGGTAGCTTTTATTTAATCAATGAGTACATAGTTAGTGAGATGAATCAATTTAGGAAAATAAGTAGCTAATCAAAAGGATATTTGTTTCCACATTTTGTTCATTATGAATTTTATATCAAGGACTTAGCAGACCAGAAAAGACAGATGAAGTACCTGCAAGCTTTCCCTTAATGTGTCAACAAAGCTTCGTCTACCCTGGGGAGGATAAAAATCACTCAAACCTTGAGCTGATTCATTCATCATATTATTTTCAGTAAGAAGTAACAATTATATGGCATCCTTCAAGTTCTCAAGTCTAACATTTCAGTCATACAAGTTACAGAAACAGACTACCTATTCTCTTATACAGATATAAATCCAGTGTGATTTTATTCCATCGCTAGTGCCTATGTAATGTCTACTAGAATTTTTAAAAATTGTTTGAATAGTGAGTACTGTTACCTCTGTTAGATGATTTGGAGGCTAGTCTTCCTACCTCTGTTGAGCTGAAATTATGGGTATTAAATGCACATTGTTGGTGGTTTATTGGAGTTCTGTTTTAATGCAAGTTTCTTACCTCTTGCACATGGCTTTGGCACTTTGTCATGTTGCTAAACTTATATTTAAAATAACATTGATAAGACTACTGTTTTTAATTGGAGCTAAATGAAGAATTATTTTTCAGACTGTCTCTCTCTGGTATGAGTAGCATTTCATGAGGTTAATGCTTACTTTTGCCTAGTTGCCTATATGGCCGTATCTAAAACAAATTCTTACACATGCAGAGATTTAAATCAGGGTGCTCTAGTATTTACAGTTGTAGAGGGTGAATCTGCACATGGATGCATGCTTCTGCCACGGGGGTTAGTGAGTGTGAAGTCCTGCAGTAGCATCTTCTTTCCCTTTTGTTCATCTTGGCAGAAGTCGTGACCCAAGTACAGCCTCTTGCACTGGTCACAGACATACCAGAGATGAATTATGGCTGAGAATTGGTACCAAAAATAGCTTTTTATGGGAAAAGCACCTTTGATAAATTAATTTCAAAATTTGACACTTTTTCATAGAAATGCCAGTAATTTTTCTTCAAAATCGTGTTTCTCAAAAAACCTGCACATTATAATACTATATATTTTATGGCATTAGTATGTGAAGTTGCTACTAACTTAACAGAATACCACTATTAATTGCACAATTAAATTATTATTTTCCTTGTTAAAAGCAATATTTGTTTAATATTAGTTGAAAAACTGGTAACAGCCTATTATCTATTTGGAGAAAGTGCATTTCCTAAAAATCAGTGTTTGAAATTTTCATATGACATCAAATTGTGGTATTCCTGAACTGAATTTATTACAAGATAGTTCTGAAATCCAAATGAGTAATTTTTACATATTTAATTCAGAAAAAAAAAAAAAATTCAATGTATGGCTCAAAAATCATTTTAGATATACATAAGAAGTGAAAAATTATCTCATAGGATAATTCAGGTAGGAATAAGCTTCAAAGGTCTCCAGCTGAGCCTACTGCTCAATGCAGGAATAACTGTGAGGTCAGACAAAATTTCTGAGGGTCCAGGTGCATCTTGAAAATCCCCCAGGATGAATCATACAATCTCTGTTCAGTCAGTTTCAACACAAAGCCTATTGGGTTTCTTGCTTTAAGGCAAAGATTTTTTGGTTTTAGTTTTTCTTTTTTTTTTTTTAATGCTGCTAATGTAACAAAATGCATTTCAAAAAAACATCTGCTTATAGTAATATTCTCCTCATTGATTTTACTGAGGTAAAAAGTTTCTAACAAAATGTAGTCAAGTGTGTTGAAATGTGAGGAAACTAACAAACGTTAATATTTAAGCAGGATATTTTGAAATCTTCTTTTCCAAAGCAATTGCAATTAAATGAAGCATTTTAAGGGTGCAACTACTTAACATCAAAGAACTGATTAGTTTTCTTGTTTGTTCTTTCATGCCTTTGAGATATTTCTGTAAATGCTTAGTAAAAGAAAGACTTGTTTTAAAAATACAATTGAATTTCAAGGTCTTCAGCAGAAAGTTTTTAAAAGCTTGTAGACCTCTTAATACTTTGGTTCTCTTATGATTTTTTGTATAATTAAAAAATCACTTTGACGTGTGGTTTCTTATTCACAAGATTGCAAATATGAATTGTGTTGGTTTAAAATATTTTAAACATGTATGACATTTTAATAGTCTAAAATTGACAATTTTAGTCCAGCTGATAGAAACTACAGTTTTACAGAACTTCTTATCCAGCTTTTGTTAATGTTAACAAGTATAAATGTTTTGCCAACCAGTATAGATGAGAGAGCTTCCCCTAGCCAGGGATGATAAAATCTATCTGTGAATTATCTTATGCCATGACAACTTAATTGTTTCGGTTTTATTTAATTTTGTAAATTTATAAGCACAGGAGATGCCAATTGATTATTTTTTTCTTGCATTTTGAGTAATTTTTAAAATAGAACCTCTAAAAGGCCAAATTTATGGTTTCAGGGCTTTTTCACACTAGATATTTTGTATATGTGAAACTGCTCTTGTGGAAAACACCGCGCTAAAGTGCATACCATCTCCTGGTAATAAGACATAAAGTCTTATTACTTTGCATAGAAATGACACAAATCAGAACAGGAAAGGCAAAGTAATTTTAAAAATTCTTGCTAGTAATGTATTATCATAATAATATTCAAGTAAGTAAATGGATACAGAGGTGGCTTACATTGAAAATTTAGTTTTCATGAACTCCCACGTTTTTCCTTGTGTTTAGTAAGTTTCCATTGTCATTTGTTTTGATTCTTCCTGTTGATTACAAAGAGTAAGCCAAAGGCCTGCAAAAGCTCTTACCTTCTTTTACTCTTGCTATGCTTTGGTGCTCCTGAGAGCAATGAGATTTTCTCATATAGTTCCTGGATACTTCTAAGAAGATTTAAAAGCTTTTTAGTAATGCTTGTTGAAAAAAGGCATTTTTTCAGGTTTTCTTATAGATGGGGAGGAAAAGTTGATGTGGAAGGAACAAATCTTCATGTTATTTCTTTTTATTCCTCCTTGTTTTTCCTTATTGTTTATTTTCTAGTGTACTTGAATGAATACAAAGAGGGATGAGATGGAGGCATTTTTTAAAATTTATTTTTCATTACTTTGTTTATTCCCAGATAATAAATTTTCATTGCATAAACTGCCCGTTTGAGAAGGTGAGAGGAGTAAACTAATAAATTGATGAAGATTTGATGAAAACCTGTATAGTATCCAGAAATTAGCTGTGTGAATTTGGAAGAGCTGCTCTCGGCCCAGAGGGGAGCAGTGCCTGCAGACTGACACTGTAATGGTACAGGAGGTTGGAGGTCACTGTCTCAGGCCCATGCTCTGTTTAAGGTCCATATCTTATTATTTAATTTTAGTTGAGATGGAGCCTTTAGCATAGCCTTGAGCCTGGGTTTTTTAACCCCAGTCTCTGTTTCACCAAGGTTCAGTAAGCATACTTCTGTTTGATTAAACATATAAATTAAAATTGTGTCTAGAAGTCTCCAGGTGTCAAGAACTGAAAGGACATTATTAATCCTGGTTTTCAGTCAAATTAGCTTGGAGTGTTCTTTTCTAAAGATAAGTAAATTTAAATTAAACCCAAAACAAATACTATTATTTCTATATATAATAACAAAAAGATTGGTTTTTGCTCTTTTAAGACATGGAGAAGGACTAAAATCGTTCAGTTTTAGGCTTAAAGATCAAAGTCCATTGAGGTGGTGGAAAAGAGTGATCTTGCTGTTCTTCTAGGATTTGTAATAATCTGCCAAATGTATGTCCTAGTTCAAAGTATCACATTTCACCAGTTTCACTTTTTGTGTATTTTAGTGTGTACTATTTTTGGTTTTTTTGGTAATTCAGTGTGTACATTTGAAATAACAGTGCTGCTTAGAAATGCAGTGTAATTATGAACCTTTTATCTTTGTGTTACTAACTCCCAGGGTTAAAAGCTTTCCTAGGTGCCAGGGTTCAATGCACTATTCTGCATTTCCAACCTAACAACACTTTGTGAAAGGGTACAAGAAAAATATGGGAAAAGCAAATGATCAAGGCCTTTTTAGAAGATGGTGCTATAATAGCTGGAAGTCTTCGTCTTGTACTGATTACTTTGTAAGAGACACCATTTAATAATGAAACAGTACTAAAACCTGATGGAAAAAAATGAAGGAAAATGCAAGTGAAAACCTGTCCTCTTCAGCACTGAGTGCAACCAGTAGTCAGGGAAAACTAAAGAATTAAGATGAGCTTTTTGCCTACTGTGAAGTAGGCAAAGCCATGATGCTTGTTACTGCCCTGCCAGCATGCTCTGTTCACAATGTCTGAATGATGATCTGCTCAGTGGCAAAGCTGATTTTTAATCCTCGTCATCCAGACTACAGCAGCCTGTGGACAGCCTGTGTTTCTGTTTTCCTTCAGGCAGTTTGGGGATTTGCTGGGTAAAAAAGCCCCTTCCTGAGAACTCAGTTGTCATACACAGGTCAGAGTAGTAGTGATGGCCTTTCATGAAACTAAGCATGGCTCCTCAGTGCCCAAGAGTAACACGGATCCACCATCCTAAACTTGTGTATGAGTCGTGCCTTTGAATGACTCTGTGTGTAAAATCTATTGATGTTGACATTGCGTGATAAAGTCCTCTAGGTTAAGAATTTACTTGCTTCACAGAAAACAGGAAAAATAGTATCTTCCTCACCAAACCCCCAATTTTTGTATGGTTAGTCATGTTTCATCAACTATTTAATTCGGCCGACATTGCTTGTTACAAAATAGAAAAGCAACAAGATGTTTCTTGATGCTCCTGTATTCTCTTAAAGCTGTGACTTTTAATCAGTGATTATAAACCTACTTGAAAGAAGAAATTATCTAGGAAAACCCAGTCTAGTTGCACAATATTGTAGGAACTATGTAAAAAATAATATTGACAAAGATAGCTATTGACTTTGTTCACAAGAAATTTAGTTTAATTAATTTTATTTCCTAGTTTCTATAAAAATTCCTTTACTTAGACATATGCAAGCTTATCAATTACACTGTTGTTCTCCAAAACATTTTTGCTAAATGACAGCCCACATGTTTTGAATAGCTAGCTGTATGAAAGAGATGCTTTTTTTTTTGCCTGACTTTATTTTATTTATTTATTTATTTATTTATTTATATTTATATCGAAGACATTAATGGGTGTGAAAGAGAAATGATAGCATCATATGATGTCCTACTTTCATTCTTTATCCGAATTTTATTTGAAATTACTTCAGAGAGTAACCCTATAAAATAGATGGTGTTTTTATGATTTTTCAGCAATCAGATATTTAGCGGAAGTAGATATAGAATTTAATTATTACCATGTGTTGTGTATATTGAAGGAGAGATGAAAGCTGAAACTGTTCTCCTTTAAAAAAATTACCAGTAATTTGAAGAATACAAGTGTTGGAAGATTACATTTTAAAAGCAAATGAAATATATTTTCATATGTGTCCCAAGTCTTAGGTGTAGTAAATTGAAAATATTAACACTTTCAATTAAAATTTTAATTGCAATATCACTTTTTAATGGGAAACAATACACTGCAATTATGTTGATTTTAATGGTCAATTTTTCTTTATAAAAAACCCTTAGGCATGAAAAATAGATTTTTGAAAAAGAGTAATTTCCTGGTAGTAATTTAATTTCAGATGCATAGAAATGAACACTTTTTAAAAATAAATAAATTTTCTGAACTGTTTCTTATTTGCAATGTTCTTGGCAGTTCCTGCCACAAAATTTTAATGGAATTCTAAGGGTTCAGTATCCTGGGTTGGACAGAATCTGTAAGGATCCTTGAAGTTCAACTTTAAAATGTAAGAAAAATGGATATTGACCACTTTTAGAATCTTTTAATTTAGATGTTAAACATTTCAGGATGAGAGTGTGTTTTTATAATACAGTCTTAGACTTAGAAGTTGTGTGCTGAGCAGAGGTCTGCACTTTTTTTGTTGGTTTTGGATGATAGTTTAACTGACCCCAGTAGCTGTGGTAGTTGTCACATTTCTCTCAGGCTGGAGACGACAGAGGGTGTTATGAGAGTTCTTATTCTTTATCATCCTAGGAATTTGCTGAAGTTACTTGAAAGCATATTATGTTCCAAGGTCTGTGTATGCAGTGCTAACTCTGTCTTGGCAAGTAATTCTATAGAATAAGGTCTGTACATAAGAAATAGCAATGCTTGAATAATGTGCAGTGATTTTTTTTTTCTCCAAATATGTCAGATGACTTTGATAACCATGCTAAATACACACTGAATTTATCAAGAAAGAAACTTCTAAGTTTTTGTATAAGTATCTTTACAAAACTGCACATTTATTTATTTATTTATTTGCTTAGAAGTGTAAATCAAATGTAAACATTCAAAATATATTGTAACAAGCCACATCTCCTCCTGTGGTTTATTCATTCATACCTAATGATTGATTTTGTGGTTCATGATTAGGGAATTATTAACAAGGTACAATAGAGGAAGTATCAGATAATTTTCAATTCATGTAGCAGAGAATATATGATTAAATATTCTCTAAATACTGTAACACAATGACTGAAATAGTATTGAGTTGCTAGTGTTCTAAAACGTGATTCTAGGTACCTGTGAACTACTTGTGAATGGTTTCACACTGAAAAGAGCCTTGAAATTAGCTGGAGGCTATACTCAACCCTTTCTTTTCTGAATTAGCATATTAAATTACACTGAAGGCTAAGAATCTCTTCATTTCTTTGGAATACAAATTAGTGAAATAGAATAAGATAAGACTGTGAACAGGGAAAACATGGATGATGAAGATTAAGTCTTGAGAAAAAATCCACTTCCTTTGTTCATAGCAAGGTGTTCTTTACTATACTTTAAGTCCAGCAGCTTTTCAGCGATTTCTTGGATTGAAAAAAAATCCTTGAAAAACACTTCTTGGAAAAGAAAACCTTTCCTTTCCATCACCTTCAACATCTGGCTGTGGGTTTTCATCCTGTGACAGGCAGGCATACTGCTTTTCCTAAGATAGCTGTAGCTCTCTGCAGGGTGCCTGCATGTTCTGGGATTCCCAGCACTGGCCAACCTGAGCACCCTCAGTCTTTGAGCAGTCTTGTGCTGTGACTGTGCATTCATACATTATAAATGTGTAGCCTTCTGCTGTACTTCCATTACCCAGCAAGCTGTTTGTAGAACATCCTATATACAGTATTTGTACTGCAATTTAAGAACAAATTTTTCACTTGTAATGTTTGTCATTCAGCTGTTTTCTTCTCATTCCTGCCTGCTTTTATAACTCTGGAGAAGCAAGTTTGTAAAAGGCTAAACGGAATGGACCTGTAACCCATCATGCATTTTGTCAGATTAGTCCTCATCTCCTTGAGCTGATTCTGTGGCATCTGCCAAATTCTACTGCCATAATAGAAAGCTGGTCTGTCTTTATTTCATTAGTGTGCGTTGAGGATTTGAGTACAAAAAACATGGTTGCAAAACAAAAAGTCAAATTCATTTCAAGCTCTATTAAGCACATTGATCCCCTTTCCACCTTCATATTTGATGGAATGAAAAAAGTGAAAGAGATGTCAGTTTTAAGTTTGACGGAATTACACAAATTGCTCAAACACCAACCTCATCAAGCATATTAACATAATGATAAAAAATGTCACTAAGTATTGCTTTTCATTATATTGACCTCAGTATTCCTCAGATTTGGCAGAGTGAGCAAAAAACACCTAGGTGTGGACTTCAGGGCCAAGAATTCTATAACCTGAGAATTTTTAGTGTTAGAATACATTGCTTAGAGAGACATCTCTGAAATGGGAATTATGTGATTATTATTTGTATCTCTACCAACACTCCTGATCAGATAAATTTCTACTATTTTAAAGGATATTCTATATGATTTCTCTGGAAATATGTTAATCATGATTTAAGGTTATCCCGTTTGGAAAGCAGTGCCTTCAGCAAGTGTGTTTAAGGACTGGTCAATATGAAATATATGAGAACCTGTAATACAGGAGAATATTTAAAATTAGACAAAAGTCAGAATACTTCTGCAGTTTCGAGTCCCAGAGGATGTGAGATGACTCTTGCTTTTGCCTTCATGTATGCTGTGTTTGGGACTGGTATCTGGCTATTACAGAGATGTTTTTGTTCTTCACAGAAAACACAGTTCAAGTAACAAAACTCTGGATTAATTTAGAAGCCAAAGACATAGTTCAAATTCATCACTGTGGGACATGCTTTTGTCAGAGAGAGATTAATCCAATTTTGCCGACCTGCAAGGCACAAATAAAAGAACACTTGTTAAAAAATAGATCTCTGCTTATAGAGAAAGATCTGATCTTGTTACTTAGCTTAGAGTCTGAAATGTAAGCCTTGCAGCAAAGCCGAAACCTGTTTAAGAACATTTTCACTGAAGAGTTTTCATTGCCATAACTAGATTTGTTTGAAAATTAAACTATTCTTCAGGCATGGTTGTAAGAGACTCCATGAAAGCAGCCGCACTGGAACTTAAAATCACTGATTCCTATTAAACGAGCGTTAAACGAGGATGCTGTTTCTCTTTGTCTTAATGTTTTGCCATGCTATTTGAAATCAATTAAGGCAGCTATTTTGCAATTTAAAGTATACTAATTAAAATACCATCCTCTATTTGCATCCATTTCTTTCCCAGAAGTGTCGCCACAGAAAACCTCTTTTTTTTTTCTTTCAGCAGAACTAGAAGTGAAATGATAAGGGAAAAGCCATATTGATAGAGAATTTATTTGAGCAGATGAAATAATTCATTACTGTAAGATCTGTGTGATAGCTTGTAAAGTTTTTACACACACTAGTTTTTGGGACTGTTTCTAATTAGACATAAAATTCTAAAAGAGTGAGAAAAAGGATCAGGACTTTTCTCAGTGGAATAAGCTGGGTATGTTTTTTTGACTGAAAAAGCTTATGTTGGTATCACTGAACCTCTAGGAGAGATTTTGTTTCAATATGTCAATGCATAATGTTTTCAGAAACAAAACACTCTGCTGATGGAGTTAGTGAACAGTATAGTAATGGTAGGTTGGATACTCTAAAACAGTTCTGGGACTAATCATATGCGTGCAATCAACAGTGCAACCAAAGTGATTGCACAGTTACATTGTATTTTAGAAGACATATTACCTTTGTGATAAATTGGGGGAAAAAAACAACAGCAACCTGGGGGAAAAAGAAAATATGGCAATTGGTATTTATTTTTTATTTCTTTTACATTTGAAATATTCAGATTTAGATTGTAACTCGAGGAAGGGGAAGGAATCTTAACTTTATTGGGGCTAAACACAAAGGATAATCTCTGTGGATCTCTATTGTCCCAGTGTGCGGCCCATACTGTTTTATTTTTCAGTAAACTGATGGTATAATTTTTTCCATGTAAGCCCTGTAAAGGAGAAGGACCTGTAACAATTTTTCTATATACCTTAAAACCTGCATGTAATTATTTTGAAGCTATCTGTGAAAGTAGGTGTCCAGAATAATCCTGCTGAGAAAATAGATTGACTATGCTCGTATTATGACCTGCCCCTGAGATAGGGTGACTGAGGTTCTTGTTAAGAGATCCCTTAAGGCAGATTAGAGTGAAATGACACCAAATGACTGGTGTTTATGTATGTGTGTATATATATGTATGGCAAGTTAATTTTGGAACAATTTGGTTGCAAGAGAAAGGAGGTGTGTAGCCATTTTGGTTACTATCTCTAGATGTGTGTGAATATAAAAGTATAAAGATATCACCTAAGAAAACGTATAAGAAAAAGAACAAAAGAGAAAGAAAAGATAAGAACAGATAATGGAGAGGAAATTCACTTTGGAAACACATGGATCCAGCGATGCAACTGAATCTTGTAATTTCAATGTCAGTTTCTCAAAGTGAAGGTTGTGGTCTTGATCTGTCAAGGGTGAGGGGAAGCCCCAACAACATAAAGTTCAATGGATTAATACACATTTAGGTTCCTGTGGGAACACCCAAGCACCTCTGCTGTGGGAGGAGTTTTACACTGCCTGATGCAACATGGGGGTCATGTGCCGTCCTCTGGTGGAAGGGCCCAGAAATGAGTCCCGGGGCGTCTTTGATGGCTTATGGCTCCTTCTAATGACATGAGAGCTATTTAACCCTGCTCAGTTGAGCCAGTTATGCCTTCGCAGAAGAGATGAACACTGTCACGCTTACATGATACCTCACTGAGGAGCAGAGGGGGACTGTGTGGGGAGAAAATTTGCCCTATAAAAAGCATTGTCCCACCTCGCAGGACCTGCTTATCAGCCTTTTCCCTTGTCTGGCTCAAAACCCAGCATGTTGCGAAGCAAACATCAGTTTGTCATGGTCATTCTCTGGTGGTGGGTGTGCACCCCCTCTGTCTTATGCAGATCAGAGGTTTTGCCAGCACACAGCCAAAAACTCTCCTCTCTTTCATTTGAGAGGTGCAAACCTGGCCTCAGCAAAGGACCTCCTTTTGCAATAGGCCAGTTGTTTGAGTTATTAACCTTTAACATTTCAGTCTCTGACTGCTCTATATACTTTAAAAAGATGGAAGAGGCAGGAAAAAAACAAAAACAAAAAACAAAGATTAAAAAAAAGTCAGAAAAAACAAAAGAAATAATTTTTAAAAATCCACAGTAGAATAATTTAGGAAAGCCACTGAATGAAACACTAAAACCTTAGCCTAGTTGTTACAAAACCTTTATCTTCAGTGAGTAGTACTAACTGAAGGAAAACAAAACACCTTAAAAGAAAGTATCTATAAACTTTGGCTTCAAAGAGATGGTAGAGCTAGATCAACTATTTTCTTGTTGCATATTCTTACAGTGCAATAAAATCTTTGAGCTATCCTAAAAATATTTCAGCAACAGAGGAAGATAAAATTGTCTTTGCATTTCCATGAACTTCAATTACTTTGTTATATGTTTCAACAAAAAATAAAATAGTTTTGTTTGTTTATGGTTCCAAATGAGGTTGGGAAGCACAGAGACAAAATGAAAATTATCAGAATAAGTGGAAGATTTTTTTGGGTATGTAACTGAATTTATTAAAATTAAAATGAGAAAAGAAAAAAGAAATCCTAGTTAAGGAAGGATCTTACTGAGAATTTACATACAACCTAGGAGATTAAACTACATTTTCCTGTTTCATGTACTAGTGAGTATGGGGACAAGTACAGCACGGTTAATGAGAAAGTGTAAATGGAAATTACTTTGAATTTTGCTTACTCATACAGAGTTTAATGTTTCCAGAGCAGGATGGGACAAGATAATCTCTAACTTACAATTATGCAATGAAATCTCAGGTCAAGTAAAATGGATTTATAATTAATTTATTAACATGGGGATGAAATAATTAATAGTAGGAAATACAGTACCCATATTTAAGGGCAGAGAGAGAAGCAGTTTTAGTGATTATTGCTCCTGGGTCCTACTTAAATAGAATGAAACAAGTTGGAGGAAAACATAAATAAATGGAAAATAAAACCCAATGCAACTTTACAGGTATATAAATAAAAAACATAACTACTCACTGCAGCCAAATCTCCTTTTTCGCAGCCCTCCGCTTCAATTACTTGTAGAGCAGGAAGAGATTTTAAATTTGAGGGGGGCTTTTTGTCACCAGATCTAGGCAAAGCCTTTTCAGACTCTTTTTTACAATGCATTACACCTACTAGAAGAATTAGGGTATAAATATTGTAAATGCCGTTTAGAAATTTATCTTTGCATGTTTTCTTCTGAAAGCACAGAATACACTGTTGTCTTCAGTATTTACAAAATATAAACTAATTCAGACTAACATTTTCATTCTACTTTTGGCATACAAAGCAGATTGATTCCTAAAATAAAGTGTTAAATAATGCAATTAACATAAATTTATACATTTAATAACCTAAATAATATGTTAAAATGTGGAGAGGAATAAAATCCTAATACTAGCAAAGTAATTTTACATATCAACAGGTAGTGGGGTCAGTCTTTTCTCACAGTCCATATGGACAAATATTTTCATTTGATTCCTGCCCCTTAAATTACTAGAGACCAATTATATTGTTGTTAAGTGTTTTCATTTTGATTACAAAAGCCAAAAGCATCCTGAATTCTGCAGTGAAGTGACAGATTGAAATGGTACGATGAGCAGACAGCTGAAGGGCCATGTGGGACAATTAGTGAATTTGTACATCACTTACCCAAATTTACAGTTTACATAATGAAACATGGTGTGTGTATTTCATTTTTAAATGCATATCTTCATTAAGCATAAAAGCATAAATTTAACTTTTCTGTAAAAGGATTAACAACTATAAAAGCAGTATTAAATTGAGTGTGTGCATGATAATTTTAGAATAAGCCTAATCATTCACATGACTAATAAGTATCTTTCAGATACATTTCCATTGGGAGCTTACTCCTTCAATTTTAGGAACTAGCATTTATCTGTCCTGCTGTCCTGCAGAAGTTAAGGAGCAGTTGCCTCACTCCTTCTTAGCCTCCTATTCTGTTTCATACCTGTTAAGCACCCCTTTCCTTCAAATCATTGAACCAATTGACTTCACAAAGCTAAACTTGGGCCAGTTGTTTGTAACTTTTATGTAATATCAAATTCATTTTTTAAGTAAAAGAATTCTTCTTCGAATTGTAAATATTCTATGTCATAAAAGTATTGTTCTTTGCATACTCTCTTGATTTATAACTTCAGTGTATCACAGTCAGGACAACGTATCTGCTGTGTTTGCTGACTAATTATTCTGAGCTTCTGGACCAAATCCACTGAAATCTCTTCTCATTCTATAAATAATTCCCCATCACATCTTTATCATTTGATCAAGAGCTTCAGTGATTAGTACTCCATAAAAAATACCACTTCTTATACTGCAAATAGGCAGTTTAATCTTCTAAAAAACACATGGGTTGGATTGTTTTCCCATTACTACATATTCATGTCTTAAACCATTTTTCATATAAGAAACAAATAATGGGCTGACTTTTTTTCAAGATAGGATAAGGAGAGAAGGAAACTAATGTAAGAATAATGTAACGCATTTTTGTTTAAAGGAGTTAGAAATGGCTAACATGCCATACTAGCTAAACAAATGACTAAGTTGCCATTGCCTACTGTCTTATTAAATCACATGCTACGTGCTGTAACATGATGTGCTGCAGCATCAATGCACACTGTATACTTCTATATATACATGAAGAAGATCTGTTAAAAATTCAAGATACCTTAGCCTTAATGAACTTACCTTACCCATTAGTACATTTATATATTAGATATGAAACTAAGCTAAATGGTTTTTGCTGCATTTTTTTCCTAACATATTGAAAGGGTGGTTGTACAATCCCTTTAAAATTATAATAGGAAAGCCTGTAAGCTTTAAATTGGAATAAAAGGGCCTGAAAAGAATCTATCTTTCCGTCAATTCTTCTGCTGATTTTTTGTCTGTATGTGTAACTATTAATTTGTCAGATATCCATGGTTATGCTGTCTGAAAGACAAGCTGGAAGAAAACAGTACTCCAATATTCACCCTCCTACCAGTTTCACAAGAAAGAAAAATGACATATAAACAAAAATGAAAATGCTCTCATAAAATTATTTATAGCACAGTGTAATTCTGTTACATGATTTCATCTTTGTTAGCATTAAAACATTCTGACACTTCCTAATTAATGTTATTATATATGCTAATTCTTGGTAAGAGGGGTCTAAAGAGCACAGCTGAGAACATTCTTTCTTGTTTGCATAATTGCTCTGAGCAGCTGTATACCTTACTTTTTCAATATAAAACAGTAAGTACAAGTTAAGCCAAATAAAGATTCGCTAGTATCAATTCCAGTCAGTATATGATTGGAATTACCATACATCAGAATTTGTTTTCTTAAGAACTTTGAAGTGTTGTGCCTCTATCACATACAAAACTTCAAAGGTATGTCTTTATTTACAAAGAATCTGACAATCTGTTTAGTTTCCCTTTTGTTTTGTTATGTGGTGTCATCAAGATGAAATTTTAATGACATGTAGTGTAACAAAACATTGCTGTCACTGATTTTATTTTAGGTAAGTTTATGTATCCTGCAAGTTTTTTCTGCTGTTTTTTGTTGAACAGCATTTAGCACATCGAGATGTGGTCCTTGGGGTAATTTCAGTTTAGTTTAGTAGTTTACCTGGCGGTGTTGGGTTAAGGGTTGCACGCAATAATCTTAAACTCTTTCCCAACTTTAATGATTCCATGACAGTGATAATGAGACCTAAATATGTGCTGTGCACAAGTAAATTAAATGTTGCACATTTTAACCATTTTTCCTGGGAAAGCTGCCATATGATGTGCAGAAACAAGGTTCTCTGTGCTAGGTAACAGCCTTGTACAGGATTCTCGGTTACTTTTTAAAGAGCAGCATTAATCAGGAAGCCCCTGCACTAACACACCAGTTTCTGTTTCTGTGGCATGGATATGTTTGTAGGGGCACTCTGCCACCAATGTCTCGTACTTGCTGGAAGGGGACTGTTTGCTTCTGGTCACTGACTGAGGTGGCTGAGGAGCCCACTGGAGGCAGCTCCAGGGGCTGCTGTAGTGACACAGAGGGGAATGTGCCACCCACCCTCTGCTTCCCCTGCAACCTCCTTCCCATTGCCAAGTCAGTGCCTTCTGTTCCTATTACTGCCAATAATACTGATTTTGCAGAATTCCTGGTTTAAAATCTAATTATAAAAGAAAATTGCTGTTATAATTTATGCTGATTACTTGGCAGTCTAAAAAATATCTTGCCCCAGAAATTCTGAGAAATATTTCAAGCCTTCTCACCAGTTTGAAGATGAATGTGTAAACACACAGTATCCTGAGCATTAACCTACACATTTCTGAATATTTTAGGATCTGTGATTTCCTTTTCCTTCATAAATGTGAAATTAACTTTCAGATCCAACACAATGTATCATTTTTCTAGCTTAGGTAGATTTTTTTTTTTCTCCCTGTATTACAGTCTTTGTTGCATTGACTTACTATTCCATATGGCATGCCTTTGGCTAACTCTCGGAAGTGTCACAGCTTCACTCTCCATTAGTTCCATGATACCAGCTACAATAGCAGATTCTGGCTAAAATAATTTTGTATTTTTTTTGTCAGGGAACATGCAAGCAAATTGATCTATTAAGGTCTGACAGTAATGAAATGCCTGCACTTCAGGCATCCATATATTCTGTGTACATATTATACGTGATCTATTTAAGGCCGACTTCACAATAACTGAAAACAATACTGGGTTTATGTACAACACTATGCACAGTTTGTTACTCCTCTTTCTGATGTTACATATGTTCTAAGAAAAGCAGCCTCTGTGTCCAGACCTGCAAGATGCTGCGCACTTTCAATTCCCAGTGAAGTCTGCCACTGAGTACAAATTATGTCTTACAACTATTTACACGCCGTGGTGTAAGTCCCTTGTGAGCCTTACACAGAATGCCTTTGCGGATGTGCACACAAATTGAAATGCACTTGCAAAGTGCACATTCCCTTGTGACACTTCCCTTGTGCCTTCCCTTCACCTTGCTTCTCCCTGGAGCCCAGTCCTGTGGGTACTGTGGGTCACACGTGACCCATGCAGGTGAGCTGGTGATTCCATTGCCATTCCATTGATTGCAGTCATCTTGGGCATGACCACTAATATGATCTTTGAAATATTTTAAGAATTTGTCAGGTGCAAATCTGAAGAACACAAAATGTTAATGAATTACTTCAACACCATTAAATCTGCTTATATTTTAAAATATGTGGGATTTAATTTGTGGCAGATGCTTTTATCCAAGTTTTCCATACAAATTTTGTGTGTCATAAGATTTATATATCAGTTCTACAGAAATACTTTAATTAGAAAATATGTAGTTATTACCAAGCTATATTTCAGTGTGATCTGCTTTAATCAGTAGTTACTATTTTCCTCAGTGTTTGTAGCCTTCACAACGTACTGTTAAACAATGATTTAATATCTGTTCAAAATAAATTTTATGTATTCTATTAGATATTTTCCTAATGTTTCAAAATCTTTCCTACTATGGTTGTTCATGGAACTGGACTTTGAATAATATTCTTTATGAAAGCAATATTTTTTCCCTTTGTGTGAATTGCCTACTAATTGCTCTCAGTTTAAATGTATATATTAATCAATTGTAAATATACACTGAGCAGATATGAGAAAATTTCAGGTGATGGATGGATGGATGGATGGATGGATGGATGGATGGATGGATGGATGGATGGATGGATGGATGGATGGATGGATGGTGAGAGGTTCATTTCAGCTTTGCATCACATGTGATGGGTCTCTGAAAGCAGATGCTCTGCCACTGCACCTTCCTCCCCATCGTCAAGCACATGAAAAATAACAGAGCAGGACAGATTGGTAAATTACAAATATTCACTGGTGTAAACTCAGAGATTAATAAGCAAAAATAGTTAAAACCACATAAATTAAAAATCAGAGGGAGAGAAGTCCAGAGGCTTTGGGAGGGGTTACAGCAGAGGCGTGAAGGGATTGGGCAAGTGGCAAAAAAAAGGGGCAGAAAGAGACCTGAGGAAGCAGGGAGGAGGAAAGATGAACCAAGACTCAGTGACCATGACACTAGAGCAAAAGGCTGGACTATTTCCCATTAAGGGATTGTGTCTTACTTCAGATAACACAACTTAAGTCTTTTTACGATTCCTGCCTTACATTTATGTGTTACTTTCTCAATCCATATGGCTTTAAGGGTCAGTGCCCGAAACGTCACTCATCTTGCAGTAATAGAGACCAGACTACAGAAGTGGGTAGGTATTTTAACTAAATGGTGTTAGTTCCAAAAGCAATGAAATAGATGTGAGAGAATAGCTGAAATATTTTAGAAAAAGTTGAATTAGGTGCATGTTTTTATTAGGTTGGTATTTTATATGTAGATACACATGTGCCTGTGTAGGTATGGGGATGTGGCCATCCGTAATGAATACCCAGATTTCTATCATTTACCCGCGTTACTTTGCACTGGAATGATGAGGTGTGGCTTAAAGACATTTTAATTTGCGTTGTGGTTTCATCTAAGAAAGGCAGCAGGGAACCAATTGAACTAATTTTTTGATTGAAGGAAGCAGTTGAGATCTGTATCATACCAGACTGTAGAACATTTTTGCTTAGCATAATTATGTCAATTTAAATAAATAAATAAATGAAATGCACATTACTTGGATTTTTTTTCCTGATCCTATAAAAGTCAAGAATAAATCGTTGTCCACAAAGGTGCAGTAGTTACTGCTGTTCAGTCTGAATTCAATAATTTTTTTTTTTACATTCTATAAAGATGAGTTTATACTGTCATGGAAGCAGTGCAAAATGCATAGCTTTTAAATTCATCTGATGTTTGATCTTCACAGATTTCAACACTATTAAAAAAAATTTCCTCATTCTTGGCACTTATTTTTGGCTTGGATACTTCTTTTCTGTGTTGTATAATACTCTATGCAAATTCTAATATTCCACATATTTACTTTGATAAATTTGAAGTATCAGCTGGTACATTAAGGAATGTCAGCAAATAGTCAGTTCTTCCTCTCTTTCCAAAAGGGCATCCTATTTGGATTTATATATAATTTTACACTTGTGTAGACTAGAGTCTACATATTTAAATTACAGACGGAGAAGTACAAAACCTGTTAGAAAATGACAGTAAGCTATTGAAGTCAATGGCATTTATTTGTATTTATGATAATGTAATTAGAGTTAA
Source organism: Dasyornis broadbenti (assembly GCA_013397935.1). NCBI lineage: Eukaryota > Metazoa > Chordata > Aves > Passeriformes > Dasyornithidae > Dasyornis > Dasyornis broadbenti. Next base: position 1,384,462 of record VZRN01003866.1, read on the forward strand.
ACCAGTAATTTTTAAAAATCCTGTCTTTCTGCTTTATTTTTATATATGTACGTTAGTTTTTAAAAAAAACCTTTTTACCAGCAAGGACCTATCCTTGCTAACTGCTTCTTTTTTTCCTGTTTATTTTTTCGTTTGTGGTAAACCACTCATATGTTTCTCACTTTCCAAAAAAAGAAAAAAGTGAAATAGCAATATATTGCCTTTACCACAGAAACAGAAGATCCAACTTTAAATAGTTTTCTTTTTCATAATTACTGAACCTTTTTTTTCACTAACTTTTATGATAAAATGTATTTTTGCTTAGTATGACTTGCACAGGTGGTTCTTTAGTTCTTACTTTCATCTTCTGTGTATTATTTATGAGCAACAGTGATTCCTCTGTGTTTCCTTTACTACTGGCAGTGTTTCTACCAACAGTCTCAGCAAGTGGCAATGCTTCCTTAGATGTTTCAGTTTAGCATTGCTCTTTTGGAAATAAACAGTAGACTTTTCGACATGAAAATTCTCTTAATAATTGATGGTATTTATCAAAACCAGCCAGCATACCTCTAAGTGAGACTCTGTAGGGCTTCACCAAGGAAGAAAGGAAATATTTCAAAAAGAAAGGTAGGCAATTGGATGGATTAGAGAAAGGGGAAGGAGGAAGAAGTAGGAAGCCATGCAGTATTTTTTTGACGTGGTTGCCTCTCCAGCCATTACTTTGAGTGCAGGAGTAGCAGGGTCCAGCAGCCCCGGCTGCCTCACTGGGTGTTTGTTACATCCCCCCAAACCAGTAACTTGGGGTTACTTGGAGCCAGCAGCCAGAGCAGCCCGGACAGAACTGAGCTGTTGTTCACAATCTGTCTCATGTGCCAGTTTGGGTCTGTTTCTGGGGGTTTAATTTTTTTCTCAGTCTATTACTGAATGAAGTCTTTCTTATCTCAGTGTCCATTGTCCTCATACCTTCCTATGTCAGCTACCTTCTACAGCAATATTTTTAGGTCATAATGCTGGTTTTACTTATTTCAGGAAAGGGTAGAACATCCCCTGGGACTGCAGTTAAAATCTTCAAGAAAGATCTATATAGACAAGGTCATACCCTGTGAGAAACTTTATAGTAGTGACAAATGTATCAATCCTGCCAAACTCAGAACTATTCACTAACTCTGGCAACTAATTATATCCCATTAGCAGCAGTGCTGGACAGGCATTGAGCAAAACAGCTTGGGTGATATTCAGTATTACCAATGTCTGTATTTTAGCATTGAGCTTCCCAAGTGAGGTATGCAAGGCTGACTCCAGATACTTGGAATAGATTGGTAGAAAATTTTGACTTTAGGCTGAATCTCAGACTGGTACTGTACTCCAGATGTCAAATTCAGTGAAAAGAAAAGTCAAGGAACAGGAAAAACTGGAGCCTACACTTGTGGCATCTACATAATTCAGTTATTTTTTATGCTTGTAGCTGTTCTCCTCTGGGAAATAGAAATGCATAATCAAAGACATTTATGTCCACATCCAAGTAGGTTCAGCGTGGTCAGAGAAGTTTGATCAAAGCAGTCTCTGTGGTAAGTATCACTTTCTTGAAATTGGGTTAGGCAGAGCTTTGAAACAGGTACCTAAAGAGTCATAAAGCTGAAAATAATACAAAGTGTGTCCAGTACTTTAAGTTCAACTGTTATGGGAAAGTTTTTGTCTCAAACAATCAACACAGAGAGTATCTCAGCTTAAAGGTTCTTGAATCATGCTCCTGAAAGTAAGTAAATAAAAGTCCATGCAGACAAGACTTACAGTAACTAAATGGTTCACTGAGTGCTTGACTTTGGTGTTTCTTAATGCAAATCACTAAAAAAGATCTTGGGATATAATGCCATCTACTGGCATTTTATTTGCTATCTATGTATGTTGCTTAGACATATGGAAGACCTCTGAGCTGGCTGGAGTGGAGTGGCTACTGCAGCCTCTCAGGGCTAATTCAATCTTCTGAAAATGACACTAACAGGTTGATTTATTTGCTGACATATGGCTGCAAGGAGGTTGATGCTTCAGAAGGTCACAGGGCTCCAAAGGTCTCCACGTCAATGAAAAATCCATGTGGAAGTTTTGGATAGCCTAGAATATCTAAAATGTCCCTTAATGCTTAAGGATATCTAGGAAATAGAAATGAGCCCTAGATCTTCTCTAGATGCAAATGGGATCTTAAGCACCTCTTCACAGACCACCTGCATGCAGGAAACTACTTTTAGTTACCTAAGTCTCAAACTGAGCAAAGGCCATTTCCTTCTAACAGTTGTGTGGGGACACACACCAGGGCAAACACCTCCTCTCTGTCTCGTTTCACACAGAGGAAGCCAAGTTAACTCATTTTGGCAAGCATCTAAGTTTAATATGCCTGTGATCAGCAAAAAGTGACACATCCTGCAGTTTAAACATTTCTAGAATACTTAAACGTTAAGGTAGACAGAGAAAAAGATTGAATGGTATAATTATTACTTAAGTGCTCAATTAAACAGAACAATTTAATGACAATTTACTAATACTCACTTTGGCTTCAATATTATTAAATGTATTTTGCTATTAACTTTTATTATTTTTAAATATTGGTTTTATAAGGCACTTTTAGTTACTGGTGAAATTATGCTTGAGGAGACAGATGTGTTGCAAAAGCTTCAAGTACGGGATAAGTAGGCTGCCTGTAGCAGATATTGAATATTTCTTACTATGTACAAAGATACAGAGTAAATGATCTTTGGTCCATCTATTAGGAAGAAAATTACATTAAAGTAAGATATCTCTCAAAGGCTGGGAGCATTAATTACAATTTTACAAATCTGTAAGAGAATAATTACAAGTACATTAAGGCTATGTCTAGAATTTCAAATAGTATCTTCCATGCTGTTACATTCTAAAGCCAGGCACATCCAACATATCTAATTGATGTCTGATTTTTCTTCTACTTCGGATATTGTTCAAGATACAGCATCAGTTCCTTAGCACATTCATTACATTGATCAGATACAGTTTGTAACGTTGGCATTCGTTTATGTGGTAAATCCCAACTTTGCGAAAAAAATTGTGAATTAGAAATGTTCTTAAAATCAATCTAGGCTGTCAAAATCCTTAATAAATTTAGTTAACTATAATTTAATTATTAAAAAAAAATAACCAACAACCATATTTTCTTTACTGAAAAGAATTTATTGCATTTATACTGCACTCTCCAGTGGCCTCTGCTCTCTAATCTGGACAAAAGATTTTTCCTGTGTCTTTTTTCTTGCAATCATGTTGACCAAGTGGGATTTTCAGAACAGCCTCTGAGAAGACTTGTTTGCAGAAATATTAATTTTACCTATGCAGTAGGTCAGCTTCATACTGTTACTTGTCTCATATCTAAAAGTTATGCTTTGTATTTAGGTCTGTCCAGAGTTTTCAGAATTGCTGACATAATTCATTCTCTTGTAAAACATCTAAAGAGGCTGTGGAGAAGGGATTCAAAAATGAGTCCTATTTCTGTGTATAGTAGGTTACAGTCTTGCTTTTTGTCTATTTTTAACCAAATAAACTTGAGTTCGTTTTTATAAATTCATAAAAATTCATCAGGAAAGGTTGAAAGTTTCCTTACATCAAAACAGTTAAAATATTCTGGAGGAGATTGCAAATGTAGGTTTCCCTCTGGCACAAAAGAGAATATATTCAGATTTGCTACATCACAGTGTTATTGCATAAAAGCGGCCATATCTTCCTCTTTCCATACTTTGAAGGAAAGCTGTGGTTCTGACTGTAGTTCCTACACAAGTAACACCTAAATGATAGAACAATGAGCTTTTGGACCATCACTGAATGATCTGAACGCAAAATCGTTAATTGGTTTTCAGGACTGAAGGCACATGCAGAAGAAGAATGTCATGTGAACACTCAAGTAAAATTAAACAATTAACTAAGTAAATACATAAATAAGAACCTTTTTAGAACTTCAGTGGTCAGCATTAGTTTACACAGATTTTTAATATTAGAGTTTAGGCACTGGGTATTTAAATTCCACTGAAGTGACACTTTAGTGCTTCATTCTGTTTTCTTGTTTTTTAATCGGGCTTCAAATTTATGTAGCTGTCCTACTAATGCAATCTTTCAGAAGAGAAAGTTCACCTAGGGCTTTCTAAATCTTACATGAGTATCATTACTCCTTAAACATCCTTCCTTAGTCGTGAATATGCAATTTCGCTTGAAGTTTTATGTGTCAGGACAATCATTTATTTGAACTGATGTTTTCAGTCTGGCACATCCTTCTCTGTCTTTCTTTCCGGGAAAATTAGCATAAAGTCTTTGAAAGATATCCAATAGAATCCTTAATTTATATTGCATCTCTTAATTTTCTGTTTGGTTTTAAAAGCTTATTGCATTGTTAGAAGCCGTATACAATAACATAAATCTTACTTAATCTCCAGTAGTATGAAACTGGTAGGATTAAATAGATACGCAATCTTTCTACATATTTCTATCTACTTACTGTTTTTTACATGTCTGCATCATTATATGTATGCAGGTCCTTTAGTCTGTGTTTTGTGGCTTTTTTATTTAGAATTTTCTTCCTGAAGTAGTTATATATTAAATGAATCTCAGTCCTAGATATAAATTATGTCTATAATACAAACAAATAAGTAAACTGGTACTTTTACTTGGAAACATTTGTCTTTAAATCAAGGTTTCCGTAATTAATTTTAATTGTGATATAGCATAAAATCGGTTTTGAACAACTTTTTAAACTTATTTTAATGAATAAGCAGCACCAAATTAAAATCTTTATTTTAAAAGCCAATCTTGATTCTGTGGCATCTTCCCTTCCAAAAGAAAAAGTAGATTTCCTCCCCAAAATACCTGGAGAATGCAATATGTAGAGTTCTTAACCAAAAGAGCAAGGGAAGATGTACTACACCCTTCCATTGACTCCAAAGAATACTGAAAACCATATATATGTATTTTTATTCAAGTAATTTGATGATAAAAAGAATGGAGTGCTTTCACATAAGTAATGAGTAAACTTGGAGAGAGAAACTTGTTAATCTGGAAATTAGATGGCGAGAACAGACATAATAGAAGACAGTAAAACTGTGAACTAACAAAAAATAGGAGGAGGTGGAGCAGACAAGGGAAAGAGGAGAGAAGTGGTAAAGAATTTAAACGTTGAAAGTAGGAGTTATGGAAAAACAATCTACAATTTGTATTATCAAGGCATAACCTATACTTGTGCTGAATCACCAGGATAGTATTTTAATTTTTCTCCTGAAAGAGGGTATCTCCTAAGTTAAAAGAGTTAATATACAGGTTTGTTTTTTCTTTTTAAAATTAAGTTCGATAGCCCTGTGTCACTGTCAGAACCATAAATAACTGGTTTGTATCTCAAATGATCCCTCAGACTTGAGAAGCCTAATTTTATCTCTAGGTTTTACAGTTTTTATACAAAGAATTTCAATGAGCGTTTGGGGAGTGGAGTTTCTTTCTCTCCACACACTCTCACAGATCTTCTTGTTGGATTTTGCCACAGAGGGTTATGCCCGTGCATGAGCAAACTTGGTGTCAGACCACAAATAACATTTCTGTTCATCTTTGTGATTAAATAAATTCCTAGAAGTACTGCCATACAAGGCACAGGTACAGGATACCAAAGAATAGATTTGGCCACTCTGCTATATTGCCCATAATGCACTTTTTGTAATGAGCCTTTTCTCCCTGACTGAATGGAGAGAGCACTATCACTTGTCCTATACATTCAATCACAGCTGTTAGTCTTATGGTTTACATTTAAAAAATAACAGAATGGTAGAAAGACTGATTCCATGCTTAGGGGAAGCAGTGTCCAGCTGACATGAAGACAGATTGCATTACAGCAGGCTTGTGAGAAATGCCAAGAGATAACTTGGAGTGACAATATATATATTTGCAACAGAGAGTTACTCCTTCAGGCTATTCTGTATCAGCCTAAGGATAGCATGCAAAATAAACTATGCCATGAAGATGGAAATCCAACAGAATTGACCAAAACCACAGAAAGACAAAAGCATCTAAAAGTGCATCCTATGCCGTCTTTATCCATTTCAATTTAAGCCATGTTTTTCTCTTTTTCCCCATTTCCCAAAGTAGTGATTAGATCATGTTATTCATAGAATATAATCCCTAAATGCAGAATTCTAAAATATGATAATGTAAGTCCCTCTATATGCTGATACCTGCAATAAGTATAATGCCATCTGAAAACAAATTCTCTTATGAACTGTTACAAACACAAATGTATAACTCTTTGAATATTTGTATAAATAGGGGCATGCCTCAGACAAAGAAGCAGGGCTATTCATTTTAACATGTCTGTTTACTGATTTTTGCCATCATTGTGTAGATATCACTGTGAATGGTAGTCACTAAAAGATGTTACTCACACTGTTAATTTCTCCTGTGACTAATTATAGAGCAGACTAAATAAGGTGAACAGAAATAGCCACAAAAGTGAGCAGAATGCTCTCCATAAATGGTAAGTATATTCTGAGTAAATTGATTGTTCATAATTCAGAGAAATATTAATAATTGGGAACTAAGTTTAAGTATCTAATTTAAGTGTTTAAATTTAGAGGTTATTTTTACTTCTATTTCCCTCATTGTCAAAACAGGGAAATTCCCAGCTTCTGAGTCACTGTCAGTAGCAGACTATAAGTTAGGTGCTAAAAATAAGTAAGAAGAGTATCTCCTTTATTTTATAAATAACATTGAAACATTCTATTGTAATATTTTCTCAAATTATCTAAATCAGTTTTATGCACAAAATGGAAGAATGAAAATGTCAGCTTCTGAAATCAAAATAGTTATTAAAAAAAATCATCTGAACTCAAACCACTTTCACTAACAGGGATGAAAGCACATTCTGTATCACACTGTCTTGAATTACTTGCTTTCTACTTTTCCTTTTTACTCACTTCTGATTTATCCATGAGAACTCAATATTTCCTAGTGTTTATCAATGAGTAGATGAATCATCAATCACGTAGAATTGAGTAAGATAGTCTTCCTTTGAATAAACACAGAAACATCTTGAACAGATCAGGTAATCACCTTGCTTTTACACAGAACATTACATATATGGGTATTAAATATGGATATTAATATGGATATAATAATGGATATTAAAAGAAAATAATAAATACCATTTTAAAAACCAAACGTTCAACTATTTTAAAATTTTGTGATGATATTGTTTAGCTACTGTATTAGTTGACAACAAAATTAAATAAATTTTAAATTTTTGTTCAATGTCATTTATCCAGGCCATGCATTTTGGAAAACAATAATTTAACAAGATTCTGAAAATTTCACCTATCATTAGCATAAAGTGAAATAAGTAATAGAACTTTTCTTATGTTACAGCTCTCTCATTAGATTGAATTTATCAAGGATTAGTATGAGAAACATCAGAAGCAAGTATCAGAAATAAAAATACACCTAAAACTTCTGAAAATAAAGTGGCTAGTGTTGTTACTTCTCTTTTAAAAGGTATTATTTCTCGTATAGAAAAGAATGCTGAAGCCTGTTTCCTTTGCACTACAGGTGAGTGATCACCATAGCAACCTCAAAATGTGGTCGAAGAGCCATTTGAAAACATCTCAAGCATTAATCTCCCTAGTCCATATCTTTTAATTGGCACGTATTTGACTTCACTTGAAAGGAATGAAAATGGACTTGGCTTGTGTAATAGTATGTTTCAGATGACAGTAACAGTTCCACAAGCTTGTGGAAAAACAGGTTTCAAGAAGGGCCTGATATTAGTGTGAGTGGTATTAAAACAGAAGCAAAGTGCATTTATTTTTAATCTCGTATTTTATGCGCTTCAGGAAGAGAGAGGACAGTGACAGCAGATTATATGTAGACAGCTGATTAGTGAGCTCTTAACCTATGTCAGCTTCTTCAGATTTTTTTCTGCTGATGGCCTGTAATTCAGAATTTCTCCCAGCAATGTGTAAGAAGAGTATGGGGATAAAGGTTCTCTAAAGTAAAAACAACAACAACAATGAAGTGGAAAACAAAACTATGTCACTGTTATTAAATTAAATGTCCCTTTACAGATAGTGTGCTTCCCAGAAGGGATTTGTTTTGCACTGCAATTCAATGTGGAAAAAAGGTTTATACAAAATTTTTGAACAGCTGTAATAATCAAAGAAATGAGAGGCAGAATAACTGAAGGATGTTTTTTTGTATGTTCGATTTATTTCATGCAGACCAGAGCCATTTTATTTATTTTTTGTTCTTAAAGGAATTTTATACATCAAAGTCTGTAAGCAGTTGAAGTATCCAAAAACCCAGTGAAAAGGAACCATCATAAAGGATAGCAAAAATTATTAATTTCTCCAGTTTATGACTGGAGTGGCTGGCTGTGGCTCAGTCTGCCTGTTTGATCATGTCAGATCTCCAGGCTAGAATAGGCATCCTCATGCAGTGAACCAGGATTAGCACTGAGTTGCCTGTGATGCTTTCTATGTTCCTGTGACTGCACAGTGTGTCTGTCACGCTGCAGCTAGTCCCAAAGTGTCTGTTCTCTGGCCAGGATCTAAGGGAGAAGCAGAAGGTGGGGAATGTAGAGGTGGACAAAAAAGATAAATAGCAGGGAACAGGACAAAGATGAACATTAGAAAATTTGCTTATTCATGCAATGAAATGCTCTCAGGAGTGGACTAAAGTCTAGATATTGCAGGTGAAACAACAGCACCGAGACCCAAGAGCAGTGTAATATGTAGATATTTGTCTGCTATTTCCAGGCTTTTATACGCTCCTGAGCTCCTCATCTAGGCAACTAATAATCTCCACCAGTTGTACAAACTGAACACTTGCTGATGATTCATCAGCTGCTGACCCTTTGTGAGCCATTATCCGCAATGAAAATAGTTGCAGACGCAATTACGAATAAGCTGTGTAACTGACCTCATTTGAACCAGTTCAGGCAGAATCCGGAGACACGGGTTTGTGTCATTGTCATAACTCACTTAGGCTCTCCAATTTATAGCAAGAACTGATGTATCAGCTCTTTGTAAGTGTCTTTGATACCCCATGGCTTCTCAGATGGTAATACATGTCTGTGTTTAATCAGCTTAATCCTACCTAAGGTGTCTACTTCAAACTGAGCTGAATGTCCTTCTAGGCTGTTCTGGCTAAATCATCATTTACTAAAAAGGAAGTTTAGAAGCTGACTCACCTATATTAGGTTACAGAAATTCTGATTTCATAATCTGAAATTAAAATCCAGCCTTAGTGTCCTGTGGCATATATGGTAAATTTTGTCATTGATTTAGGTAGCTAGGATCTTCTCCTTTGACTAGAAATAAAGAAAACTGCTGCTTCATTATGGAGTGTTCTATGAGGAAAGGATATTTCTGAGACTGTAAAACATGGGATAGATCCTCTGTGTATGTGAATTGATCAATAAAAATTATGAAGAGGTGTTAACAAAATAGAAAGCTCAGCAACTGCAATCACAAATCACAATTCAGCTGAAAATACTGAACACTGTCAATCTGTCTTACTGTCATTGGGATTCATTTGGTGCACTGATGCTGTATGCAAGTGAGCAAGTTATAAAGTATGGGAGGGGTTGTGGTTTGTTGTTTTTTTTTAAGAAAGCACCCAGTAAGTTTGTGTCACTGCTTGCTAATAAAGTCGGAATTGTTCCAGTTTTTCAGGACTTGTACTTAGTCCATTTGTGAGCTTCAAGCAGTGAATGCCTTTACATTTACTGTTGTATTCATTGCTATGGAGCAGTTTGGATGTGTCTTTAGTACTGCACAGAGTAAGTCATCCCAGGTGAAAAGCTTACAACTGCAAAGCAGTCTACATTTGAGGACTGAGATTTAAAATAGGGCAAGTCCAGTGACAAATATACAGCTTTATTTGAATAGTAAGATGTGTTCTGAAAACCATATTTGCAGTGATTGTCAATTCTCAGAATCTAGTGGGGGTTTTTTTTTTAGGATCCTAGTCTGGTTTTTATTGCTTTTTAGAGAATGGGTTGCTTAGTCTGTAATGTTCTTCTTAGTTTCTGTCAAAATGAAATTGATTGCTCCATACAAAACATCAAAGGCTCAGAACAAAGAGGCTATTGATTAAAGGTTGTATGATCATTGCTGTACACACACCAATGGAAACTATTGTCAAATATTTTAAGAATTTAAAAAAGAGGAGGTGAGAATGCCTAAGGAAAGAGACTCTCAACAGTTTAATCTATTTTTTAATGCAGTGAAGACATTTTTTATTTATGCTGTTCAAAACACTATATTCATTAAACTTTCCTACTTTGAGAATTATAATGACATTGCCAGTTTATTAATCTTGAGGGGTTTTTTGAGCTTTTACTTTTCTGTAATGAAGAATATGGATAATATTTGAACCTCCTGAAAATTATTTGTGATATTTGTTGCAGTTTTTAGTTCTCTTGCCAGTGTTTTCACACTATTTATCAAGTGTTCTAAAGAGTTTGTGTATGAAATTAGTAATTTTGATACTTTAGTGTTTACGTATGGAATATTATGAATAATAATATTCTAGTTTGCTGGTTGTGAAGGAATTAATAGGCTGCATTGAGCAAAGTATTACCAGCAGGTTGAGGAAGATGGTCCTCCCCTTTGACCCAGCAGTGGTGGTGCCATGCCTGAAGCACTATGTCCAATTCCAGGCCCCTCAGTGCCCGGGACACATGGATATACTGGAAAGAGCCACAAAGATATTTAAAGGATTGGAACATCAGTCCTATGAAGACAGGCTAAGAGAGCTCTGTATGGAATTACCTTTGTGATTCTTATCTGTTTTGATTGCTACAAACATGTATGTACCTGATACCCACTGAAACACCCTTTGTCATTCCAGATTTGGGAATGTATAGCAAAGTAGTTATGGCTTTAAACTAAACAGGCAGAGAAGGAGAAAATTACTGTCATACCACTTTCAGATAATTAATCCTAGCCTTCCTTTGTTGTATTGTGGAGGATCCTTCAAAGAACAGAGAAACTAGATGCTCGAATAGCCTTCTGAATGACTACAGGTAGAACTCTCCATTCACTAGATGTGAATTCAGAGAAGAATTCAGCAAAATCAGACATTTCAATTAGATATCTGCCTTTAAAGTGATTTTTTTTTTTTCTCCCTAAGTTTATTCCCAAATACTAGCAGGGTAAAAAGTGACAATGCAACTCCTTTCTCAGTTTTGCAGATGAACAGTTAATTTTCATACTGTGATTTATAAACAGATGGTTTATACTATTTAGTAAATGGAAAAATAGATGCAAATGGAACTAATTATGAATGCAGCATTTGTTGCTACAATTCTGCATGCACAAGAATTATAACAGATTTATAGGCTAAGGTAAAACATACTGACTACTGTCAAATAACTTACAAGACTTAAAGTAATACAGAATACACAAGACTATGTTCAAAATAATGTTTATACCATTAACTTATTTTCATAAAAGCAAGTCTTCAGTAACCAATTATGTCTGCAGTGTTAGAGCATAAGCTCAAGTAAAATCAGTGCACAGTTCAACTGTGAAATGACTGACAGTTAGATGTTCCCGTGGATTGCCACATGGATCTGTTAACAGGCATATTAAATGAAATTAAAATGTCAGTGTTTCCCATTTACTGTAATGAAAAGCATCAGAAGGAGTCTTAAAAATATCAAGGCTTGTTACGTCATGTTAAAAAAAACCCCATAAATAAAATAATAGCACCTGGTCTGCACAATGAAGGCAAGAAATTGGAAGTTGCCATAAGGAATTCTGAATATATTGTGTTTGCTTTCAGTGATTTTTTTGCCTTTATCTATTGAGTGGAAAGATTTGATACCATTATATATGCCAACTTCAAAGTCTTCTAAGCATATACTATGAACAAAAGTGTTATTTGCTCATATTTTAGACCATTTTTACATTTATCGCAAGTTGCAAGAGGAGACTAAATCTGTTCACAGCATAAACTTTGGCAAATTTCAACAAGAAAAATCAATACTTTTTTTTTTCACAAAGCTTTTAAAGAGAGGCTTTATTCATGAAGATTTTACTGAGAAGATTAGTTCCATATGAATAGTTCATTTCATTGATGTAACTTCAGTTTTATCTTGTACTTTGATCTAGCAGAAAGCCTTCAAAAAGATGACAATCACTTAGGGAAATCTAGTGTCATGAAGATATTACAAGTCAAGGTAATTTCTTAAGAGAAACAAGTGTGCTTATATGCTGATAAAGGAATAGTTTAGCAGATAGGGACTGAGTTTTCAATCCAAGAATGTATATGTATTAGTCAAATGGTTATTAAATTGCTTAATAATTCAGAACTTTTCAAACTAGTAAGAAAATATTCCTACACAGAAAATGCATAAAGAACCTTTGCTGAGCAGCAACCTCTTAACATAGGTTGACTTACTATTGCAAAACTTTGATTCACTTTGGCAGACTAGAAAAGAACAACTTGTGTGAGAATCATGACAAAACTTGTTCAGAAACACTGTTGATGAAAATAGGCAAATACATGCTGCGATGACATTCATGAAAGAATGACAGGATCACCAATGAAAGCATTAATGGTTTTTTCAGTTCTTTAAGCTGCAAACTTGATTGAAAAGGCACAATTGATTTTTATTCCTGTTTGAATCACTCAGGTTCTACTACTACTATAAATTTTGGGACCTAATTTAAAAGATCTAGGTGAAACCTGTCAGAACACCAGAACTTTTTTATTTCCTATATATAGGACTCATTAATTTCTGTGTATATCCTTTCAACTTGTTTAAATGTCTCTATGACCATTATCACTCCTGGCATAGAGCTGCTGTCAGTTTTTTAAGCCTATGGCACTTCCACTCTGTGTTCTGATATAACTTTAATATTATGAAATATATGTTATCTCTAGTCTACTGACAAGAAAAATTTATAAAGATGTTTTCTTAAAAACACAGAAAAAGATAGTATGAGTATTTTTCAGAAAGAAATCTAATAAATTTGAAAGCTTGGTTTCATCATTCAAGCAAATGTCTCATGGATTTCAGAGCCCAGTTCTGAACATTTTTTCCAATGGAACATTTAAACTACCTTATAAAGGAGCAACAAATAATGAATTTTGAAATAAATACTTAACTCTTACAAGCTTAATTTTACTCTATTGAAACTATTTTTAAATATTTTTTGACTGATTTGTCCTTTTACATCAATTCCTCTCAACCAATTCAGACTAAAAAAACCCCATATTTGTTTTGCCTTATTTATTTTTAACTCTGGATGTCTTCACCTCCCTGAATTTTTGTGAAAACCATTTATTATTGTCCTTTGGAGAATCTCTGCTGAATATCTTGAAAGCTCTTAGCATTCATAGAACCTTCTTGTGCTTGTTTACTAAAATATAATTAAGGAGAGAAGTCTGCAGGTTTGATAGAATTTGTTTTCAGATAAATCATCAACTCTGTCAGGATAAATTAGGCATCTCATCCTGAACTTTGGATATTTCAATTGGAACACTTATGCTCATGGTGAATGAGATGTTTCTGTCAGGAATGTTCTATGTGTATGGCTCTAATTGGTCCAGTTTCACATTAATGCATGAAAGAATCCTTTGTCACTCTTCTATTCACAAGTCGCACAAAGAAACATGGCAAAACTCTCATTTCTCCTGTTTGCATTCATCTCAAAACAAAAAGGAAAGATAAACAATTGTGACCTTTTTTGTCCTGACAGAACACAATTTAAATAAAACCAATGTCATACCCAGAATATATCAGAATTAAATGTTGTCTTCTCCTAATGTATTTGCAAAATAAATGTTAGAAGTGAGAGCACTTGAAGTAAATGAAAATGCAAAGGATTGATTTTTTTCTTAACAAAAGGAGATTAAATACAGCATAACTGAATCCATCAGTCCATGGATTCAGTTATGCCCACATGGCCCATTCAGTCCAATATCCTGTTTGCCATATTATGCGAGATTGTTCTAGAAAAAGCCACAAAACCCAAAGTAACATGAGTATGATGAGATTACATACAACTTTCCAATTTACAGAAAATAACACTCAAGAACAACACTGACAATCTCTGCAAAAGCTCTAATTTGCTATAAATAAATGTTCTAAGCAAACACAAAATAAGGCTGATCCTGTTATGCATGTGAAATGAGAAAGACCATGAGAAGCATCCCATCTGTTTGCAATCATGAGCCCTGTATGCTCTCTTGATAGTTGTGTAGCTGCTTTTTGGTGGTTTTTTTTTTTTTTATAGTCCTCCTACCTTTGTATCTGAACATCCAATTACTCCATGCTCTGTCTAATCAAGGTAACAGATGTAGTTTGTATATACTGATGTGAAAACTATGTGAGCTGTAGTAAACTTAAAAAAAAAAAAAAAAATTGTTATAGAAATTTAAACCCTGCTGTACCTTAAATCACATCAAGCTCAGCATTAACCCAGACTTTTCAGAAGTGTGATTTAGGGGGTTCTGTTATCAATCTGCTCTTTGGCTTTGCCTGGTACATAATAAAAGATGCATTTTTTTCCATGGCCAAGATGATGCTTAAAACAGCAAAGCTATGTTCTGACATTGTTGTGACTGATCCAGTAAATCTCCCAAAACACTGCATACTATGGCATTTAGGTTTGCCCGGAACTTCTGATTCATCCCCATAGATAAGGTCAGAAGAACAGAGCAAGAGATGAGGTAGCTTATCCTCTTACCATATAAATGAGTGCCATCAAACAGGGAAAAATTATATATTCATACTATGAGTATACACAAGTATCTGTTTGCAATGTGCTCATATGCATAACAAAAACCAAAATAAACTAATAGCAGAAGTGACTGCAGTAAATATAAGTAGAACATCTAAGAAGATTCCACTAATTTTTTTCTAAATCTGTTCTAAATGTAACTTTGCATATTAGCATTTCCAGAATTTGGCTATACAATGAAACATGCTAATTTTTATTTATTTAACATATGGAGACAAAACACTTGAGTGCCAAACAGTTTTAAGAGTGAGAAAAAAAATTGACATTCAGTGCTTGATTTATGTAGACAAATTAATTTGAAATTAGAGCATAAGGCCTCCAAGCTTGTAAATTCAAAATATCATGAAGGTCATGTCCTGTCTTTCATAGCTTATTTGGGGATACAAACCAAATTATCGCAAAATTTATTATCTAATCCATCTGTCTTTTGCCCAAAGTGTTAAATATTTGTAGAAAATATGGATATTTTAAAAGTAAACAAAAAGTCAGTAATTTAAATTTAACAAAGTCCTTTGGTTCGATTGCACAATTTTCACTGCATACATGTCTGATTCAGGAAGGATTCCTAGACCAGCAACTGGTTAAAACCATGAAAGTCAAAGTGAAACACATGTTTATGCTTTCATTGGATGGTGATGTTACTTAATACATTGTAATAATTTTATTAAAACTCTGATAATGCTAAAATAAGTTAATGTTCAATTAAAATAAATGAATGCTAATTCAATCTTTGCAGAAACATTCTAAGCAAACAGTTGATAAAATAGCTACAAAAGCTAGTACAACTTTCAGGTTTAAAAAAGATAATACTAAAAATCCATGTTTGCTTACAGAACCATTCTCTTGTCTTTTTTATTTTCTTTTTCTTCCACCCCCAAATCCTTGTATATAACTCATAAAGTTGTTTCACTGCTTACTGAATAACAGTAAGCATGTCACCATATTCTTGCCATTGTGCAATTTTTTAACATTTTCTCTTTATTTAATATCCAGGTGGATTCAAGGTCCAAGAATTTTAGCTTCAAATATTACTGGAGTTCAAATAATATGGCAGTTATGGGTTGGTTGGTTGTGACTTGAAACTGTAAGACTCTTACTAATTAAAATAAAGGGCTTATCTGTTTTCAGATGTGTACACATTTTCTGAAATTATTTCCAACCTGGCATTAAAATCCATTGCTTAGTCGTCCTATCTGTAAATCTAATTAACAAATCAATAATCTTTGTTAAACAGTTTTCATAAACTATGAAAAAATTCCAAACCCAAAGAAAACTGCTAATTTACATCTTTCTTGTGTATTAGACTACTACTGAAGAAAAAATAAACATTGCTGTAAATGACAGACAAGACTACTAAAATTTCTGAAAACAGGACATTTAGAACACATTTTTCTAGTCATTAAGAATATTTAAGTATCATTTTAATTTATAAGAACTGAGGAACTACTCTAAATTTCTCCGTAACTGGTAGCATCAGGTCTCCTTTTTGGTATGTTTCTCTCTCCTATACATTCTATAGAGTGATTGTTCTGTTTTGTTGGCCTGACTTAATTTTTTTTTTTTTTTAATTATATTAAGTTCTTTCTGAATAGTGTCATTTTCATTCTCAGAAGTTTTGGAACTTCATTACCTGTCATTGCATTAATTTATGTCGCTTATTTCAATGAGATATTTCTGAGGTCATACAAAAATTATGTTTTGAAAGTCAGTATTTTATCAGCTACAGGTGTGAATTCTTTTTCTAGTTGTTGGTGCAATTAAAAGAATTAGAATGATTATTTATAATTGCAAAAGCTGTTCCTGTTCAAGAGTAAAATTGATGTAATTGCCAAAAGGACTTGAACATTTTTGTATGTTCTGGATGTAGTAAACAAAACATTTAATTAAACAGCTATTAGAAAAGCAAATACTAAAAACTGTGGAGTGACATATGTCCTCTAGAAATAGGGACTTACTAGAGTTTGCTGACTACTCCTTATTTTCTAATCCATACCACTCCTTACAGTGCCCAATGAGGGAAAATAATAACTATTATTACAGGTCAGGGGGAAGAGCTTTTAGTAGTACCTTTAAAGAAAAAAAAAAGCCTGGTCATAGGAGCTCTATAAGAAGTCCCTCACTGCTCAATTTCTAATGTCCTCCTATTCTGAAACAAAAATATCTAACCTGCTCCGTTACCTCTGCTCTGGAAACCTGTTGAATTTATCAGTGCTCAGATCTATGTGCTAACTCTTACTGCCTGGGTACAATATTATCATATAATGAAAACAGCTGTAGGCATGTAAAAGATGCTACAGGAATGTCTTTCGTAGGCATTCTTTCAAAGAGAAAGAAAGAGAAAGCATTTGTGTCAGACTAGAATGTAACCATTAATAAGGTAGAAATGAAGATGGTGAACAGTTCTTAGACTTATGCAATATTTTCATCTCCACTTCTGAAGATACTCTGTGAAGAGAGTATATTTTTCCCAACTGTAGTAACTGAGACAAAGGCTTTCAGGTCTTGGTACTCAGGCTTACTATGCCATAAGCAGATGTAATTGGAAATTTGAAACATAATTTTAATGTAACATGGGCTATTCCATACAATTCCAGGTTTTCTAGGTTCTATCCCAGAGTCCAACACTAAGCCAGAGGATATGTAGGTGATGGGATGGTTACACTCAAAGAGGTGCTGTCAACAGCTCAATGTCCAAATGGAGGCCAGTGCTGAGTGCCATTTCTTAGGGGCCAGAGGTGGGACTGGCACTGTTTAATGTCTTTGTTGGTGACATGGACAGTGGGATCAAGTGCACCCTCAGCAAGTTTGCTGATGATAGTGAGCTGTGTGTTCCAGTTGACACACTGGAGGAAGGAATGCCATCCAGAAGGACCTTGACAGGCTTGAGAGGTGGATCTGTGCGACTGCTTTTAGGAAAATAGCAACCATTCCTGTAGGTCCTGGGGCTAAGATGGAAGCAGCCTTATACTCAAAGTTTAAGCCATTTGTTATGATGAGATCATCCTATTCTGTGTCATCCTATATAAATACATCAGCTTTCCCCGTTTTGGAGCTGCAAAATTGTGGTTTAAAGATGCAGCATTTGACACTTGATTGTGGAAGTGGGTCCTACAGGATGCTAGTATTTGTATTTTGTATGTAAGAAGTGGATTATATGTCTGAGAAAAAAGAGATACCCTACTGAGATCAAATACCAGGGAATATCAATGAGATTCCATGTTTCATTTTTATATACTGCACATATCATATCAAGCAAGTGTAATAGAGAAATAAATGCCGTTTTTTAGTGAGTAAATTATTTCCTTTTCTTCTCATCTTTTTATTTATGACAATGATTTAATTTAATCAGAATGAAGCAGAATTTACTTTAATTTTTTTGCAGCATGCTGTGTTTCAAAGGCTAAAATTTATCCCACAAGATTGTTCCCACTAACTAGCTGTCACAGATCACAGGAAGAATGCTTTTCTCTGACCTCATCTAACTTCTGTGTAGGAATCTCTATGTTCAAAGGAAGAATAAAGAAAACTTTTAATCAAGAGTTAACATGAAGAACTAATGACTCAGTATATGTTATCTAGATACCATGATTAGCAGAAGATGAAAATTATCTTTATTTCACTACGTTTTATCCTCAGTTCTCCCTAAGTTCTTTTCCTTCAAAAAGAAGTTTGTGTTTTACAAATACTTTTTGATTTTTGGTTCATAAATTATATTATTTAGTTTAAAATAGAGGACTTTTTATATGAGATCAGTCTCCAAAGACTGTATGGGACTTGCAAACACAGAAGTGATAGCAATTTAATGCAAAATTAGTCTGCTATTTAGAATATTGTCTCTTGTTAATAGCTTCATAAATCTTTTGTCTGACTCCAGAGTCAAAAGAGAGGTTTTGATATTTTCAACAGGTTCTCATTTTATTTCCAAGCCTTCCCCTCCCTAAAAATTTCTATTGAACATTGTAATAAAACATTCCTGTACAAGAAATCTACTAAAGGAATATCTGAAAAGGATTTTATTTCTTTTTCATTAATAGATTTTTCCCCTTATTTCACACAGTTGTTACCACAGGTCTCCCTGCAGGCTGTCTGTGGCCTTTTTACACTCATACTAAAAAATGTATGGCATTTGAGTAGCTGATACAGAGAGATGTCAGAATCTTGATGTTATTAAAATTCTCAACTACTGTTATGTCCTGAGTAAAATACTGAACGTTTCGTAATTTAAATTTTACTTAATAATACAAGCCCTACACAGAGCAATGAGGGGTAAAATTTATGAGAAGATAACTTTATGAAAGGATTTCTTCTTCAACATGTACCATACATATGCACAAGTATGTGTTCCAATTTTCTTAATAGTGTCACAGATAAGAGTTCCAAATCTGTCATATTATTTCTGCTTTTTCTTTAATGTTCCAAAAAATAATCACTGTTTACTGTAGGTGTTTGAGGATGCCAAGTACTTCTGATGCTGCAATATTTCTATTATTCTATTATTTTGAAGTTTTCTTCATATATTAAGATGTTCTATTAAACAGAGCATTATGTAGCTGTCTTCTCTGTATCATTGTATTGCCTAGCATGCTGATGGCTCAAATTACAGGCTGTCTACTGCCCTAGGACTTTTGCATACATATAATACAAAGAGATCACTAACTATTTATTTACAATATCCTGAGAGACAAAATGGACATTGCAAAATACAGGTGAAAAAACGGGAGAACACAGCATACAGAAATGAAAACTACCAAGGTTTCTTGTACTTCTTATGGATGAAGAAAATGTAGTTTCGAGTCAGGAGCTTTTCAGCTGTGTCTTTTTACTTCATTAATTTTATGAGTTCCTGAGCAAGTTTTCAGGTTGAGAATATCAGGTTACATATAATTAGCATGTTCTTGCATATGGAACTTCTGATAGCACAAAATAAGTTATGGATAAATAGTTCACAGCTTTCACAGCTTTCCTTTCCTTATACTCCACCAATTTCCTTAAAAGAAATATTTTAGGTAGGATTACACCCTATGATTGCCTTATGTTGAGGATCTTTTGTCTGTCATGTCTCCAATATTGTAGACACCCTTTACAAATGGAGCCTTCTGTTTCTACTTAGCATTATCACCTTGTTGTCATGAAAATAGAGCAATAAGTAGAAATGGGAGCAAAATGCCCTTTTATGAGATGTACAAAGTAGGTAAAAACATGATGATGATTTTAAAAACTGAATCAGGGAAATTAATTATGCTTTCTCTTAACATTTGGAAAAACGACAGGTAAAAATCCAGTTCTCTCAAGTTCTCTGGTTAATTTCATGGAATAGGATCCTTTTGTATTGTCCCTTCCAAAGCCATAACTTTACAGAATATGTGCATCATTGTTTGTCCGTTTATATGGCAAAGTCATGTAGACTTTTAATCTTTTTGATGTTTCAAAGGTAGTATCAGTGGAGTTCATGTTATGGAGTCTTATAGTCCTTACAATTTTATAAAGAAAGGTAATGCAGTACTCACACCAAGCAATGGTCATTGTTGATTTTAGTTAAGTAAATATTAGTGTTTTTCTTTGGTAAGAGGTCTTATAATTGATCATCAGGCAGTATACAAAAAAAAAAAAATTACAAACAAATAACTGTGTACTCTGACAAAAAGCTAGAACTAAAAGTCTTTACCCTAAACAGTTGTTAGCAAGCTCAATTCAGCTTGCAAGTAAAATAAGACTAGAGCAACATCTTTCTGTTTGCTAAGAGTTGTCTTCCCTTGATCCTTTCTAAACAGTTTTACAACTGTTATTTTTAGCATATTTCTTCTTACCAATTCTGCTTCCTTATTTACATATGTCACAGTAATAAAGCTAGTAAACACTGTTCTCAAAAAATAAAGTTACAAAAAGTAAACAAGTACCTTCCTGTCATCTAGTTCTTTATCGTGATTAGTGAGCTATCAAACGTCTCTTACAAGAACTTTTACTTTAGATACCTTCTTGATGTTTGTGTGGTACAGAGACAATTTATCAGCCAATAAGGTTATAAGATAAAGTACTAGTAGAGTTTATATAATTAAGCTAAACAAATAAATTATAACTACTTTCTTTTTGATGTTTTATTTAATAGGTTAAAAAGTATTAATACTGATTCATATTCTGTAGATTACTGAAAAAGAAAAATATCATATAGGAATGATAGGGTGGGAGGGTTATATATTGTGAGACATATTTTAACCATGAATCCTCTCAGGCAGTTACATCTTTGGTAAAACTTCATGACCTTCCTAGTCTTAATCAAAGAAATGGGTTATCAGTGTATAATCAAAATCATGTATTATTTAATTGTGGGGTCTGAATGCTTTAATTTGAGATTGCTGATAAAATGTACCATTTCACGAAAAAAATTCTTCTCAACTTTTTATCAAAATGTTTGATAATATACTTATGGAATGAACATCTGCCTTCGTAACACATATATGAGAATAAATAACTCACACTGTGAGTTTTGGTTTAAAATGTATATCTCAAATGATAGTACTGATCTGTGTTCTGTACACAAACCTTTACGTACACAGTCTAAAATTAATTAAAAATCTGGTTTATTCAGCACAGTTGAAACAACCTGTTAAGTAATCCAAGAGTTAATTCTGTATTTTCACCTGAAAAATTGTACTGCCTCTTTCCTTTATAATGATAGATACCTGAAGTTATTAAAAAGGACAAAACACATTATCATGGGTACAACAGAACTGGCATGTCATTAAACTGCTCCTCATCAGCTAATTTGGGAACTGATTGAATAAATACTGCAAAAATCTTTTCCACCTCAAAGGAAGGAACGTTAATTCTACAGCTACCACTGATGGGCTTATGTCTAATTGGAATGGGCAATAATGATCCGGTGTACTGTCTTACAGAGCTTACTGAGATAATAAGCAGCTTTTATATTGCCATTTTCATGCCATGCCAATCTCTCTTTCTGCAGTAATTTCTCATCTGTATCAGTATGTAGATGTATTGGCTGGTGAGGTCCTGTACAGTTGGTTGTAAGTTCTTTGTGTTTCCTGTCTCTTGTCATTATTTCCACAGCATGGTAGCACATTTTTATCGAATGCCTGAGGTTGTATCTTTCTTTGTTTCAGGGGTTTTCTTTCTTCAGATATTCATTGATACTGAAGTGGCACCTGGTAGATTGATTTTACACATTGAGAACTGTCACCATGTCAGTGTCAGTTCAGAGCACTTATAGGCTGTATTATAAATATATAAAAATAAAATAAAATAAGTAAGTATAAATTGGTAAATAAACAAACAAAGGTATTTTTTAAAATCTGAGGGTAAAAATACAATTGTTGTGCTTTATTTTAAAAAAGAGAGAGAAATCACAAATCTTATTTAAGTTTTGAGGAAGAACAAATCTTCCTCAAAACTAAAATGTATAAAATTATTTTAAGAGCAATTTATTACTTTTCTAACTGAAAAAGTAAATAGTTTTGTTTAGAAATGTCAAAAATGTCTTTTTTTAAAAGAAGTTATCATAATTATTATTACCCATGAAGAATAACAAAACATGCAAAATTTTTATTTATTTCTAAAGGTCAGTGTGGCTACAGACTCTTTCTACATTTCATACTTAACAAACAATAAAGATTCTCATAAGAGGAAGATTTTTTTCCATAGCATTTTTACCACTTTGGTGGCCCAAACCAATATGCAAACAGGCGTGAAATTTTCTAAACAATGTGAAGTAGTTTTATTTAGAGTGGACTGTAACTGCACACTGAAAACAACTCTAGTAGAGCATATTTCAAACAGTCCATCTTTCAGCAGATCTATAATAATTATTCATTTACTGATTCTTTTTCTGAAATTATGTTTGAATTTCATATTTATCCCAGCAAACAGGTTGCTTATCAGGTCTTTTGAGGCATGATGTAAAGAATGCCATTGTGGACTTGCAGGACATTTCCAGTGATAAGAGAGACCTAGATTCCATTTCAGTACTGCACCTGCAGTGACTCAAAAACTATGTGAAAAGTAAAGGAGTCAGGAGTGGAACTTAATCTTCCATTATAGGCAATGGGCTTTTTCTGACTTCTTTATATGTTTCTTTCCGTACTTGTCAGTAGAACTGAGTAAGGCACCAGCTTTATAAAGTGGGGCACAAGGGGATTGTGGAGGGTGCTCCCTATGTTAGAGTTGCCTAAAGCACCAGACAGTGAACAAGAGAACTGCATAAATGCATGGAGGTTTCTGCACTCAGGGCTAATATAGAAAGGAATTGTAAAGGAATTTTCTTTAAACCACTTTTTTCTTTTTTTTTTTTTTTTTTTTTTTTTTTTTTTTTTTTTTTTTTTTTTTTTTTTGAGGGCACGGAGAGAATGAGAAACCTCAACATTTTATCATGAATTAGATGTCTTTCCAAAATGTCCAACAGTTAGCTTCCCCAAAGAGTACTGAGAAAAGAGCATCACATCTCTGGACTCAGAAATCTCTGGAAATTTTAAGTCAGATGCTGATGGACTTAGGTATTGCATACTGGTAGTTCCTAAGAAGGGTATTCGGGATTACACCACAACTGAATGTCAGTCATACACGTGTCACAGTTTAATGTGCCTTTCATGCATTTGGCATTTCAGTCTCAAATATGATTCATGACAGATTCTCTTTCTCCTCAGCTGCAAACATAGAGCACTTCTTCCCCTCTGCAATTGTCTACCACAGGAAAATGGTCTCTGTAACTTTGACTAGAAGACAGTTAAGTTTCGCAAGAAGCACAACCATATGAAAACACAGATTTCCATTTAAGAATATAATTTATTCTTTTGAAAACTGCTTCGTATATAGCTGCATCTGATTTGGGCAGTGGTAGAACCATCAGTGTGATGGTATTGAAAATGCCATTTGGAAAGAAAAGGGGATCAAATTGCCTTCCCTTAGGTTTTGAATTTCTTATGCTGCTAAATGCAAATTTCTCATATAGAAATAATTGTAGTTAAAGCTGAATCAAGTTTTATTACGTCACCCTTTTCTGCCCTTAATATTCTAAAATATTTGAAACCAACCATCGACACATTGATAGAAACACCGATCAGTGTATTGGCATTCCAGTGCTAGAGGTATTGTTTTTCATTTTTCTGAAATTAAATAGCTAAGCCCAGAAAGAAAAACTGTATAGTGCAATACGGAAGAACTCAAGGCAAACCAAAACTACTGTACACGTGAAGAGGAAATCTCTTGGTTTACTCCAAAAGCTTTGTTAAAGAAGCTTTGGGAGTTTCATTTTCTCTGAGAACTAAGGTTCCCACCTAGTTCTTTCTATTAAGGAAAGCAGGAACAGGTAGGAATACATGTATTATTAGTAATATGTTGACAGTCCTTTTTATTTAAAATACATATAAATAACAAATATTTACTCAGTTCAAATGCTCTTTGAGCAAAGTGTTTAAATAAAGTCATACAGTGACAAAATGCTGAACATCATGTTACTGTGGGCTACAATTCGTCTTAAATTATTTACTCCTGAGGACAGCTATAACTTCTGCAGGAAAGGCAATTCAAGAACACATCTTAAATTTTAGTTATTTCAGAACATGTTCAAATCACAGGGGAACAAAATTGCATGCCTTATTTGAAAACTTGTGGGAGCCTAATTGTTAAGAATTATTAGAACTTATTTTTTTCTTTATGATGACTTGAAAAATCATGGATTGCTTCTACTTCTCTTAGATGTAAAAAATAATAAAATGAAAATGCAATTTGGAAAGGAAAACTATCACTGATATCTGACCAGGAACATGTAGATTTTTCCATTAAAAAGAGATGAATTCTTTGAAGAGATTGTTACAGTAGCCTCTGAACTTTTTGCATTACTTTTATAATAAAGAAATTGTAATCAGTTCTACTTTATTAAAATTGAAATTTTAAATCTAATTACTTTGACATATTAAAAAGTGAAATAAATATGTATAACTAGAGATACTTTTTCTGAGTAAGTTGATTTATAAATATACTTAAGCGTCCTCTAATTATTTAAAAATAGAAATGAAAAATTTTCCTGTTGCTTCCCAGGGTATAAGGGTAAGAGCTGTTTAGTCTACAGGTTAGCTGCACCAATTCCTTAGGGTAGAATTTGGCAAGAGATTAAAGCACTTGAGCTCAAATGTCTGTATGTTAATGTCTACATGTGGAAGATGTCTAAGCTTCCCTTAGGTCAATACAATGTCAGGCAATGCTCTGAACTGAGCCTAGAAATCCCCAGCAGCAATGCAATTCACTTCCTTAAGCGTATCCTGGGGTATCTACGAAGGGGGTTGTCAGATATGGCAAAAGACCTGTTGAAAGCTGCTCACTTTTGCAGCATGAAGTGAATTAACTGAGTGAAGCAGCTATGCTGCCTGCATACACGTGATTCAGGTGCCTTGGTCTCCTCCTGAATTTCACCCCGGTGTTGAGGCTGAATTCAGCATTTCAGTTGCTTAAATATAAGTGTCCTAGGGTTTACAAACAACTTCAACAAATGCTTGGCAGACCTGACTCATAAAAGCTACAGAAGATATTTCTCTTCTGCAATGAGAGTTAAACTGTTTTAGGATGTATAAATGGCACTATATTCTTGTATTTAAATAATCAAATCAAGAATCAAGTCCTTGGGTTCAATCTAGCTCCTTACTTGTAGGCTTCAAGCATAGGCATCAAGGCATCGCTGGACCAGCAGATAGATTGCCTGCTGGATGGGATATCTCAAATGACCCTGTGCATCCAGGTATGGCCAACTGAATCATAACCTACATGTCCCTAAAAGCTCCCAAATTAAAGGTCTGGGTCCATAGGTTCCTTGGCCAAAATTTGCTTGCTCAGGAACATAGAAGGACCAAAATTACTCTCAAAACAGATGGCAACAGCACCACTTTCCCTAGCTGTTTTCTCTAAAAATACATTTAAAGAAGGAAAAAGAAAAACAACCCAAACATTAGAGCATAAATTTTATTTAGAACAAATAGAACATAGGCTGTTGTAAGACCATGGAAAGAGTCTTTCTGTTGCAGAAGATTTTGCCATTGCGAATTTTAGAAGGGCTTTGTTACTTCATTGAGTAGAAGTTGTAGGGGTACCTGGAGTGATCTGGGTTACTACAACTTTTCCATCACTGCTATTTGTGTGAGTCTTGCCATAAAGGGACCTATTTCCCAGAATTTTTCATATAAGCATGACAAGGTATTGTTCCAGGCTTAGGTGGTAATAAACTTGAATGAAAATTTATGGTAAAGTAAGTATATCCTAGTCTGTATTTCAAACGAAATACAATATTCCTAGAAGTAAAATGTAAAGGTTAATTTGACTATTGAAGGAAGATGGAATTTATAAGAACAATATTACTTGTACTGTTAGAACTATCAGAAAGAATCCAAAACATACGTGTCAAATAATGAATTCTTCACAGAAAAGAGCATTGATGCTTAGGGAAAACAGAAAGGCAATCAATTCAGTTATTTCCCCTTTTCAAATACTCTGAAGTAGACTAAAAATGAGCTACAAATAGCAAAAATCTGTGTTTTGTTTGACTAAAAAATAATTTTATCCATTTCCATTATTTGGTTTCTTTCTGAAGCATGAAGGAAGAGTGTTGCAGTTATTTGCTGACATAAGCATTCCTCAGCTTCAAAACCAGGCAGAAAAGTATTCTTTGATTCATTGAAATTTTTTCCTAAACAGATCTATCATGTTTGTCCTTTGTTTCTTTAAGCTTTTCACTGCTGTGAAATAAAAACCCCTAAGGAAATCAGAGACTGACAAAGTATTGCTGTCTCTCTCCTCAATTTCTCCTCCTGAATTTAAATAAATACAATGCAATCAAAATCAAAGAAGGTAGTTCAATAAATGTGGGATGGCTTATGCATTTTTTTTAATATTTCACATCTCAGTGGCTGCCAGAATGTCTCAATTAATTGCTTCCATTTTTACATATAAATAATGTTTGTCTGCAGCTTGAAATTGTCTGATGAGTAAGCTTGTGTCACTTTCCAAAGTCCAACAAATAGATGGATTCAGCAATATCTCTCATGATAAAATCATTATCTTTGGTTACATCTTTCCCACTATCATTTTAGAGTGAGTAGGATCTGTAGAAACAATGGTAGGTATGACTTAGTTCCATTTAGTCATCTCTGAATCAAAATAGTTAATTCTAAAAATCAATATCATTAATATCTGATTTCAAAGCTGATATATTACAATAACCTTGTGAATCGTAGTTAACCATCACTGAGATTTAGAGGTGGACCGCGGAAACCATTTCAAAGAAAAGAGAAATACTAATTTCAGTGAATAACTAGCAAATTGTCAGATTATTATGTATTTTATAATTTATCTTCTCCTGGTCAACAGTAGAAAAAGTACTCTAAGAATTCAAATGGCTATATATTATCAGACTTGAGTTCCATCTATAAGCACTCTTTTGTCAGTCCTTGTACTTACCTGTGTGCAAACCCTTTGTATATTCTACAAGTATTCTAGTTTACCTCAGGGCATCCCCCTCACAATGGCATGCAGGACATGGTCACTCACATTTCTGAGTTCCTGAACAGCTGTATTACATTCTAAGTTTTTAAAGTGCTGCATGTTTTGTGCAGTGTGTTACCTGAGGTAATCTGCTCATCTGAGTACTACAGCTTTTCAGATCCTGCCTTCCTGCCATGTGATTTAAGCAGATCACAAATCCCTGGATTTACCATTATACTGTAGGAAACACACTTCTTTTTTCTTTGTGAGCAAAAAATACAGTCGCATTAAAAAAACCAAAATAGTTATGTAAAAAATAAACAACCTTCTTGGTAGATATATACAAGTGGTAGACTGGGCTGCAGTCCTTCAGGATAAACCTGTTCCTGTGTGGGAAATCTCTGTCCCAGCATCTGTAGTGCTGCCTCCCACGATGTTCGTGGGGCTGTTTCTCACTTTCTGACCTCACTCCTCCCTCACTCTGCCCTGCGGCGCTTTTGTCCCCGAGGTGCCCTCGCCCCAGCCATGGGCTCAGCCGTGCCCTGCACTGGGTGGTTGGATCCAGCTGGAACCCGCTGTGTCCGGCTGGCACACCATGTCAGACATGCACTGGAATAGTGTCACTTCATTTGCCACATAGAACAGCTGCTCATACACACATATTCTCACATAAAAAAAAAAGAATAAGAAGAAACACATTTGCCAGATATTAAAGAATTTCTAAACTTTTTTTTTCAGCTGAAGGATGAAGCATTTGCTAATGTTAATGAAACATTTGATTTGATGAATTTTCTTGCAGTCAAGTAGCAAATTATTTCCAGAGCACTTTATGTCAGATTTAGCTTTCCATCTGTTCTTGCTTTAGGTGGGTGTTGTGCTTTAACCCCAGCCAGCAAACAAGGCACACACAGCCACTCGCTCACTTGCACCAGTGAGATCAGGGAGAGAATCAGAAGGGTAAAAAATAAAAAACTCAGAGTTTGAGATGAAGACAGTTTAATAGGAATAGCAAAAGCTGCACACACAAGCAAAGCAAAACAAGGAATTAATTCACTTCTGGGCAGACAGGTATTTATCTCTCCTCTCCAGGAGAGCAGGACCCCATCACAATAAACAGTTATTTGGGAAGACAAATGCCAACACTCCAAACATCTCCCACTTCCTTCTTTTTCCCTCCACTTTATATACTGACCTTGATGTTGTATGGTCTGGAGTATCTCTCTGGTCAGTTTGGGTCACCTGGCCTGGCTGTGTCTCCTCCCAACCTCCCATGCACCCCTTGCCTCCTCACCAGTGTGGCAGTACAAAAAGCAGAAAAGGCCTTGGCTCTGTGTAAGCTCTGCTCACCAGTAACAAAAACATAGATTCACAGAATCACAAAATCAACTAGGTTGGAAAAGACCTTTGAGATCAAGTCCAACCTATGAACTAACATTACTCTGTCAACTAGACCATGGCACTAAGTGCCATATCCAGTCTTTTCTTAAATACCTCCAGGGATGGTGACTCTACCACTTCCTAGAGCAGCCCATTCCAATTCCTAAACTCTCTTTCATTGAAGAAATTCTTCCTAATGTTCAATCTAAGCATCCCCGATGCAGCTTAAGACTGTGTCCTCTTGTCCTGTCTCTGGTTACCTCTCTGGAGGCCGACCCCCACCTGGCTGCAACTTCATTTCAGACGCTTGTAGAGAGTGATAAGGCATCCCCTGAGCCTACTTTTCTCCAGGCTAAACAACTCCAGTTCCCTCAGCCATTCCTCATAGAACTTGTGTGCTAGACCCTTCACCAGCCTTGTTACCCTTCTCTGGATACACTCCAGCATCTCAACATCCTACCTTAATTGGGGGGCCCAGAACTGGACACAGCACTCAAGGTATGGCCTAACCAGTGCTGAGTACAGGGGACTTCTCTAGTCCTGCTGGCCACACAAAACCGTGTGTATTCCCTGACATTGCAAATATGACTTGGAATATTTAGAATGCATGTTTTCATTCATTTTTATGAATGCTAGTGTGTGTTTCCTCCCAGTGAGATAAACTGGCTGTAAAGTGAGCTATTCCCCAGAATTTTTCATTTAGGCTTGACCAGGTAGTCTCTTGGCTTAGATGTTTAATACAAAGTAATGGTAAGGGAAATACATTTGCAATTAAAATACAATGCGTTATTTGTAGTATAATTTGCAGGAGAAACATAGTATACTGCAATGCTGCATTTTTACCACAAATGGAAAAAACCCCAAATCCTAGGCATAACTTATATTACCAAAACAATTTAGCCATTTTGTAACACATTGCAATTTCAGATTCCAAAAATAAAATGTTGTACATTAAATTTTATTCCTGTATATGCAGAATAATTTTTATTAAAACCTGAGAAAATAAGTAACAAATATAACATTTTTGTATTCCTTTCTATACACAGACTACACAGCTTTTCATTGTACTAACCTAGTCATTTAGTTAAATTGTTCTGAAACTGCCACTATATTCTTTAGATTTTTTGACACATTGTTTGTATTCACCATAAATGTCTGCCTTTCAAAAAGGCTTTTCTTTTCCCTTTGTTTCTTTGCTTTTTAAATCAATAGGAGACAGATGAGAGAGAAATAAACAGTAAATTGCATGTACGGCTCTACTCGCTCTTTTAAAATTCTAAATTTTTAATACAGATGAAGCAGGCTTGAATTCTGATTATCAGATAGCTAAACTGTTTCCTCATACTCTGTTTGGAAACCTGAATACTGCATAAAGCTTGCAATCAGGATAGCGGTACAGAATTAAAATTATGAACACTAGATTGTTATTTCTGGAAATCTACAAAAATAACAGGATTTCATCACTTACTATATCATAATTTAGCAGCTCTGAAGTTATTTTGTGAACACATAACTTACATGAAAAAAATGAAATATTTTATATTATGTCACAGCATGAAAAAAAATGTATGTAGGAGAACTGAGATTTCTGATGGAGCCTTGAATTTCTTTCTAGAAGATTATCAGTTAAATACCTAAAAGAAATTTAGCAGGAGAACTCAAATTCACCCTTAATTTTCCATTAAATTTGGCTCAAACAAAGCACAACCAAGATTACCTTTCATAGCTGTAGAGCTTGGAAGCTTTCTGAATCTGCTTATATGAGCAATTGCAGAGTGTGATTCTGTAACAAAATGTTTTCTGTTTATTCAGGAATGCTTTGGGAGCAGGAAAATTTTATATAAACATGTATATTGTATTTAAAATGTAATTTAAAAAAGGGAAGGAAAAAAGTTGTATCTCTAAGAATATGGTTTTAAAAGGTCATTCAGTGGTTTCAGATTTTGATAACTGATCATCTTTTTGAACACTTTTAAGAGTAGAGGAAGTTAATTGATCCTGAAAACAGAAAAATATCATTATTATGATAATTTGTATTTGCTTGTGTCATCAGATTCATATTACTCAAGGCTTTGCTTCACAATAAACATACCAAAATAGGAAACGTAGTGTTTTTTCCTAAAAAAACCACATGTATAATGAAAATAAATAATTTTTTTCAAAATAATAATATTTTAACTACATGCAGAAATTTTGAAATACTGTATCACATTATTATTTGTATAAGTTATTTGATGGAACTCTTAGCTGTGCTACTAAGATAATATGAATTTCAGGGAATTTATTTGCCTGTCTATGTAAACATTCTATACTATTTGTTAGGTTTACAGAATTGATTTGAAAATTTCATATGGGAAAAAAAAAAATAAATTACTGTACAAGTTCCCGTCACATTATTTAGGATTTTTGCTTTTTGTCCAAAATGAAATCATCTAAGCAAATCTAAAAATGGAAATAGTAAACAGTCGTGCACATCTGCTAAAACTAATAAGGTCACAACCGCAGACATACATGCATACATACAACTGCCACACAGAGTAGACTGCTTACAGGTAAAAAATAAGGAGCATCAAATTAGCCTGAAACTAGAATCCTTTTCTTCATCAATGTTTCCATCTACACACGTGGGACTGGACAATTGGAGGAAATGTAAAACCCAGTCATAGTGATCATTTTTCATAATCAAGTGCATTGTTTTTGTTACACATAATATCTCAATTCTTTTACTGAAAATAACAACAAGATAAAGGATCTGTGATAGCAAAGGATTTTGTGAGGACATACATTGAAGAAATAATTAGTGAATGTTGCTCCTTTGAAGTAATCATAAATATTTGGAGAAAATCTTAATCCTCTTTTTTTCAGGTGTAGGAACTGATATTCCAATGTTCCAGATTATTTGTAATGCAAGCAGTTTTATAATCTTCACTACATTTTTAAAGTTACTAGAGTCTCTTGAACAGTCTGGAAATATCCACTTCAAGCGCCATTCTTTGAGGATATTGTTCTGTGGCAAAAAACCAAAGACCAGTTGATAGAACTACTTAGTTTTAGATTGATCTGTCTGTAAGGACATCACCAGAAAGAATTAAATCTGGTGTAAAGCACCATGCACATACATCACCATTCTGCATTTCTCTGCTTGTCATCTGAAATGGTTGGTTGATAATAGGTAAGGTGCTTTATCATTATCCCTAGCACCTGGGAAATGGTCCAGTGTAAATTCAATCTCAGTGAATTATTAAAGGCATTTTAGGATTTGTGAACTTGATAATGGTATTTTGTGAGTGTTCATTACTGCTGCAATTTAATATTACTACAGAAATTGAGTTAAGAGACTAGTAGTCTGGTAACAGCTTTGGGATGTAATTTACAATCATGAAAGATGGCAAATCCACACTTTACTATTATGTCAGCAGTGTTTTGTAAAACATGCTTAAAGAAGCTAATTAAACTTCTTAAGGCCTCTTGCAGCATTATAATCTGTCAGAAGCTTTAATCTAGTGAACAACTTAAATGATATTCTACAGTAGAATAAAGTCTGAAGTGCTTGATCTTACTTAAAATTGGAATACAGTTGTTTTCTGGAAGAAATATCTGTAATAATCCGACTCAAGTAACGCTAAAATTGTGGTTCAGCATTACTTCTGAGTTTTAGCATTACAGTAAGTTAGACAAAGTGCTAACTTGCATTATGTTTAATTGATCTATAGTTAATTTATTCAGAAAAGGGCTGCTCACACTGGAAAAAATAAATAAAATCAGACAGCCATGTAATAGTAGGGAAGTAAATGTTCAGTGGTATGGAAGACAATAGCTTTTGTAGCAAGATAGCTTGTTGATACAGCAGTGTCAGGTGACTGGAGTTTCAGTGGACTGGTAGTTTCGTGTAGTACTGTATTTGTTGACGTTAAGATGCTTTCATCACCTTTAGCAGAGACTTGAAACTTTTTACTGTGAAGAAAAATGACTTAAAAATAGAATGTCGAGTACTTGAGCAGTGCTTCCGCACTTCACTTGGTGCTCTGAAAATTTAACTGAGGGAAAGAATAAATGCTTCATTTACCTTTAGATGTTCCTTGGGACACACAGAACATTGTTGAATCCAAACAGTCCATCCAGCACAGGCAAAGGCAGTGTTTGACATGATGCTTTCTCTCAGATGGCTGCTGGTTCTTCTAGCAATGTACTGACATATCTAGTGAATAAATAATTTGAAGTCATCATTAACTCAGTCTCATAGATATTTCAACCTTCTTTTCTAAAAACTTCACAGATTAGAAGCTGTAGGCTTCTCTGAATAAATAAATCTGTTTACAAATTAATTCCTTTCAACCTAGTATTTTCATGAAGCTTTTGCTGTCAAATTGTCCTGGCTCATTATATTTCCAGCTTTCACCTACACATGTTAAGGCTATAATTATTATAGTTGAAGCCATAGTTTGTTTCTTAAATTGTATATTGTTCTTTGTAACCAAATCTTGCTTAGGCAGTCAAATTCAGGAGCTGATGTCTTCTGTATTTGTGGTACTCCCCTTTAGTCTTGCTTACTGTCAAGATATACAGAGTTATTTCTCCTTGCATTATTTTGCTTACTGAGAATTTCTTAAGATCTGATTAGAATTGTGAGGATTTTTTTCTTGAACTATTTATTTTTTCAAGCCAAGAACTCTTCTGTTTTCTTGTTGTTACGTTGTGTTAGAAGAGTTGACATTTTATCTATCTTTCTAAAGGAAAAGACATAATAAAGACAAGGCAAAAAGAGGTAAAATGTGTCCATGTTTGACAGTGATGTTTTCATTGAATGATTGAAACCTACCAGCTTTTAGTTTGGCTTGCTAAGTTTCAGTGTCATCTCATTTTATTGTAATCTCATAATATTTTAAAAGATCCTGCACTGAATCCTGATAAAATCAGACAAATTCTTTCATAAAAATTTATGGTGAATGGACACTGCCATTCAGACTTCCTCCAAGATTACTACTCTTATAGCAAAAATCTTTTCAGTAAGTAATCTGTAGAGTCTAATCGTAGTTCTTTGTTCCTTTAACTAGTGATGGTATTGCAGAAGGTAGCCCCAATTACTAAAGAAGTATAACCTATCAATTTTTCCTAATGCATGAATCACCAATCGTTGCTAATTTTCCACTGTTCTGAAGGCGTTTTGTGCTTCTGTATTTATCAGAAAAATATTATGTCAATAGAAAATGTCTGTGGGTTTAGATGTGTTTTCAGCACAGAGCTCCAGTAGTTTAGCCTTGTAGTCTATAGATTCCTGTACTTCTAGAACTGATCTTTAATTTCATTGTCATAGTTGTCTATTAGCATGTATGTCTGTAATTGCTGTTTGCAGGTGTTACAGCCTATCTTAAAGTAACTCTCAATGAAATATATTTTTTGTTGCTGTTTCAAAAATCATAATTAATGCTGACATCTCTGTGTGATGACTATGTTGAGTTCCTGAATATTTTTTAGACTTTTTTTTTTTTAATTGCTTTTTTATTTGCTATCCTGGATAGCAATGTTCACATACTCAGCGGATTTGGGGGTCTTATTTTTTGTGTCATTTTATCACTTTTATAGCTTTTGTCATTATTTATGCTACTGTCAAGTTATAGAAATGTATCTTTATGGGGTTTTGGGGGTGCTTTGGCAGATTTTGATCCTGTCCCTATTTTCCAATCAATTCATTCCACTTAAATTTAAGAATTCCCCCCAGCCTGGATCCCAAGATCAATCAGATCAAGTTGCATTCCTTCATACAAAGCAGAAAGAATTGCAAGAATTGCATAAAATTTATCTTTCTCACTTTGTCTCAGTGTTTTCAGACCTTAAAGTCTTCATGGGATTTTTTATTGTCTGGACTTTTTTAATGCCTTCCTGACTTTCTTTTAGGATTTTTAAAAGCCATATTGAAACACTGATTACCATTACTTCTCAACTACTGCTTTCTATTTGTGATATACACTGTAGACCACAAAATGTACCATGTGCATTTGGTCACAATTTCTGCTGCAGTAGCAATGCCAGCTTTATTCCACAGAAGACAGAAATTGGAATGTTGTTATTTGCAGTGAAATCTTTTCCATGAGACAAGCAGGTTTCTCTAGGCTAATGACCCACATAGAATTGCTATGTGTCAAAAGTGACAGAAAGATCTTTTAGGGAAAAGAAAATTAAAAATATCACATTTTGTCTTTGAAAGAAACTAAGGGTGCTTTCTTTTCTCCTTGCTGGGGGGTGGTGGAGCTTTTCACAGGAGAAAGAAAAATTTCCCAGGGAAGGAATAAATGAAAGATAAATCAGAATAAGTTCATGATAGCATTGTGCCCAATGTGTAAAGTAATTACTTTAACAAGCTAATTAACTTTAATAGACTGTCCCACTGTTCCCTTGTCTCCTTTGCTGACCTGTCTATTGAAGCTTTCTGTAAACTTAGCACTCTATTTGCATAGCTGCAGACAATTTGAGGCTGCTATTGTTGGTTAATCTAGAATCTGAACCTGATTTAATTGCAAGGAATTATAATGAAATGTTCAGGGTGGCAGGAAGGAGAGAGGAATACATAACTTATATATGTTTTTCCTGCTGTGAAGAGGTAGCAAAATATGTGAACCTATATTGATGAAAATTAGGTGTTTGGTGAAGAAAACAGACACTGAGTTAGAATATCTAACTTAAAATTTCAGCAGTGATATGGAAACATGGCAGCAACATGTGTAATAATGTACTTTTGCATGCTGCTGGCACTTTTGAAACAGTCTGTAGATGTTACTTAATCAAAATAATAATACACAAACTTAAAAATCTTGAGAAAGCAGTGGGTGCAAACTGATTTAGAGTAAAGGATAACTCTACGCAAAAGATCTTTTGTATCCAGATTCTTCAAAAAAAAATATCTGAAATGATTTCTATTGAGTCAAAGGTAACAGTGCAATAAAGAAAAAACTCTTCCACGTATAGTACAAAACACCATCTATACACAGTGAAATCTTTTTTAAATAATAATATATGTCTGGCGCTTCTGCAATATAAATATTATTTTCAGAATTCTGTATTTTGTCTTAAAATAAGTTCTCTGAGTGTAGTATGTCCACTGTAGTCAATGAACCTTCTAAGGCAGTATGTGGAGCTTCAAAATACATGAAGATTTGATAGAACAGTAAATTACTCATCATGTCAGCAATTAAGAATAGCTGGCTTGCTATCTAACTAAACTATTCAGTGTGCTGGCTTTAACGACTTTGCCTCTTAGCCCCAGTTAAAATACCTATGTCACGATGCTCATTGTTGCTAATACTCTTTTTCTTGCCAGAGGACATCTGGCTGTTAGAAAGAGATAAGCAAAGCATTGCTACTTTCACTGGGAGCCCTAAAATATAACTAAAAGAGCTTGGAAGCGGCTTGATTCAGGCAATATTGCTTATTAAAATCCATGCTCATTTACCAC
Source organism: Dasyornis broadbenti (assembly GCA_013397935.1). Taxonomy (NCBI): domain Eukaryota; kingdom Metazoa; phylum Chordata; class Aves; order Passeriformes; family Dasyornithidae; genus Dasyornis; species Dasyornis broadbenti. Next base: position 1,420,543 of record VZRN01003866.1, read on the forward strand.
ACACCAAGACTCGTTAACTAAAGGAACGGGAATACATTTGGATAAACTGAAAAAATAAACATTTACTATTTAAAGAGAAGACAGAACTGACTTACCTCCTGGTGGAAGTAGTGTAGCTGTGTAGTGTTACTGAGACAGGAATCTAGTTCACAACAGTAATATCATTAAGCAATAAGGAAATTGAATCAATTTTGTGCTTAAAATTAGAAAGAAGTATACATTCAACTGGCTTCAAGAATATACATTATTATAAACAGCTATTATGTGGTTGCACTCCGCATACAATTTGGTGAGATTTTCTCTCTCCCACTGCACTTTTCACCCAAGAGAACCAATATGACAAATAATTTCATTTTGCAATGAGAATAGATCATCTGAAAATAATACAGTTTTAATTATGTCTAGAATAAGAATTCCTATAGCATTTCTTTTGAAAACATCTTAGAAAGCATTTTGGGCTTGGTTTTTTTCCCTCATTTTCTCTGGCATTTAAGTTTTTCTGTGGCCATGGGATTTTCTTTGCTTATTTGCTTTTGTTTGCAAATACAACCGTCATATAATTCCGAGGGGTTGTATTGACAGAAATAGAATGCATCTGTTGCCTCATACTCTGTAAGGCCATGTGTTAACAGGGTATTGAGTTCATGTATTAACAGGCTATGTACAACTAACTTTTGTTTAGGAAGTGAATAAGGAATAAAGGAATAAAGGAATAAATGTGTATTATTTGAGCAAAAACTTTGTCCTATTGCTTTTTTTGAAGTCTGTGACATTTGAGAGATATTTTTCCAGTAAACCAACCCATATTACTCCTGCTTAACAAGCTACCAAGTAGTAAATCCTAAACCTCTGCAAAATATGCTGTCCCTTTCTTTACATAGTAACAATATTTTAAAGTAAAATTTAGCAGCTTCATAAAATGGAAAAGTTTCACATCAGTTTGGGGAAGTTGTGGTTTTTTTATTTCAATTCTTCATTGTTAAACTGAAATTTGGTCTAAACAAGATGGATCTAACATTTTCTGTCAAACCTGTCATAGGTACTCTTTGTCACATTCCACTGCTGATACAGTCCAGAAATTTTATTTCATTTTAATTTCAAATAAAGGAGACAAGTTTTGTGAAGATGGGTACCTAAATGTCAATTTCTGTTAAGTATAGGGGTTGCATGATCCTTCTTGTTTACAGTTATTTTCTGATAGTTACCAAACAGTATTTGTGGGGGAACAAGTTTTTCTGTTTGTTTTTAACCAGTATCCTAAATTTCTTTGTACAGACAAACAGGGAAAACAAAAAACAAAACAAAACAACAAAAACACACACACACAAAAACACAACCAAAAAAACCACAACAAAAAACCCCCAAAAAACAGAACAAAAAAGCCATTTGGGAATATATTACTAGAAAATTGTGTTCTTCTTCATTAGCTTTATTATTGGGGCAAAGCTTTGTGTTTCATGTGGAAATAGTTACTTTTTACCATTTAAGAATAGCTTAAGAAAATAAAGAGGTTTTATTTAATAATAAAACTGTAAGTACTAAACAATATGGTCAATGTAAGGAGAACATGTTAAAAATGCAGATAAGTCAACTTTCTCAGCAAGGTATTGTAAGGATGTAAACATTTGGCTTAGCTTTATCTAATCCGAGTATCAACAAAACCCAGCAAGGTTAATTTTTACCACTTGAGAGTATTGCTGAAACACATACCATCACTGAAATGAGTAAATGCAGTAGTTTTTGTCCAACTCAATGCTTAACATCCTTAGGGAAAAAAAGTGATAGACCTGCACAAAGCTTTCCCAAGAAAAAGCCTATATTTTGGAAATATTACTAATATTGTTTGGACATGTATTTGGGGTTCCACCTATATGGTGGGTTGGTTTACTTGTCTGTTGTTTTTTTTTATGTTATCAATATTATTAGTGCTTGGCTGCAGTCATGCCAGTGTTTTTTGGCCAAGTAGTATATTTGATGATCACACGCAAATTTTCAAATTATTTTTCCAAATTTTGAGCTATGTCCACATGAAGGTACAAAACAATTTGACTTTCAAAGATGTGGAGCCAGCATCTTAGCAACCACATTGTGTTACGTGGTGAACAAATAAAACATTAAAATTTATAACACAAAAAAAATTTCTATTTTCAGTATTCTGAGATGGAAATATTTTATTGTCCTTTTTATGGACATGAAGAAACTCCTAATGCCAGACGGAGCCAATATTGCAAGCTCACTGCATGAGGACTTCTTACAGACTTCATAAGGAATTCAGTATAGATCAGGGATTTCCAGAACTGCATCCTAATTTGCTAATAATCAGTCCATAAAAACTGATCTGAGATTTGCCAGGTCTTTTCAGTCAGATAAAGGCTGGGCTCATTATTAACACTGACATATTAAACATAGAATGCACCTGGAAATAAAATATTATTTGTAGTAGCTTTATCAAGGAGGACTCAATTTAGATATAATTTCTATTCTAATAGTCTCTATTTTTCCTTAAACATTTTTCCTTATGTCCAAAAGACATAAGTCTTTAATACTAATATAGTATGTCACGGTCAAAAAGTAAGTTAATTTTTCTGAAGTTGCATCTGTGAGTCATTTTTGATAGAGAATGCATTTCTACTAGCTCTATTTCTATCACAGGAGAAAATATGTATATTCTTTCACCCAGCAAGTTTCAAAAATAAAAGAGTTAAGAGATAAATTACATGATTATCACATAATGGAGAGTTCAAATAGGAAAATACTGAACAGATATACCAATTAAAATCAGTTTCAATGTATTGTATTTAGGATTTTGGGTTTGGTTTTTTTGTTTATTGGATTTTTTTTCAGATAATAGAGTAGTTTGAGTTGGAAGGGACCTTCAAATGACATCTACTGCAACCCTCTCACAATGAGTAGGGACATCTTCAACTAGATCAGGTTGCTCAAAGCCCCATCCAATCTTACTTTGAATGTTTCCAGGAATGGGGCATCCACCATTTCTCTGCACACCTGTGTCAGTGCTTCACCAGCGTTACTGTAAGAAACTTCTTCCTTGTATGTCATCTAAATTGACCCTCCTTCACCTTAAGACCATTACCCCTTGTCCAGGTGCAACAGGCCCTGCTAAAAAGTTTGACCCCATCTTTCCTACAGGCTCTCTTCAGGGTGTTCTGGGGCCTTCTCTTCTCCAGGCTGAACAAGCCCAGCTCTCTCAGCCTGTCTTCACAGGAGAGGTGCTCCCTGTTCCTGGCCACTATAACAGGTCTATGTCTTTCTTGTGCCGGGGGCCCAGATACGGTTGAAGTCTGATAAAGTTTTTAGGAGGAAATGTACAAAGGGGTTTTTTTTCTGGTGTTGGGGGAAGTGGTCTTGGTTTTCTGGGGGGGTGGGGGGGTTGGTTTTTTTCCCAAGAAATTAAAGTAAGCTGTGTACATATTTATCCTTGGAAGACCTGCAGTTCTGTCAATTAGCAGCTCCTTTCCCCTCTCCAGTCTGCAACTGGGAACCAATAAGTTATTTTATTTTCCCAGATACAGTTTAAATCTATTGTAAGATAACAGGATTTCATTGGTTTATGGTCTAAGAGATTATTAATAGAGAATCATAAAAGAAGATAGAGAAACAATTATTTTCCTTATTTGTTATTATCTAACGTGTCAGATAGGTTGATCCTAAACTCATTCCCAATAGTCACTGCAAAGGCACAGTCTAAATGAGCTCTTAAAAATATTCTCTCATTCATGTTTTTGAGACTGTTGCTAAACATCCCCACATATGGACTCAAATGCAGGTTTTAAATACAGAAATCTGTGGAGGTTTTTCTTAGTCAGAACAATGTAATTTCTGCAAATGAAAATCTAAGAAAAAAAATCATGTTGTATTACTTCCAATGACTTTTTTAATCAGGTTTTTTTTCCCCTGGATTTCTGTTTTTCATTAGTTATTTTATAACAAAACCAAATGGGATATTTGAAATCTTTCATTAAAACAAAAAATAGAACAACTCATCCAATATAAAATACATAATGGAGAACAGTTACTAAAGTAATGAAATTAAATTAATTGCACTGAATGGAAAAACATTTTTCAATTCATTATATTTGTATATTCATTTTAGTTTATTTTGAAAATCTTACAGTAGCAACCAAAAATTATATTATAGAATAGCACAGAACAGTCTTTCTCAACACAGAAGTATAGCAGGTACCTGATGTACTTTAAAAATCCCATACTGAATACCTAGATGTACCTTAAAAAATTGCCCTAGATATTGTTCTTATATCATTTAAGTGAGTTTTTCAGAACAATGATAGTAAGATTGATGGTTACTGGCCACTGATTCATACATCTGGTTTTTGCATTGCTTCTTGTTAGATCTTAAAACTCTACTAATAATTCACAATAAATAAAAGTTAAATCAAAAATTTAAAAATTGGCAATTTCTTTTTAGATGAGCAGTTTCTGAATTTTATTGAAGAATTTAAAGTTTCCGCTAAATGGAACACTAAAGAACTTGTTAAGGGATTAATATGAACACAGTAAAAAATGTGGAACTTTCAGAATTTTAACAGAAATGCCTGTCTGAATAATTGCAGTAAAAACACTGTAACTGCAGTTCTCATAAGCAGAATACTGTGCATGCTATAAGACCTATATTTTATCATTGCAGCTATTAATAATTATACTCAGCTATAGAACAACTTTTAAAGCAGAATTTTATCTCTGAAGTGCTCAATTACTATATATTTGCAGCAGTAAAAATTCCTTCAATTTAGTTTTATATTTGTTCAATTGTGAGCTTGTTTTAAATTTTTGTTTTCCTTCAGCATGGCCACCATTTTAAATTCAGGACCCCACACATATCTTGGCTCTAGATGTAAGAACTCCTTGAGCGCTATAGAAAAGTGGCTTGCAGAACTCAGGGCCTGGGTGGAATACCACTGTATAAAACAATAAAATCTAATTGATTGGGGTGTCCTAGGACTTAATGTTCCAGTTTTACTGGACAATGAAAGCCATATATCAGAGAAAAACCCTAGACATATAAGGAATTATTGCTCTTTTATTTATCAGCTTCTGAGCGATAATAATCTTCCAAACAAAAAATATTCAGAGTGCCATGGAACATTGTCCTTATGATGTTTGTTAAATATCACAAAGGTAGTCAAGAAAAATATTTGCTAACACTGTTGAATCAACAAACCAAGATGTTCTTAATAAAACTCTTTCCCAAACACCAGTTACAAAACATAAAAAGCTCTTGCCTTTGGCTTTAACCTCCAGCCAAACTAAAGTATGTGCAAGTATCACATGCAGTGTGAAGCACGACAAAATACACACTGGCTGGGTACTTTTGTGCACAAAATTATAGTAAAAAGTTTTGGTTTTGGAGAATAAAATCCTGAGTTATGTCATGTCCCATAAGCTGAATTACAATAGCATTTGTATGCCTTGGATGATGCTCAGGTGTTGATGTCTATCGATCTCTTCACCATGGCTCTTGCATTCCAAAGTGAGATTAATTTCAAACTAATGTGGAAGTCTGAAATACCTCAGATGATATGCACTCCCAAAATACTTATTCCTCTTCATTGTCTACAAAAGGAACCTCTCACAGATGGAGACCACTCACTGCCAACAACTGAAATATTGAAGCCTTATCTCTCCTCTTCTCACTGGGCCAAAGGGCTTTTGGGCATACATGTAGAATGCTCAGACAACATAAGAAACTTAAGCTATACCTTGGGAGGGTATGATTTGAATTTTTTTTTAAAAAATATATAGAATTCCTTCTTACATTTCCATTTTTACCTATCTGTCTATGGCCTTATCACTTAAAACTTTATTTATTTAAACAAACAAACAAAAAAAGTGGCCTTAAAGAATTTTATTTTAAGTTATCCTAATTTAGTTTTAAACAGGTTGTCAGCCTGTTCCAATATAATAATTAACAGCCTGTTAATAAGTGCCATGAGAAGGGAACAAAGTGAGTGAGCAATATTTTGCCAGATTCAAAATGTTCTATAATGACTACATAAAATTTTCAAAATTCATTATCACAGGCAAAGTAGTTTTCTTACTTTTCTCTTAAGAGCCATTCCATATGAAATATATATCTAAAATGTTTACTGGACAGTGTTTCTTTATAATACAATGAAGTTGGTAATGAGCTTAATGAATGTAATAACTATACAGTAATACCAAATAAAACAATTACGGAACATAGTCTTTTATTTAATGTTGAGTTATTTCATTTTGAAGAAGAACTTGCATTGCATGCTTTCTGATTAAATAGTCTAGTCTTAATGTGAAGGATAACTGAGCAAATAAAAAATATTGCATTCTTAGACTACTTAGTTGAACGTATCTGAATCATTGAAATTGGCAATGCCATGATGAAACTTTATTCTTGGGCTTATTCCTTTACTCATTTGTGTTTTTCTTTCTTTCATCATTTTTACACTCATCAATTCTGCATTTCATTCAAGCTATTTTCTTAAACCCAGACTGACAAAAGTATTTTGGTATAAAATTCTCTGGCAAACTCCTTGTGGTCCACCAGGACTTAAGATGTTTGTCAATTTTTTCCTTTACAGGCAGTGCCTTTTGGATTACTATTAGTCATAAGTTTTCCTGACTCACCTGAAAACAACTCTGTCAGTCTCACTGAGCTTCCCAGGGACATACTCAGTTCTCCTGAAGAATTCTCAGGAGAGCACCTAGGGCTACTTAGCAAGCTGAGATTTCCTAAAGTCCTTCTATGTCTAATTTAGGGTGAAAAAACCTCACCCAAAACCATATTCATTGATTTGAATTTCTTCTTGTCCCAAGCAGTATTAAGGTACAATGCAAAAGAAAGTATTTATTCACAACATCCAGTATAACAACACAAGGTTAAGGAAGTAGGCAGCAAAAAATCATGCTGCATCTAATTACTTTAAATAAGAAACATCTCACACTGCCCTTCTCTCTCTTTCTCTCTCGCTCCCCACTTCTGAACCCTTTCCTCGTAGATTGTGTTAGCTCTTATAAATAGTCTCTTATTTCAAATACTACAGAAAGAAGAGAGGATTTACACTTTTCCTGTTAAACTGATCGTTCTTATTTAGGAGATAACCTGGTCTCACTTATCAAGCATAGTACGTATTGTTTCAATTCACTGGTTTTGTAAATGGTCTTGGTTTTAGGCTATCTATCCCCTCTTATATTTTATTGAGTTGTTCTCTAATTTATATTCATCTATAAATTCATTCTTTCCCCACGTTGTGACCTCCAGCTCCATTTCACTTTGCTTTTCCTGTGCTCCTGACACTGAATTTGTGCCAGTTCTGACTTGTTTCTCTTTTCCATGAGCAATTTAATTTACTAAAATGGCACACAGATGTCTCACCTGGAGGGGTTGGGGAGGAGAGGATAATTTTCTTTCATTATAGTGCTTAAATAAGATCACAGAAATTCCAGCAACAATCAAAGTTGATACATATAAGGAGGGGCAGTACAGAAGCAAAGGATTAAGGAAGGAGCAGTAAATACAAGAGGAGGAAGAAAAGAAAATAACATCACACTTCTTTGAGGCAGCAGCTGCTTGTCAGAGCATCTCATGTCTCTGAAACTGCAGCCCCAGTATGCGTGTTTGTGTCAAACCCTCTAACACAGCTTGTAAAGCTACACATTTACTTACAGCTAATGCCGCTCACTACTTGCTTTTGGTTAATACCAGATACTGTCTTGGCCATGCTGGTGTTACAATGAGTTTGAGGTAATAAACCTCTAACATTCTTTTTTAATATACTAAATATAGATATTTACATATAGAATATAGATAATACGTGCAGAGAGACTATATATACACACATGCATGCACATTGTCTTTATTTATTTGCTGCAATCATCATACTTTATGCCTTTGGAAAACTACCGTCCGTTATTTTGTCAATTAGTGAGTGATGATCCTTGAAAGTTCTTGTTTGGACATGTATCTGCAGAGATACTCATATAAATATTTTAGCTGGAAGAATTGCAAAATGGAAATTAGCTCAAAATTAGGGTACAGTTTTCTTTCTTCATTTCGTAACCCAGACACCTGTTACAGAAACTCATTAAAATGTTTGTCCTTGTTTCAACCAGGACAGAGTTAATTTTTTGCAGTAGCTGAGGGGGCGTGGCTGTGGGTGTGTCTAGGAGGTTATTCTCTATCACAGGGCATTGCCCAGGGTAGGGATAAGGGACTCTGACTTTCAAAAAGAGTGTGGCTTCTGGTCGAAAAATGTGTTGGTATTGTCTGCCATTGTTCATTGTCCTGGGGTCCCCATGAGCATTTCTGCGTATGAATCACCCTCTTTTTTGTACACTTCTGTTATTAATATTGTTGCTGTTGCTGTTCTTTTCTCATTGCTGTTTTCAGTAAATTGTTCTTATTTCAACACGTGATTTTCACATTTTGTGCCTCTAGTTCTTAACTCCATCCCACAGGGGCAGGGGGGAAGGGGAAGGGGAAGGGGAAAGGGAAGGGGAAGGGGAAGGGAAGGGGACGGGAAAGGGAACGTTTAGATGGGNGTAATACCATTCCTAAACCACAACAATATTTTACACCATTTCCAAAATAAATAAATAGATAAATAAATAAAGAATCACATTCTAGATAATAGAAATACTTCTCTGTTTAAGTAAATATAGAAATAGCAGAAGTATTCAAAACTGATGCATAACAGGTTTTGTTGGAGGGCTTCTGTGTATTTTTTAATCTGAACTAGTCCTTATGGAGTATGTGTTTTTGAATTTTATTTTGTTTAAGCATGATTCAATTAATTTTATTCTATTTTACTGTATTTTTGACCAAATAATGTTACTTCAACTATACAGATATTTGGCTTAGTACAAAAAGGGGGAAAGTAGCTAAATTACAAGGATAAGGGTAAATGAGTTGACAAAACCCATGCTAATTCTTCCCTGCACTTTCATGAAACTGAAGTGTCAATAGTTTTATATGACAAGATTATCTCTTTGTTATAGTCAAAACAATGTCAAGAACCTTGTAAATGAAACAAGGTTTGGTTTATTTCTTCAGACAAAAGCATTAATTATTTTATTTATTAACAGATCCAAAACTAAAACCAAAATTACTCCTCTCTAGATTAGTTCTGTAAATTAAATGTAAAGTAGTATTGCTATACCTGAATTTGAGTCAAACAATAACTACTGGAAAATCTTAACTAGAGAAAAAATATTTCAGGGACAATCCTGTTAGTAGTAATTTTGATAGAGCTTATCACAATCTCTTGATAATGCAATAGACTTCAAATATTGTTCTGCTTTTATATCTGACATACTATATATAAGGAAAACATTACTCCTTCAAGACGGTGTAGAAACAGAATGTTTTATTAATTGTATAAACAGTAGATTAGTGTCTGTGTGAGGCAATGATGGAATAAGAATAACAATTAAAACATCACTTAAGGTAGTATAACATGAAAAAGTTTATCTGCATCTCACAGTGATCAACAGAAGGAGAGCTTCCTCTGCTGTCTCTGATCCTCTAGCAGCCTGGCTGCCTTCAGATTTAGAAGGAGAATAGCTGGGGTTGTTTAATTATTTCTCATCATTCCTTGTAAGAGGCAGTGTTTGACAGCAGAGGTGTAGTATGATACTAATATAACTATAAAGCTCTCAAAACCTGGTCATTTAGTTCTTTATGATGCTAGAACAGGCACAGGAATTCCCTGCAAGTCTGTCTTGTCCCATAGAGCATAGTGCAACACCTACTATGCTGAAATTAGAGATTTTAGGTTCCATGTGCATTCTTCATTCTAAGCCCTCAGGTCTGTCTTACAATGTTATCTGAAAAAATGATTTTCTGTTTGTTTCTTTTCTTCCCACAGGATTGCTATTTAACAGGTCACTGAGTGTTTGATACTCAGTGAATAAACAGCTATTTAATGCTTCCTTCAATCACTTCCAGTGCATGGCCTCAAATACTGTTTAGCCCAGAGCATTAAAATATGTCGCTTGTCCAAGTGACACTTAACACTTTTAACCCCCTGATCCTAGAAAAAAGGGCCTGGCTGCCATCAGTACAGGAGATGAAAACTCTGCACTCTGCAAATCAGAACAAGTATTTGCAGAAAATGCACAAATAACATTATTTATACATATGTATGTGTTTGTTCTTGAGCAACTTGATCAAGGCAATTTAGATTAGTTATCACTTCTTCTCTCCAAGGCTAGGGCAGATTTTTAAGACTATCTATGCTAGGCCTTAAAATCAGTTTCAAAAATGCTTTACGGTTTTCACAGCCAAGGCAGAATTCAAACATAAGTGAGGAATTTAATTCCCTTTGTATTCCTTCCCATACAGTAACTGTCTTCAGCTAAAAGGAACTGAGAAGCTTACAATATTCTTTTTAGATAGCATTGGAGAAATCCTTAATAAAGATCAAAGCATGAAAGCTTTTAAAGAGAACTTTGATATTAAGAAATATGGCGGGTTTTACCTTATCTCAATAATTTGTCTGATACAAAGAAGTTCCAAGCCTTCATCTGATTTTAGATTTAAGACCCAATCTGAGCTAAAATTACTCTACCTATATTCATCTGCAACAGGAATGAATATTATGTGTGTGCTTGAAATACAGACAGCTTTTCTTTAGTTGCAGCTTTGCTTTCGCAGCAAACTAACAGCACAAGTCCTGCCTATTAGTATTTCCTGAACACCTCGAAAGGGGTGGTCACATTCCCAATGCCAATTAGGACCCTGTGGTTTACACAACTGCTTACACTCATCCCATGAGAGATCAAGGGAGCACTCATCAGTCATGGGCAGAGTAGTTTCAATACAAGAGTGGTGAGGCACTGGAACAGGTTTCCTGGAGAAGCTGTGGAGGCCTCATCCCTTGGAATGTTCAAGGCTAGATTGGATGGGGCTTTGAGCAACCTGGTCTAGTGAAAGGTGTCCTTGCCTCTGGCAGGGGGTTGGAACTAGACAATCTTTAAGGTCCCTTCCAACCCAAACCATTCTATGATTCTAAGATTGCATTTACTGTTATTTTACCCTTTAATAGTGTAGACTCTTAAGCAGGAATTTATATGAAGTGCCATTGTTCAGTTTACTACTATGAACATAACCAAACTGCTTGTTTTCCATAAATACTCAACTAATATTAAAAGGTAGCATGTAACAGTAAAGGCTACACTGAGTCAGAGGAAGCACACTTGCAGTAATGCAGCACACATATGAGCATTTAGTCACAAATTGTGGTACTTGATGCACCTCTCAGTTGGTCAAGCTCAAAGCAAATGTTCCTTCTATTCTGCAGCCTCAGGTGAAACAAAGTGTTGTTTTTTGTGGGACTGGGAAGGATCATTCCTTCTTGAGAACATGACCTTGAGACTCTGTTAAGCAGTGGTGTCCAGCTGTTCTATTGGTGGGCTAGAGCAGATAACTTGTAAGCACGTCCTCTGCCATGCAGTTGCATTTTGTATATCAGAAAAACAAATGACCATGTGTTTTAGGGACCCCTCCCCCACATTGTGCCTTTTGCTATAGATAGAATATTCCCGTGGGGATGGAATCACACTGTCCTTGACAGTATTGATTTTTACTTTTCTCTGAGGAGCACACTTATGATGTTATTAATTTTTTTGTTGCATTTTCATATTTACTGTGTGAGGGACATAGTTTATTTGTTTCCTACTCCCTGATTACAAAAAAAAAAAAAACAAAAAAACTTAGAGAGCCATAAAAAGGAAAAACCCCAGTTTTATATACTACCTCTACTTCTGTGTGAGTTACAGATCTGCCTGCTGTACCAGTTCAGGTGATGATCTCCCATTTTCATCAATAACCATGTCCACCTCTCTCTTCAACACACAGCTTCAGTTGCCCATCCTTCAGAAATTCCAGGAAAATGGTCAATTAACACGTAAAGAGGGATTTTACACTATATCCACAAACTTTTGGATCTGCCATTACTAGAAACTCTGAAATTTTGCATAGAAAGTTCCACCTACACATGGTGAATGCTACAGAGTGAAGTACTTTGTGTAGGGCACCAGGTTTCATGTCCACATGTAAGCCACAGGATTTTCATCTAACCCTCCCAGAATTTGATGGATTTTTTTTTTAACTTGTGTACTAGAGTGAAGAGGTTTTGAAAACCTTGCAGAAAAGAAATACCACTGTGCCATACCCTGTTTATAACTTGCTTCCAAGAACCACTACGTTTTTTCACACGTTCTCACTTTTTCCAATTAAAGCACAAACAGCATTGCTGTTAAAGAACATGTTCCTGTCTCGAGTTCAGAGGCAAAGAAATCATGCAGCTAAATTAGAGCTCTGGTAAAATAGGTTGTGTAAAATACTCTCTCAGTGTCATTTTCATATTATCTTTCATAGTATTATGGGAAGATTTGAGACTATTTAGCTGTACCTTGCAGAGTTCATATAGATATGAAAAGATCTTGCGTATTTTGTGTCTGGGAAATAGTTGTTTATTAGAAATGTGGCTAAGGAAAGATCTGCTCTGAACATGCTTTTATAATGATGTTCATTTAATTTTTTATTAATGTGCAATGTAATTCATATTACAATTTAATATTTCAGCCTAGAGTTTTGCTAGCTTTGAGATTCAGAGCTCTGGATATACTAGATAGAATGTTGCTAAATGTATATTTCTTTTATAAAAGAAAGCCAACCCCCAAAACTGTTTCTGGGACATAAGTTTGTGTATTTCAACAAATGAATTATCGGTTCAGCGATATGAACTATATACTAAAACTTTCAGATTTAGCATTCATTTTGTCAAAAGCTAAGAGGTACTAGCAAAGACATATTATGTATTCCACATAAGGTTTTATTTTTTCTTTTCCTTTTATTTATATCATAATGCTTGCTACAGGTACACGCAAATTCTAAGTAGATTTGAAGCAGAAAATGCCAGTTTGTAGTTAGAAATATTTAGAGTGGTGCTCTAAAATGGTCTTAAGTGTGTGTGAAAGAATATATAAAGTATAAAAGTCCATTTGAATGAGATATAGAAACATGTATAGGTCTGAATGTTTTAACCAGAACCTTTAAGTAATTCTCTGGAATTATCCAGGGGGAGAAAAAAAAAAAAGGCATCTGGTAAATTAAGACATGATTTTGCATCATATCAGGCTCTCTGTGGTAGCTACTTCATTAACGAATGGTATACTGTAATGAATGACAATGGAATAATCCAGTGTGGTCCAAGGGCCTGTTGCCTATATTAGAAAAATTCTTTGTGCACTTTCTTCATAACATCCGTAGTTAATACAAATTGTTTAGCCTGCATTCAGTTGTGCTTAGACGTCTCTTTTTTTTCTAGTAAATGTGGGTAGGACTTCATATACACAAAATCAGTTCTACCAGCATTTACCGGTAATTTACCACCCAAGCGTAATATTAACTAGTGTCCATAACTCGTATTTAACTTTTCTTAATACTTGAGATTTGGCTCCCTGTGAGGTAACTACCACCGCTGGGACTCAGATGACGAGATTTTGTCATAATTGAACATGTTTATTTTTTGCTGAATGTTTTGACATGTGCATGCACACCTACACTTGCGTGCACACATTCTCACAGCTTTTCTTCTTTCTGAAGAAATAGTTCTATAGAAATAGAATTCTGAATCCTTCTATTCTGAAAAAATAGTTTGGAAATACAAGTTTTAATCATAAAATGGACAGTGGTAATGAGAAAAAAACCCTCATATTTCTCTCAACATAATAGTTACTTAACTAGTAATCTATTGAGATTAGATGACAGTGAACCACTGTATTCTAAAACATTTTGAGGTTTGGGTGGTTTTTTTTCTCTTTTAAGAGGTGCACACATGATTTTTAATGTTTTTTTTTTTTACCATTCATATTAGATTCTTTTTCTTTTTTGCAGGCTGACTGGTATGAATCTACCTTCTCCAGTTATCAGCAGTAAGAATTGGTTACGACTCCATTTCACGTCTGACAGCAATCACCGACGAAAGGGCTTTAATGCTCAGTTTCAAGGTAGGAAACCTATAAAAGTGAAGCAAAAAACCCCTTTACCTTTAAGCACCACTAAAGTGGTGGTGAAATTTGATAATTATGTTTAAATATCACAGTTGTAGTAAAAAGCTGACTCATACTACTACTGCTCTTACACTGAATATCTGTTCTCCTTGTGTGATCATAATCTCTAGGGATTTACTTTTGGAAGAAGTTTGTGTGCTTCACAATGCAGTTTGCTCTAAGTATGTATTTGCTTACTCACTTTTTCTATAATAAATTGCTTTGCATTCAGTCTGATATTTGCTTTTAAAACATGCCTGGAATATAACTTGCAGAAAGTCAGTTCCACACAAAGGCAGGCTCCTATCTAAACACTGTCTTCCTTCATTATTCAAAATCTAACTCTTATCCAGAAGCTACATTCATCGTTTGGAAATTTGACTCAACCATAGTATAGAACAAATTATATTTCAGGCTCCTGCATATATTTGCATGTACAACTTTAAAAGAAGACAAGAGGATGTCAGTGTTGCTGTCATTTCTACTTCTGTTCACCTAGATACTTTTTAAAATGCAATTTTTTGAATGGATTCTTTATTGATTTTTGTACTTCATAAATCATTACTCAAGATGAAAGATATGGTAGTTACATTGAAAATAGAAAACCTTCTTAATCTATCTGTGTTTTTAAATTCTGCACTACATAAACTGTGTCAACACTTTTACCCCCTACAGCATCAAATTCTACAGGAGTTTAGACATTCCTTTTATTCCTGAAACTGTGGGACTTCTGTAATTTTTGAAATGACAAATATACTGCAACAACTATATGTTTCTGGTGACTTTGGCATACATGTGCAACAAAAGCATTTAATATACATAGTTCTTTCAAATTTTAAAAGATTTTGAACATTTTAGTAAAAAAAAAAAATAATCCTGAAATTTCATTTCATTTTGGCAACTCAGCACAAGGATGCGATCCTTTGCACTTACAACTTATTTTTTCCAAAGTTTACTGAGGCTGCATATATAATACCACTACTGGGCACTGTGAATGTAATGCACTGCTTATGTTAACTCAGTGTCTTAAGCCTGTTAGCTGGGGTCCACAAAAATCAATGTGACCCGTCCTGCTGATGTGACTATGACACAAGACTATGAATCAATGGAATAACAAGGGGGAGGTTTGGGATAAAGTAACGTGCGCAGGAAAATAGCTTTCATTCTTTTTCAATGTATCTTATCTCTGGACAAATACTCACCAAGGAGTTAAAGCTTTTGGGAAATATCTGGGGAGATCGTTATTTCTCTGGATCTGCATAACGTATCAGATACCGTGTATAACTGTAAATTTCACTGATGTAGAATATCTCTTGAATCACAAATGGAAGTATCTTATCGTAATTCAAATTCGTACAATTACAGAAATTTCCTTTCTTAATTTAAATCATTCTTCTGAAATGCAAGAGTTATAAAATTTGCTGTATTAAATACGAAGAGATCTGAATTACATGAGCCACAGGTATCTATTTTATCAGGTTCAATTGCAATTAAATAAATTCCTATGTTAGTGATATAAACATAAACTGTGTTAAAACACTAGAGAAAGTATTTCAAGACACATAGGATGAAAATTCAGAGTGGTATAAAAATCAGGTTAATCCAACAGCTTCATTAACTCCTTTTTATTACACAGCATTAGTAATTATGTGTATTTGAAAACTAAGCAGAAGTAACAACATTTTTAGCTAGACTAGTCTACTAGTACCACAAATTGCACAATAGCAGAGGTTGAAAGAGACCTCTGGAGCTCATGCAGTCCAGAGTCCTGCTCAAAGAAAGGTCACCTAAAACAAGGTGCCCATGACCATGTCAGGTGGGTTTTGAATACCTCCAAGATTCAGAGACTCTGAAACCTCTCTGGGCAACCAATGTCAGTGCTTACCTTCAGAGTAAAAATGGTTTCACTTATTAGCAAGTGGAATTTCCTGAGTTTCAATTTGTGCGTATTGCTTCCTGTCTTGTCAATGGATACCATCATGAAGACTCTGGCTCCACATTCTTTACTCCCTGTTATGATCCAATTATTAGGTCCTTAGAAATACCCCTGCCCGAATTAAGGTGCAAACGAGACCATATGCCAGTCAATAGTATGGGGTTTATTTGGTAGAGAGAGAGAGAGAGAGAGAGAGAAGTACGAAGGACATGGAGACATGGGGATACGAAGGACATGGAGACATGGGGGGGACAGAAAGAGAGTGACAGAGACAGAATAAAAGAATATCACCATCCATGGATCCCAGTGATGTTGAGTTGATCCTCTCCAGCTGATCTTCTTGGTGGTGATGGTCCCCCCAACAGGCCTAGAATCCCGTGGGTTAATACACCTTTAAGCCAGATGGCCATGTCCGGGAATGTCCCCCTGGGGAAGGCAGGGGCATCCATGCTCTTGAGCTGGGTGGCAATGTCCGGGCTTGCCCCCCACCCCCTGGGGAAGGCAGAAGCAGTCCATACTTTCAGGCCAGGTGGCAAATGTCTAGGATGTCCCCCTGGGGGAGGTGGGGGCAGTCTGTCCCAGCAGACTCTGGATCTGTTGCATCACGTGCAGTCCCGTGGATGTGGCCTGTGGGGCTGGGGGTTTCCACAGCTCGGGCCAGTTTGTGTAAGGGAGGATGGGCGTTTCTGCACTCCTGAAACCTCCTCCTCCTCCCCTCTCCGTTGGGGAAGCAGGTCTGTGTAAACCCGACTTGAGTAAACTGTGCTCTTCCCCCAGCCTAAACTCAGCCAGGGATGAGTGAACAATGGGTCTAATTAGCAGCTTGACTTTCAGTCCAAAGTCCCAGTCTTCAGGCAGGTTTCTTTAGTTGTAGCTTCTTTATAAGACTTTATATCAATGTTTGAGGTAGTAACTATTTTCAGTCTCTGACACCCTCTCTCATCTCATCAGGTATTAATGCACACCAATAAGATCTACCCCTGATCCCCCCAGGCCTTCTCCAGGCTAAAATGTCCCAGCTCTCTCAGCTTCTCCCTTAAGTTTTTGTTTTTAGAAACTTATTTCTGCTAAAATTCAACAGCTTTGACATATATTTCCATCTTAGGTGCTTTTCTCAAGTTAAATAATTATTTGAGCTGATCATGAAACAAAAAACACTCCACCAACAAAAAGTCCTGTGACATATATGACTTTTGTTTTCAGGCACCAAACCTAGCAGTGAAAGAATGTCTCCTTGTCTGATTGTCTCCAGACACAATCCTTATATTTGTCCTCTGGGCAAATCCCATTGTAGTAGCATTGTAGGCTATATCACTCTCAGACCTCCAAGAAACATTTTCCTTATAGCAACTATTCCCAATAGTTTAAACAAACTGTTGCAGAATACACACATGTAGTTGGGATTGATATGTTGATATACTGAGCTATCCTGTCTTTGAGACTCTTAAATATAAAGACTTTTTAAAGTAACCATTTAGCACCCACTTTACTAATAGATGAGTCCCCATTACCAGACTAGACTAAAGGAATCTTTATGATTGTTCTAATTTCCCAGGAATTCTCAATCTTGGGCAACTATCCTCAGGGCATTCAGGACTCTACTTTCTAATGTTACTTAGACTGCTTTCTCCTTTATTCTGCGTGCTAGAAAGAATAGTCCTTTAAAGTCAGTCTGCGCTGTCTCTTTGTGACTGTTTGCTTGGTTCATTCATGTGTGTGTGGTGAAGGTGTATAATTATGCTGCACAAGAACAATAGTCTTCATTGTTTGGGGGAAATAGAGAAGTCAGTGATTTTGATTGCAGTCCTTAGAAATTAAATGAAAGCAGCTTATTATGCCTTGCCAGATAGTAAGTTACTGTATTTTATACTCCTTATAGCATATAGGTTTTTGTCAGTAGCTGTCAGGTATAAATATTACTCACAGAACAAAATCACAAGATATTCCTCAAAAAGTGGTAGCTTGTCCATTTGCAGATTGCATCATAAGGACTGTGGTGGGTTGATCTTGGCTGGATGCCAGATGCCCACCACATCAATTATTCACTCCTCCACCTCGTCAGGACAGGTAAGAGAAAATATATTGAGTTAAGGACAGCAAGAGGTAACTCAACAGTTACTGTCATGAGCAAAACAGGCTCAACTCTCACACATTCTCATTCGTTTCTCTGGCTGCTGCTGATGCTGCGCAGTGACTTTTTTTCCTTCTTAAATATATTATCCCATTGCTGATGGGCTCAGCCTTGGCCAGCAGCAGGTCAGGCTTAAAACCATCTGGCACTGGCTCTGTCAGACATGAGGGAAGCTTCTGGCAGCTTCTCATGGAAGCCACCCCAGCAGCACCCCTACCTCCCCAAAAAATCTGCCACTCAAACCAAATACACAAACATATTTTTAATATAAGTTTATTTAAATCTATTTGTTCTGATTTCACACACTTCTTATTGTTTCACTGGGAATTAGATTAAGAAGGACTGGAGTTCCTCAGTCCTGAAAGTCACTACAGGCAGAGCCACTACACAGGCATGGTCACACAAGCATAATGACCAGCCCCAGACTATATGCAACCATCCCCTACAATTACTTTATTCCTGTATTTTTGCATATCTGCTCCTTCCCAACCCACTTTAATCCATCCCTTTCCCTGATGTTAGTTCCTCCCCTAAATACTTCCATAATTAGCCTTGTGCAATCCCAAAATGCTCTTCCTTTTTATGCCACAATGATCTCTGTATCCCTGAGCAGGGCCCCTCGGTCTCTGAAGTGACTAGAGAGCTCCTAGAGTGAGTTGTGCCCGAGGCCTTGGGACTGGGTCTCACCAGCGACAGCCCTGCGGAGGCCAGGGTAGAGGTTGGGTCTCCATGCTGGTATTGGGGTTCTCCCACTTGCCCAGGACCTTCTGTGTTTCTTCTGCACTTGTGGCAGTGGACCTGGGATGGTCCTAGAGGGGCCAGGGTGAGGTGGCATTTGTGTCACCACTCCACCACCATGTCCCTGTGCTCCTCTGTGTGTGCACAGGCGAGCTTTTCATTGCCTCACTGTCCTTGCAGCAGAGCGGGCAGGGCCGAGACCCGTGTGGGCAGGGCCAAGTTGCTGTTCTATACCAGCCACATCACTGCTGGGGGGGTGGTTTTGGGGGCCAGAAAAGGTGAGTGCACCTGCAGAAACAGCTCATTTTGCCTCTCTCTCTCCTTTTGGGATATTGCTGCAGTCCGCTCTGTCCGGATCATCCTCTGCGGCTGCTGCTCAACCTGTTCCTGTTCCTCTGGGATGTGGCTTGGGGACATGGAAAGCCACTGTGCCTCCAAGACGTGGTGCTGACAAAAGTGGGACCACCACGTCATGGAGTCAAAACCCCAGCAGAGCCAGCGTGGTGCAGCACCAGTGCTGGAAGCAGCCATGTAGAATCAAGTCCATCTTCTGAACTGGCAACATGGCATGACACAGACAGTCTGGCTTTCAGGGGTTTGTCCACCATTGTTTTCCACTGTCTTGGGCTCAGGGACAGGGAGAACCAACCAAAGGAAGTGGCCACCATCTTGACTTTGTCCCAGGGGTTGCATGGATGTGACACCATCCACCAACCTTTGTCCTGGCAGCCACACGTAACTAAGTTGGAGTGGTGAACACCTGTAGTATGTAAAGCACCTTTTCTTTTTGTATACTTTTGTTACTGATATTGTTGCTGTTACTGTGTTCCTTATTCCATTTTTGGGTTTTTTTTTTTGCTTTTTGTTATAACAGCCCATAATCTCTGTCCCTCTCTTACTGGAAGAGGTGAGGGTAAGGGGAGTGGCTTATTTGGAGTTTAATTTCCATCTGGTGATAAATCACCACACCACACTAACCGAACACATTTAGCAACATCACTGGCTTTTCAGAAGCAAGTTAATATAGGTGGAAGCATAACACCTCTTCGAGCAACAATGGGATAAGAAAATTTTCTTTTTCTTTTCCTAGTATGAATTCAGATTATCAGACTTTTTATATAGTTTGCATACAGATACTTTAATTACTCTTTTCACCTCGTATCAAATTAACATCATGCTTATTATCATGTTATCATAGCTATATTATTGCTGTAACTTGGCCTTTTCCAGTCAGCCAAAACTAATACCAACAAGCAGTCAATTTAATTTTCTTTTCTTTGTTTGCTCTTTGATCAGACAAACAGAATTATTATAATTTATTTCATCAAAATATTGGAACTACCAATTTGATTTAAAGCTATGCATAATTAATTTATTTGTTCAGCAAATTTTTCATATCTTTCTAGCTTGCATTCTTAGCAATATTTAGTGCCCCATTTTTAACATGGTCAAGAACACCAGCTCACTAGCATTAAAAAAAAAGCACTGTACTATAATTGCGCATTTTAATGCATTAAGTAAACATAATTTTAAAATGTTTGGCAAGCTGAATGTATAAATAAAAAATTCTAGTGTAAAAGGTATATCCAATCATTGGTGTTTGGATTTCCCCTTGAATAACATTTATTGCCCCATCTTCCATCAGAGTAGAAGTTCAAAGAAAATTGTAAAATTTTAAAAATTTGTTAGGTATAGAGTGAAGTGTTTGTTTTGGTGTTCGTTGTTTTTTCTTCTCCACACATCCCTTGTAGCTTGCTTTTCATTTTTTGAATTTTGATGTTGATTTCATCAATAAAAATATTTATGTCACAATTTCTCTGTGTTTACTTGTGGAATTCTTTTTTGTAGTTTCAGAGTTTCTAGTCAAAGGAAGACATGGTTTTAAATGGCCCTGAAAATCACCAGAACAAATTACATAGCAGTAACATACTCTGCCTTGTCTTCTTCATGTCTGCCATACCAGCAGCATTGGTCTCTTGGAAATGAACAGTCAAAGTAGATATAACTGGATACAGTTCTTGTTCTGCCTTGTTCCTTGGTGACATTGCCATGGTGGAAAAGATGTTACAGTCATTAAGTTATGAACTTTTTTTTTTTTTTTTTTTNTCCTCTACCCTCACCTATGCGGGTACATGAATATCCTTTGCCTATTCAGTGGGAGTTGCAGAGTATACGATTTGTCTTATGCCAGTGCTGCATAAAAGCATACATTCCCCAGAGGTGAAGTATCATTAACAGGCTCCCTAGGAGATGAAAACCTAGCACTTCCCAGAAACAAACCTTATCAATGTACACAGAATGACTTAAAAGATGTGATAAGGAATCCCCTGCTTTTTGTATATTTTCAGCTTGTACAGTATGCTTGTTTAGCTGTTGCTTATTTCCGGAATGATAGAAGGTTGTTTTAGTATCTTTGGTTTTCTTTTTAAGAGGAAAGAATCCCTCAATGCCTTTTGCTATACAGCTAAAACTAGTCTGCTTAAGTTAAACATTTACTTCAAAATTCCTAGAAATTGAATAGAATAAGAAAATTTCCAAAGCAAAATATGATTAATGGGTGTATTTACTTTCACAGTAACTCACGTCTCTGTTGCAGAGTGTTCAAACAAATATTTCTGGCAAGTTTTCAGAGAGGTTCAAGAAGGTATTAGGTATTGTGATAATTATATACCAGAAGTTTTCTATTAGCTGGGTTTAACTACATTCAGTAATTCAGGATTTAACAAACAGATAATCCTGAAGTCAAACAATTAATATCATAGAGGCTGATGAAATAAATGTATACTAATGGAAAACCATGAATGAAATAAGTAAATCAACTTGCAGTTGCTAGTTCTTTCAATGAATTTTTATAATTCTGAATAAGTCTGCTTATAAATGCATATCTGTCCTTTCTACGTATGCTTTAAAACCCTAGAAATGATACTTTAAATAAGTGAAAAGAACTTGCAGTATTTCCTTGATACATGGTACTTATAGTCAGGGGTTTCATTTATAATTGTTACTTAGAATAAATTTCAAAAAGAAAAGTAGTAAAGGCAATTGATGAAAAGCCAGAATAACCTGTTATTTTCTAGTTCTTAAGTGAAGCTGAATATAATTTTCTGTTAAATGGTACTGAGATAATAATTTATATTTTTTAAAATTTTATTATTAAGAGAGTATACCAGTCTTGATATGAAAACATCAACAAGGAGATAATCCACCATCTTTCTTCACCATTACTTGCTGTGGTTAACACAACCACTGTTAAATATGTAGTCCAGTACTGCTACAGGTAATACTTCTTTCTTAAGTATCTAGTAAAATGTTGCTAAAAAGGCTCAGAGGTAGCTGCTTCATGGTATCAGCACTAAGATGATGTCAATGTAGTAACAGTAGTTGAGATTTCAGCCATTTTTTGTCATGGTATTATCCTCCACAGAACTATCCAAAAGACTATAGTTGAAGTGGCATTCAAACAAAGAACTGAGTGGATCTCATTTTATGATTTATTTTTAGAGACAGTTCCTACAAACTACTACCCAATGTGTTCTGCAACGTTGTGTATTCATAGAGCAAATTATGTTGATACTACTTTCCAGAACTGTGAAGGATCTCTGCAGGCATTGAGGACAGTTGGACTGGTTTTATTATGATACACATTGAAAGCACAAAGTAGCTAAGGCAATCCATCAGGGCAAGGGGCCAGCTAGGAGATGTAGAGAAGGTTAATGGAAAACAAATGGCTGTGCTTCTTTTTAAACTTGCAGATCCTGTGTCAGCTTATACACATAGAATGAGAAAGATTTGTGTAAAAATCTATTGTGACACCAATTTGTCTTGCTGCCATTTACTCACTAGTACTGCATGCAGAGACTTCCAGCATAGGGAGCAGGTGGAAGGTCTGATAGTGACAGGCAGTACTTTACTGAATTGATAGAACAAGGAAGCCCACTGATCATGAACCTACAGCTTTTACAGGTAGCCATATAGTAGAAA
This sequence comes from Dasyornis broadbenti, assembly GCA_013397935.1. Lineage (NCBI taxonomy): Eukaryota > Metazoa > Chordata > Aves > Passeriformes > Dasyornithidae > Dasyornis > Dasyornis broadbenti. Next base: position 1,443,396 of record VZRN01003866.1, read on the forward strand.
CATTTATGCCTGCTGCGAAGCTCTCTGGAGTTGTAATACTGATTAGTAGGGAAGATTTTGAAAGCTGTTAGTGAGAGAAACACTGGGAGGGTGTATTGGAATACTCTTCAGACAGGGAATACAGAAATAGAAAAGGGATGGACTATTTCAGTGAGTTGGTTTAAACCAGAGATCCTATGGAAGACTGTGATGCATCTGTGAAAGTTAAGTGGGTAGCTGAAAAGAAAAGCTTGTAAGGATCCTCCCAGGTTATTGAGTGTGGTATCTTGTTTTATTGACAAAGTTTTTATAGAATTACCTTTGTAAAATGAAGTGAATAGTAAAATTGAGAATTATTGCTTTTTTATTATTCTCATAAATACTAAACTTTTAGTAAGAATTCATGGTACAACAGGCCATAGTGAAGTAGAAGAAAACCTAGAAACAGAAAATCTGTTTACTGGTCCCACATGACTTTGAGTAATAAGAAAGAAATGTTTGATCTGTAAGTATCATCTGGAGAGAACACTGATGCTGCCAAATGTGAAACTGTAGATTATTAATTAGAGGGCCAAAAAAAGGTAGTAGGCTCATAATTGTGTCTTTGGAGGAGAACATGGAAAGATTAGGCACTAGGGCAAAGCATACAGCACTGGAGTGGACTCTTCAATCTGAATTAAGAAAATACTTTGTTTCACAATAGGATTACTCAAACTGAAGAAAATGAGAACAGTGACATCAAAAGAAAAAGAAATTGATGAATTCTGCACTGTATGGAGATAAATTTGTTAATTTCCTTCAAGAATAATCCTATGGATGTTCTCACAAACACATCACTGTTTTTTACTGAAATCTACAAATATTTAAGTGTAAGTCTTAATAATAGATATTTATCATACATTAAAAAATACTGAAAATATCGGGGTTTTTCCTGTATTATAACAAAACCAGAGAACTGTTCATATATATATATTCCTTGTAGTGACACAGAGTTTCAGGTTGGACAGGAAAGGTGCTTCTTGTGATCACAAGATACTGGGCAATATGCTGTTCCTCTTCTCCTTCAAATATCTGTACTTAGGAAAAATCTGCAGGGAAAGGCAGCCAAGAGCTGAACTCAGCAGAGCAGCAGCAGAACAGCTTGAGGAAGTATCAGCAGATGATGTCAGAATATTTTAGCTTTGAGTGGTAGCCAGTATTTGAGGTCTTGGAGGTTATTTCATGCAGGAAGGAAAACTGGCAAGATATTCATGTATTTGGGTAATTGGGGAAAAACATATTGTGTCACCCAAGTTTAGGGTAAAATGCATTTTCTTCACACATGTTCAAATATTTTAGAAACTAAAAGCTGCATGGAAATAAGAGTAGATTTGAATGAAGCTTTACAACTTGAAAGTTTTACTTTCATGATCCGTTAAATAAGACTAGACATATATTCTTTTCATGGCTGAGTTTATTTCAGCTGTAGCAAAAGTTTAAGGAATACCACTGGTGCTTTCCATTAGCCTGATAACTTTGTCTTGGACTTCCAGCGCTCAGCTCTCTGCCCTCTCCCTAAATAGGTAACTCACCTCCAAAAGACTCTTGAAGTTATGATTAACAGAAAAGGTGAAGCAAGTTAATTCAGTAAGCTTAACTGAATGTTTAAGTGAAGGCAGCAGAAAGCTATGCAAATTTTAAAAAGTAATCGCTTAAAAGGTGGAAAGTGCTGTTCATTTCTGACATTATTAATGTACACCTATTCCACTTTTTTGCTTTTAAATGGCAAATCATTCTTTGAAATCAGGAAAACCTTTTTAATGAAGAAGAAATGAGGAAGTAAAAGAGAACTGTCTCAGCAAAGATATTCAAATGGATTTAAATTGTTATAAAACGTGCAATTTCTTTTATTTACAGGAAGAGTTGAACTGGTTCACTTGAACCATAGTGTGCAGTGGTCTCTGTTTCCTTTTCAGATGTTGAACAGCTTCTATTTTAAAGACTATGCTTGCTTAATACCTTTTATAACTACATGAAAACACTATACAGGGCACATGTGAAAACTTACACACTCAAGTATAAAAGAGGCAAAAGTTTGCTTTTTGCATAGCAGACTATCCTATTTAACCTCATGGATCCATATATCTCACGAATACCTACATTTGACTGTTGAAGTTCTCAAGGCATAAATGCTCATTCCACCTAATGTTTACTATCTAAAATATAGCGATCTAGCTTCAGCAAGTGTTATATGTTTCTGTTATGTTTTATGGAGACAAAAAGGCATCTCCAGAGGAGAATTCATTGTGTCTGTCTTAGATTGGGATGAATCACCCCCTTGAGTTAGCTTATTTCTTTTCATAAAATGTACACTTAGATGACTGATCTTAAGTGTTGTGAGTACCCTACTTAATGTCCTTTCAGTGAGATACAGAATGCCCTTTTTTTTGAAAAAAAATCCAAGGATAGAAACTGCAGGACCTGTTTCAATGCATGACAGTCAAAAAGCTTTTCATGTATCATCAGAACCTCTCATTTCAATTTGTGCTCTCTGTATTGTAGATAAAGCTGGTGAGTATAGTTTTACCTCATTCACAAGAAGTGTGCTTCAAATGTATAAAAAACACCTTAGAGTGAAATGTCACAAGGAATTGGAGTGATGTCACTTTTATTCTAAAACAGGGTCACAGGACAAAGAGAAGGAGGAGAATATAGTTCTTTTCTCTGTCCATTCCATAACTCAATGGTTTTACTACTCATCCGTGTAAGCAATACGGATTTTGAATCCTCAAAGAACTGCTGACGTTTTACATGACACAGATATTAATAAATTGAGAAATTCATACTGGCAGAGGGACTACAACTCCAGACAATATCCCAAATACTCACTGCAAGAGTTGTGTTGTTCATTTCCCATTAAATATGGAATAATTTTAACAGAGTTGTTACAGTCTATAAAACAGAACACAAGGCGGTACTTGATGGATATTTTTGTGCCTGAGTCTAGAAACTAACCCTAAGAAAATGGTGTCAATGAAGTTTGCCCTTCCAAAAGAAAGGCCTTGGGGGTATTAGCTTTATTGTTTGCATTGATATTTCTGTAAAAGGTACAGTTCCTGTCTTAGAAGAAATCACCACACTGCTATCATAACCATTTCATACTATTCAGCTACAATTGTGTTTCAATCATCTTTCATCATTTGAACACCTGTTTTCCAGGTTTAGGCATGAATGATAGCACAGAAAGTACTTTCTGCAGTATTTGCTCAATTTCAGTAGGCCACCTTCACTCTGAAGCTGGAAAAGCATTAGAAATCCAATACAGAAATATATACAATGAAATCATGATTCTTAATGCAATATTTAAAGGCATCTTAACTTGCTGTTTCTACCACTTCACTTCTTAGAAATCTGCATAAATATCAGTGTATAGTGTAGTAATCATATAATTTATACCACGTATTGACAAAAAGTATAACTGACATTCTGCAGTATGAATTTATACACTGTGAGGTACTAATTACTGCCATAGAAGAAGTGTTTGAATTGAATTCTTGTTTCTGTTTGCATCTTGAATAAATAAGTGCATTTTGAGATTATTAACCCCTGCAAGGTCTAGGAAAAAAAGCATTTAATATGAATGAGGGAAGGATAACTGTTTTTTGTAATTTTTGGTAACTGACATGCATCATGATGTTGTCATTAGCATTCTGATACAGAGTCAGTCATCAGCTATTTTCCAGTTGCTATTGTTTTTTGGCACAATAGTTTTGAACTGTTCAGTCTCCTTCCACAGTTATTTTCTACATCTGATTTAACTTTCCATTGCTCAATTTGTTCCCACAGAACTAATTAATATCCTGTGAAGGTGTCCTATATTTTTACCCTTTTCTCCTACCATTACAATTAAAATTCTACCCTGTGTCTTCCTTAATGTACAGCTGCACTACTGTCTTCTCATGCCTCTTCCTGCTTGGCTCCTGATCCCACCTATGGTGCCCTAACTACTTAGTAGGGATAGGCTGGGAGTTTATCAGCCATACAGCTGACTAAACAGAGAAAAAAGATATTAAGCCTCTCATGCATCTGTTCTTTCTCACAAAGCTTTGCCCCTTTGAGAGCTCTTACTCTCTTTATTCTTTCTAATTCAGTTGAAATTGCCCTGTAGATTCAAAAGGGTTTAGGTGAGCCAAATAATGTAACACACTGTGTTAATCTCCTTAGGAAACTGAACTAAAAACATGTCTACTGATGAAAAGTGAATTAAATAAAAGCAGATGTGAATATCACATTTAAAGCATGTAGTCCTTGAATATGTGTAGATAATGTTCTGTACATTTTATGTAAGAAATATTTTTTTTAAAATGTTTAGGATTTTGTTATAGGGAATGGCAAACACAGGAATTCCATACCTGTAATTAGGACAGGCTATTCTTTTCTTTGAACGTAAAGAAACTTGAATTCAAAATATTGCAAATCCTGATAATGTCTGTTCAAAAAAGGACATCTTCTGAAACATGATAAATGGTTGTATTTTTGTAAAAATAAATAAAACCAAAAATTCATTTGGATTAACACAGAAGCTGCAGTTATTGTAATCTGCTGTAGGTTTCCTGTAGAGCTTTGTATTGTTGTAATGCATGATTTAGCTGCTATATGTCCTTTTAATGAGGTTTAATAATGAATTATCTTCTCTTTGTTTGCTTGTCTCAGTGAAAAAAGCAATTGAACTGAAATCAAGAGGAGTCAAGATGTTGCCCAGCAAAGACAGCAACCACAAAAATTCTGTCTGTAAGTTGTTTATACCCTTATTTTTAGTGACTGCATATATCTTCTGGAATCCTAGTAAATATACAAATCAGAGAGAGATGTTGGGACGCTATGGTCATGAAATGGTTATTATTCTTTCAATTGTCACTGAATTAGAACTCCACTGATAATATTCTCCTGAGTGTAGAAAGCAGAATGTGGTGGTGTAAAATATGGTATGTACAAAAGCCCCTGCATTTTATATATAGTTATATTTTTATATGTTGGGTTATTTAGAATTCAGAGGTGCATGGCAAGTTAGGAAATCCAGGCAGAATGGTGCCATGTAGACTTCATCAGGTCAGTACTGGGGACAGTGAAGGTATCTGAGAATTTTCTGTGTCTAAATTTATACTTTGTGATCTTTTTTCTTCCCCTTACTCAATATGACAGCTGAATTCTTCCCCCACCTTGCCACACTGTGTCCTGGTGACTGCCTCTTTCCAGTCTCACACAGTAGGGGTTAAGAACTGCTGTAATTCCCAGCTTCTCAAGAAGATGGAGATCACAACATCACCTCCCCCTCATTGCACGCACAATGCACTCTGGAATGACATCTGTTTGGTCCCTTTACACCTTTTTCCCCATGTAAAATGTAAAGCTAAAATCAAAATGCTATCTAAGGGACTATGAGGTTAGTTTTTTTGAGCATCCCTTTCTCTGAACTGGTAATCTGATTAATATCCTGAGAGCTCTTTCTTCATTAATTAGGCCAGTCTTGAATCAAGAAAAAGGATATTTTTGTATTTTAAAAGCTGAGAGTCCCTTAGCTCCAGAAAAAAAATAAAAACGAGGAAAAAAAAAAAAGAAAAAAAGCCAGAGGGTAGGCCACCGTTCACACAGAACTCATTAAAAGTGTTAATGTAATGACTAAGATGTAGTCAGATAAATTAATTCCTCATGTAATAACACTGAATTCAATGAAGTGAAACCTATGCTGTGTTTGCCTCATTGTGTGCGATTCTGCAAGTACAGAGAGAATGAGTGTCTTGAAAGCTGATGTCTAGGGGATATGATTTTGTCTCTGTGTTTCTGTCGTGCATTGTTTAATGCAAAGTGAGTTTTTGGTATGCTCACTGGAACAAAAGAGGAATGACAATTTTCTGCCTAAATGTTGCACATTGATGGTGCAATATTTGTATTAGCACTCAAAAGGAACTTTTTATGCAAGGTGTAGCAGAAAAAGTTGATCCATCTCTTTGGTGTTTGTGTCTGAATGGGTGATTATTTCATTATTTATAAGTTACTTCTGGGAGGTGTGTGATCTCTGCTTATACTCTCAGAGCACATGCTGTCAAACACCACATGCAATTACAGAAAGTGGAAGTGTGACAGGCTATGGAAGAAGGTATTAGAAGGCAGTCTGCTGTTTTCCTCAAATGAAAATTGTCTTTTTTTTTTTTTTTTTTTTTTTGGTGTTTTGACTTGTAAAACTTTATCATCATGTCTAACTTTGCAACATGAATCTAAGAAATGCATTATTGTTATTACCATTACTTTCACATATATAAAGCTTTTAAAAATGATAAGATTAAAATACAAAAATTTGGATGCAAATGTATTTTTATGCTCTTTCTGATGTAAGCCTTAAGTATTTAACCATTTTTCTTGCCCATACTTATGTAGATAGAAAAGGTAATTGGGGATTTGGCTTCAGAGAAGTGATAAAAGTGGATATTATCATTTGATGACAATTAGCACATTTCTAAAAGATGATACATAAAATGCTAATACCTCTCACCACTTTTGTATATTAGATCTTTATAATATTCTCTCTCTATAAAGCAGAGAGATTAGTTTTGGCTTTTTGGCTCATGGAGGGTAGATGGAATGCAAGTATCAGCATGGCAAATGCTGTGAGAGCATACCCTGTGCATCCCAGAACATGCAGCTTTCCCACAGCTTTTCCTCCCAAGGAAAACCTGCGAGCAGCTGCAGAAAGCACTTCACAGTGGCACAAGTCTGTTAGGATTTAGGTAGAAAATGTTACCAGTGTTAGTAATGATAATAACATTACTCATAATTCCTTGTGGAATGCAGAGCAGTATTTTAGTATTTCAGTCTTTCAGTCTTTCAGTCGTGTACAGTCATAGCTAATTCTCTTCCTCCTGGACCTGCCTGGATTCCTGGATGCTTGCTTTCAGATCTGCCGTCCTTTATAAGGAGTCAGGTAGCACAGTATGGCTTTGGGTTATAGGTGCCTCGGTAGATTTACTATTGTAAAAAAAATTCATTATATGTTGTGTCACTCCCCAGGGAAACAAGAGGGTTTTGCTGGGGTTTTGTTTTTGTGGGTTTTTGGTGGTTTTNTTGTTTTGTTTGCTTGTTTGGGTTTTTTGTTTTGATTTTGTGGGGTTTTTTTGGGTTTTTTGTTTTAGTTTTGTGGGTTTTTTTGGTTTTTTGTTTTGTTTTGGTTTTTTGTGGTTTTTATTTGGTTAGTGGTTTTTTTGTTTGTTTTTTTATTTGTTTTGGTTTTGCGATTTTGGGGTTTTTTTGTTTTGGTTTGTTTTGTTTTTTGTGTGTTTTTGTTTGGTTGGTTTTGGTTTGTTCTTTTTTTTTCTTCTTCGGTACACCTGAAGGAAACATATCAAGTTAGTTTTTTGTCAGACACTCCTGCTAGACGGTACCCTTTAGCAGTGAGCCAGCTGCAGCTGAATAGTGATTAATTGAAGTAAAATAAGGTCCTGGTTCATCCATACCTTGCACTTGGCAAGGTGTGAAAGAGTAAACTGGGGGAAAGCACGTGGACAGGCAGTTCTCATGGCACTAAGCGCTTGAGCTGCCACAAACACTGGCCAGATCCAGTCAGGATATTTCCCTTTTGGTCATCTGAAGATGACCTCTCAGAGGAGCAAGGACAAAGTTGTATTTTATGAAACTGCTTAGGGAAGGCAATTCCAATTCCATAGTTGGTGTCCATCTAATCAGTTGCAGGTTTAGCCTACCACTTTTGTTGTCATTCTGGTATGTATGCGATATTCCCAAAGGAAGTTACTTGATCCATCTTGCTATCACTTGCATTCATTCTAACATGGAAGCCTGCAGACTCTGCGTCCCTAATAGCTCTGGCCTTTTCGAAAACTGCTATCACTATAGTTTGCACAGTGACTGATTAAATAAAAACACCATTTTGATTGCTGGCTCTTGTATGAGAGTTTTCATGGCTACATTTCTGTCCAGGAAATCTGTCAGAGGGTGATTATCATCTCGAAACATCTTGAGCATTACTTCTACAGCAGAGAGATTGTACAGGAGAATCCAAGAGAAGGAGAGCCCTAATGAAGTGAACTGCAAGGACAGACCATAATTGGGCAGCCATAGTCTGTATAAAGGGCTCATTTTCCAGCCAAATAGAAGATCCTTGGAGTCTATCTCTTCAAGTCTACATACCAGGCAGTTACTGCTAGTCATGCTACATGCAAAGGATAACGAGTACAGGTCTTCAGAACACTGGTTCACAGAATATCGGGCAGGCAGGGCCGTAACTGCAGACCTGCTACTTGGCAACTCTGTGAATCTTTGAGCCCTCTGCAGCCCTGGAGCAGAGGAGGGTCAGGAGAGCAGACTGCCCCAGAAGCCCCTAATCCCATCATCCTCATGCTGCAGTCACAGGGCAGCCTTACACTTCCACACCTCCCCACCAGCAGGAGGATGGAACACAGGAATGTATCAAGCTCACAGTAAATGCCAAGGAAGTTCAGCGAGGTGAGAGACATCATATCAGGTGATAAATGGAAATGATTACACGGTTTATGTGGTGTGTGCAAATCTGCCAGGGCAGTTATGCTAGAAGGGGCAGGCAGCAGTGAGAATGAAGTGCCTGGGAGAGCTGATTCCTGGTTTGGTCTTGTCAAAATGCAGTGGTGGACAGTGGCTGACTACATGACACAGCAAACTGCAGGGAATGTCCACAATCTGAAACAGTAACAAAGATTAACAAAGTCAAAGTGATTCTCTTAAAAATATGGCATTCATATGGAACCATGTTAACACTTCATAGTAATTACTGAATACTCAGTGACCTAACCTCACTATGCACAATGGTGTGCGTGAACGAAGTGTGTTTTAAGAAATATTCACTAAAGAAAAACCTCTTATACTCCTTAAAAGCAATTTCAGGCTTCTATAGTATTATTTTAAAATGTATTTTAGAATACTAGAAAAACACATGTTAAATACTGCAAAGATCATGATTTTAGTGTAAGATTAATGCATTCTCTGAAACTTGAGTTACAGTTTACCTGAACAGTTCTTCATGCTGAAGATGATAAAAAAAGCTACTTTACAACAATTACTTTTGTGATGCAGAGACAAAGAACAAATGAGTTTACAGACTAAGTATTGATTGGTTGCAGCACATTAAGTTGAATTAATGGCAGGTGCTGTTGAAACTATATAGTGTTTAATATAAAAACAGGATTACATTGCTAATTCTGTGCAAGAAAGAAAGAATGACAGCAGTCATTATTTATTTTGTTGTTGGGTAACTCTGGAAAAAATGGCTTAGGACATTGCAATATAAAGTTAAAAATTTTAGGATGAAATTTGTTGCTTACCAATACATTCCTCATATTTAAAATAAATTGACAGTTTCATCTTCTTGACATTTGACTACTGGTAAATGTACTTTGACAGAAGCAATATGAAGATTAGTAAAATTTTGTTCTTGAGTTAATGAAAGAGTATTTTCCTAAGAAGGACAATATTGGACTAAATAGTTGCATTTAATAGCACAGTTTTCTGAGTGTTTTGTTCTTATACCTTAGCAAAGAACAATTTATTCAAGCACTTTTATATTTTGAGAAGATCAATACTTAGAAATCAGTTGCAAAACAATGTGCAATCAACTTAACAAACAAATCCAACAGCGGCTGAAGGTCATCTAAAGCTGCAGATATAAAAAGAAAAACTTTTGCAACTTACTACATTTTTGTAATGAAATTTATAGCTTGTCATGATATAAAGACCAATTTCTGGTTATTATAGTTAATATTTAAATTATCCTTTACATTGTTTCCCAAAAATATTTTATTTAATAATTTTTAGCATATTTTTCTGAAATTATTTTAGGATTAGTGAAAACCTATATAAGAATTCCATATTATTATTTTCAAAAGGTGCATGTCATAGAAAAATTTCCACTAAAAATTCTTTTTTGTTGTTTTTTCTTGGGCTTATGCTGTATTGAGTCTTCACATGTAAAAAAGCATTTCATACTGAATTTTAATTTTAAAGGCTATTTGTTACATGCTGTGACAGAATCAAATCATGATTTAAAATAACCTGTTAAATATTCATTGTTCTGACAGTTATCAGTTTCAAATTTAAAAAAGAAAACAACTATACAACATCAAATCTATCTCACTCTCTAAAGTTATCATCTAATCTACTTTAGTTTACATTAATCAAATATGGCTTCTCATGCTTTCTTTAATTTAAGAAACTTCATATTGGTGATGGAATTGATCACCAATAAACATGATGCAAAATGAACTACCCAAGTAATTACAGGCAGCTGTTATCAAAAGATCCTTGGATATTGTGTACCTAAGTACTCTCAATAGTCAGTCTGGTTTTTGCTCTGGATATTTTAAATATTATGTGAAACTTCATTTATAAAGGTATGGAGAGTAACAAAATGACCCTAGAAATTAAAAAGAAAAAGAAATCTGCTGGAGAGTATATTTGTTCTCCAGAATTCTACAGGCCTGTGCCCTTTCAAGAAGCATGAATACAAAGGCACTGAAAAAATAAATGTAACATAAATCTCACTTTTTAATTGGTCTCATTGCCAGCTAAAACAAGTAAAGCAGATGGGAAAATGCTGGCATCTTTCAGGCCTTTATTCTCGGGCACTCCATAGTGTTTGCAAATGTTTTGAACAAGACTTTGGGGTGTTGTTTGCCCTATTCTGACACTCAGATGATCAGTTTGCCTTATGCTCCAAAAAAAAAAAAAAAAAAAAAAAAAAAAGCAAAGAGACAAAAGAAGAATGACAGCATATCAAGAGACATGCTTTACTAATTCTTTGAAGGGAAACACACTAACAGTGCATTTTATAGCGTTGTCTGCTTTGTGTCCTTTAAAAAGAGACGTTCCTAATTGTGGGAATTAGGATTTGCTTTTACAAATACCACTGCTTTTCAAAGACTGCTGTTTCCCAGGCTCTTCATGAAGCATTGCAATACAAGGGTGAAAACTGACAGGCTTCACCTGTAGGTCTTTTCTGACCTTTAGTGAGCATCTCTTCAGCATTTTCTGTGTTTAGTGGCAGATATATCCCTTCTTTCATAAGGAAAATGGAGGCCTTTGAAATACACACGTTTAAGATTCATATTCTTCAGTGGAAGACTGTTGTGTGCTAAGATCAATATGGAGGTACCTCTTTACCATTAGTTTCTATAGGAGTTCTCTCTGAAAATCTCAGTGTTGTCAGGGGAGGTTACTCTGTGCCTATATGTTGTATTGTGTTATGTTAATTTACAGGCACAGAAATGATTCTTACAATTCTCACAGCTTGAAAGGACAGTATTTTTTTTCAAATTTGCATTTATGTTGTGCATAGCTGCAAATGAGAGAATGGATTGTTTATAACTCACTAACGTAGTCCTTACAAGGCTTAAGTATCTAAGATAGATACTTAGCCTGCCTGTCTGCAAATATCTAATTTTATTTCAAAAAGTCTTTTTACAGAAATATTGAGCATACATTAATTATTCATTTTGATAATTGTTAATTATTAAAAATAAAGAAAAGAGAGGGATAGTAATATTTAAAACACTTTTATACAACAGGTTGAGGGATAGATCTGGGAATATTTATTATTAATATATCCTTGTTATATATATCTGTGTATAACTACATACATACATATATATAATTGTAAATAATGCATAATACATAATATTCCATTACACCATTTACCACATGTCTAGTAATAGATTAATGACTCTATTTCCCATTTTACTGAGTATTATAGGATGAAATTGGGCAGTAGGAAAAAGTAACTGCAGCATTAACCTCTAACAGTTTTACAAAGCATTAATAAAACAGGAAGGCTAATTACCCTGATATACTTTGTCCTATCAAAGACTGCAATAATACAGAGTTGCCCAAGAATTACAGAGTTTTGGATCTTCAGAGAAGATTAGTATCCCTATGCAATGAAATTCTTCTACAATGCTATTTCACTGTATTGTATAAATTGCTTCATAAATCAGGTTACTAAATTATACTTGGTGTTTCTAAATAAGCCCTCATCACAGCAGGAGTTTAAATATCTTTTAAAATACTATGCAAAAATCTTGCAGTGAAAAGAACTACTGCCTAAATATATTTGTGCAGAAAAGCATCACTTATAGCTACAAGCAAAACAAGGTGCTTCATCAATTATTTAATACATAATTTACATATATAATTTGTAAAATAACCAGAAGAAAGCTTCTATTAAAATATGTAAAACAAGGTGTAATCTGATTGAATTATGGATGGTTAAAATGAATTGTTACCCAGCTAGGAAGCTGAAACTGCCATTAACTAATTTTCATATACAATTATAGAATGTTGCTGATTATTCAAAGCAAATGTTCATACTGCAGGCTAAATTGACATTCAATTCTGTTATTTTCAAAGTCAAAGACTTAAAAATAAGCAACTTGCTTTTAGCAACTACAATTCTGTATAAATTAAATATTCATACAAAATTTAAATATAAACTTTAATACTTTTATATAGCTTTCTTGGCTTAAGTTTTATGTACAGCTCCGTTAAAAATATAGATGTGGGCAGTAAATAGGTCGGCAAAATGAAGTCTCGGTAGATTCAAATAATGTATGTAAATTATGAAGGCATTCAGGATTTGTGGGTGGGTGAATTCAGATTTCTAGAACATAACCAAATATGAAAACAGTTTTAATTAAAGAGAGAGGTATGACACTGTTCTATGCAGTGAAGGTATGCTGCAGAATATAGAAACCCTTACTGTCAAGTTCTTTGGAAGAGTCAGAGAATTCCCACCTCCTGCAAGGAGAATTCCTGTTTCCACAGAAGCTCATGTTGCACTTGTGTATGTATTGAGATCCTGATTTTCAAAATCCTCATTGTGGGAGAACATCTTCAGAATTCTTTTTTACTATTGGACTATTTTCCTTTTTCAGAATTTCTTCTGTACATTATGAAACACTTTGGAAAATAATTTCAACAGTGTTGGCATGGTATCTCACTGTTGTTAGTCTGTCACACTGGAATGTACCTATTCCTGCAGCTCTGCTGAGCAGAACTACAAAGTGCCAGTGTCAAATATGTTTGGAACAGGGAAGTTTTGCTAGGTGACAGCTAATTTATCAGCTTCAGAGCAGTTTGTGTCCATTACTCCTTCCTTGAAAAACGGGGAAGTAAAAAAATCTACCCAACACTTAAACTATATATCAATTTCTTCAACAATGTGCATTTAGGAGCTTGAAATATTTTTTTTAATGGGAACAAATCAACAAGAAGGAACTAAAATGGAAATAAATACTTTGGTTTACTTTTGGGAGGATAGGAGTAGTCGCAAGGGGGAGGGGATTATTCAGTGTGATATGTCTCCTCCACTGAAATCAATAGAACAAATTATTTGCTCTTAAACAAATAAACAAACAAACAGGTTACTCAACTACTTATTGTTTAAATACAAATGGAAAGAAAAATCCCAAAAAATCCAAAAATACCTGGCTAAGTTTTCTGCATTATATCGGCATACTTGATAAAGAAGCGACTGTAAGTGTGGTGCTCTGGCTCATATGTATGCTTCTATCATACAAACCATCTAAACTCTAGTAAGAGTGACAAGATCAAATTTTCATATATCAAAGTAATGTAAGATTTCGTACACATGATGGCAATAAAAATGTTTCATTCTGAAAAGTTTTAATCTATCAGGAAATAATTTTATCTAAAAGTCCACATTGTTTCTGCTAATACAAGCACTTGTTTGATTTCTGTCACCTCACTGTCACAATATTTTCTGCTTCAGGCTTCTAACATGAAAGAAGTTCTCCTGCATAAGCAAAAGAGATGTATCAAAAACGTATGCATATCTTCCCTAGTTTAATGCTTTTGAACTGAACTCTGATGATCAATGCCTCTGCTAGAGGAGCTATAAAGTCAGTGAATTAACAAATTAACAAGAGCTAAACAGTATGGTTTCTGTAAGCCGGCATTTCATGTGGCATATATTATTTTATTCAAGAAGTGACTTTTTATTGCCATATCAGCTTTTCTTTCATGTTTTTGAAGTCATATGGTAAACCTGATTCGTACTGATTCCTTTCTCAATTCTACCAGACCTGGTTTTCAGTAGTCTGCAAATGCATTTTCAGTGCAAAACAGCAGAGGCTAAAATGAAAAGCACTTATGTGGAGATTAAAAATATAGCATGAAGCAGTGGTACCTGCGTGTGTATTACTCTGTTGTATCTATGGAATACACTAAAAACTGAATCCAAATTTTAGGGTATGAAAGTTCAAAACCACTTAAAATACAATAAATTATAGTCATTTCTGGTATGGTCCTCAAGCAAAAGTGCTAACATGTAAAATGGGCTTTTTTTATGGCAGATGAATGAGACATTTTGGAGAGGCAGAGCTTGAATCCCACACCACTGTTGTTATAAAAAGCAGAACATGCCCTCAGTTTCAGTCAGGTTTGCTATAAATTTTTTTTTCTGTTTTTCAGTCTTTCAGTTCTTATTCTGCCATTGCTTCTTTTTTTACTGTATGTACTCATCTTAGTTTTGTTCAGAGCAGCCCATATGATACTATGTTTCATATTTGGGGCCAAAACAATGCTGATAACACATCAGAGTTGTGACTGTCATTGAACAGTGCTTACACAGTGTTCAAGCTTTTTCCAGCTATCTCACTGTCTTTCTTTTTAATACAATTTTTTTTCCTTTCTTGTGAAATTCTGTCATTACTTTCAAACTTTCTGACTGTTGCCATTTAAAGCCAGCTCTTGTTCCCTCTGTACTTGAATCAGGCAACTGGGTTCCCCTCTCAGAAAGGCCTGGTAGAAGAAGGGTAGATGATTGTGCAAGGAAAGATTAGCTCTCAGGTCAACACCTAAAACTGGATATTCATTGGTCACTAGAAGTGGAGAGTACTACAGGCACGGCACACTTCAAAATCTTGGGTTTTGTTAAATTTGGCATGTATTTGGGATGTATTGCTTAAATATGTTTCTTTCAATCACCTTGAATTACTGTTTCCTGAAAGCCTCCCATTCAGCCTTTTTTAATAGATGACGGAAGAGCAAAATACACATCCTTGACACAAAGGACACTTTTGCAACAAATATAAGTTTTGATAATGTGCTAATACATTCCCATGGAAAAGGTGAGGGGTTTTTTTGTTTGTTTTTTGTTTGTTTGTTTGGGGGTTTTTTGAGGTTTTTTGGGGTTTTTTTTGTGTGGAGAACTGGATTTTTCTTGTGGCTCTCTCAAAAGCAAATGAGATGAATAAATAAGAATTTCAATTCTATATTATTAAAACAAGAATAAATAAATCCAAGGCAGATGCCTGAAAAAGAAAATTTAAGCCCCAACTGCCTCTGTTTGATAGTTATGAACAAGTGAAAGAAAAATTTAAAAAAATACATTTCTGAGCAACTTTAATACAATTGAAAACATCAGCCCTGCCTATAATATTGCCCATAATATTTACCTGTTCTTTGTTTCTGTTTTACCATCCACACAAGTCCCTTCCCTAAAATACATATTTAGACATTACTACTTCAGTCTTTAGAGAAGTACTATACAACCTCGCTGTTGATCTTCTGAAATACTTGGGATGAATGAAATATTCAGCATGAGTGTTACAGGCATTTATCAGCTAAAGGCATGGGAACTCAAAGTTCACCTTTTGAGGGAACTGATAAAGCATATATATGGAATCTCAGGAGTAAAACAAAGTGCTAATTTTCTTGGATAGTTTTAGTTAGAGTTTAACAAAAGTAAAATAAAAAAGTGTGAACTAACTGTCAGCACAGGATAGTTTACTGCAGTAAGAAGTCTAGTGTTTGCATTATTTCCCCACTTACATGTAAATGTAAGAGCTTTCATATGCATATAACTTTCACACACATCTATACAAACATTTCTACAAGGTCCAAATCCCCATCACTCTGCCTAGTTAAGTCACTGAGCTTGTTTCAGTATGTCTTGGTGTCACAGAACATGGTAGTCTCTGTTTTGCCTTCTTTGCTGCTTATTCTTACAGCTTCTTTCATTAGTGCAAGCTCCTTGGTAGACTCCTTGAAACTCATTTTGTTGGCAGAATTTGCCTCCAGCCTTGCAATTCTGTTCTCATTTCAAGTTTTTGCTGCCTCCTGCTGACTCTATATGGGAGAGGCACTCATAAGCTTTCTGAACAACACGTTTTAGCTGGGAGTAATAGAGGGTATAGATAAGGAGAAAGCCTCTCTTGGTGAAGAAATTAATGTGGTAAACGTCAAGGAATCCATTCAGTTTCAGCAGCAGGGTGAGCAGGTGCAATTCGAGCTGCAAGTTGAGCTCTGGGTGGCAGAGCCCAAAAGCTGCCGAGCATTTCCAAACAAAGGGTATGGGGACCTGTGGCCCTGCAGGGGGATTGGAATCTCAGAGAGAAGGCAGTAGCTGAGGACTCTGCTGGAAGAGCCCACAGCTTGGACTGTGAAGGTATAAAAGCCCTGGGGTTTCCTTTGTTTGGGGTTCCTCCTTCGAGGCACCAGCTCGAGCTGTTGTTCTGTTGTTGCACCATGATTAAGTTATTTTAAGGATCCAGGTCTGAAACACTGCTATCGGAAGCCAGGAGTTGAACCGGTGAGGAAACCTGGTCTGACTGGGTGAGAGTGGGGTGTGCAGGGAGTCAAACAGGGACCCTCGGGTCACTGGAGCTGCCCGCTGTGAAGGGGCTTCAGTCCCCGTAGTGAAAGTCTCTGGTCCTGGGAGCGTGACTGCCACAGTGTGGCTCCTGGATGGTCAGACAGGGAAGTTTCCTTAACAATGAACATGAAAAACCAGGAAAACTGTGTCTAATTCAGACAACAATTGTGTGTAGTTCAGATGACAAAACCTTTTGGATGAAAATTAGAGAGAAAGAGATATTAAAGGGATGTGACACAGTTTGCTCTAACAGCAAGCTTATTAACACTTCATGCTTAAAATGCTGTTCTCTACCAGCTAATAAAAAGAGCCCATCTGCTGCACACCAGGTAACTAAAGCTCATAAGGAAAAATGCTTGGCAAAAAGAGAAGAGACAAATCTGCCCTGTTAGCTGGAATTGGATTATGGTTTTGGATATCTCCAGTACTATAGCTGCTATTTTGTTTTCTATATTAACATATTATATACATTAAATACAAGTACACCCATCCTATTGGTCTACTTGCATTCCTATGGCTTAGAGCATTTCTAAGATGACCATTCTTATCTAACAGTAAAAATTTTAGTCCTCTTTCTCTTGACACATTTTAATAATAACAGAATGATAATCATAGATATATTGGAAAAGCATAGTGATTTTCTCTCACAAGAAGTAGGAACAACATCTCAATGAGTGACATGTTGTTCTTGTTAAAGCCTTATACTTTTAAAATAGCTTATAACTCGTTTCTCACAAAAATATATTTACATCACATTACAATAATGGTTTTGGTAAAAGTCCAAGCCTAGTCCTGATTTTTCATTTTGCTGTGAATGTTTTCTCCATGTCCATCAGTAGTCCTGGCTAATGGTATATGTAATCTGTGTTTCAAGGGACAATAGAGTTACAATTTTTTCTTTTATCTTTCATTTCTTGTATAGACAGAATGAAGGGTTTGTTGAGGTAGTTGTGTATTATTATGCAATTTAAACTGTTTTTTAAACAGTTACACATTAGCTTGCTCTCCCTCAACAATCAGATAAAATACTGTATTTCTTTTGTCGGTACAACAGAGGCTGAGAGCACTTTGACAGAGGCTCAGATAGAATTCATGGATACCTCCTGAGCCCCTGCTGTGTTCTCCCATCCCTTGCAAACAACGCTGCTGTGGCTAACAAATTCTCCTGGATTAGGGGAGTAGCAGGATTAGCTTTAATGCTGGTGGGATGTCATCAAGTCTCTATAACCAGTAATACACAGAGTACTCAAAGGTAATTATAGTTGTTACTATTTAAAAGCTGCAGAAATGGTCTTATGCATAGTTTTAGCACATGGACTATATGAATGCCTCTTCATGGCCACAGGGGGGAAAAAAAAATATAAAAAAAAGACCAAAATACCATTTACAGGAGAGTTAAAAGTCAACTTCTTTTCTGGTTTAAAGGGTCAATCTACATAATAACAAAGAGCAGAGTCACTTCTAAGAATATCTGGGGGAAAGTAATTTTTAACATCAGAAAAATTATTTTCCACTGACATTATTCTAAAATGATGGTTGATTAAATTGGTTGTGCTAAGGCTCTAACTTTGAAAAAGAAACTAAACTAAAATTCAGTCTAAAGCATAAATTCATTAGTGAAATTTACAGAGCACAGGATAGAGGGGCTTAGGCTGGAAAGCAATGAGTAGCCCTGTCACATTGTAATCAGCTAGATTTTGAATTATATTTTCCAAATAAATTCAAATAAAACAAATATTATTTAGAGATACATCTTAGAAATTCATTATTAAAGTGTTTTAACTTGGGGCCTTTTAAAAAAGGAACAAAAAAACCTTGTCAAATTCCATTTCACAGTATTTTAACTGGAAAAATAAACCCTCATAAAAGCTTAACTATAATGGCTTGAACGGTTTAATAGCTGTTTAGAATTCCCCACAGACAAAGGGCTGTACACCATTATCTGTAGCTGTCTAGCTGAGGAAAAGCAACAACTTTGAATCCAAAAGAAAGGACTTTTGGGACCTCATGTAACAATGTACATGCAATATCAGTACAAAATACGCCTTAATCAGCAGGTTGGAGCCATTCAGTTCTAAATTTCTGACCTGTGGTAGGGAATTTGGAAGTTTTTTTTTTTAAAAAAAAAAACCAAATAATTTCAGAATTGTTAGAAGCCTACTAGCTACAGTAATCGTGTAACAATCGTAATTATAGGTATCTGATCAAGTCAGAGGAAGAAACGGAGTAATTTTTCCCTGCCCGAAGTAAGGAGTCTCCCTGTACAAGAACTGAACAATACTACCTTCTCCTACATAATATGAATGTCAAACAAGCCTGCTCTACTGTTTCTTGGTTTACTTTTTCTATATCAAAAGCTCACCTTAACAATTTTGGTTTGGTTCTCAGAAAACTGAGAAAACAGACCAGATCAATGATAAGTTGCTATCCCAGAGTGTAATGGTTCAACTTTGAAGTACAACATGAATAATTTCTGTAATAATAATTTCTGTGTCAGAAAAAAATGTTTGTTATATTTTTTTTTTTTCCAGAATTCTTTTTCCCAGAAGTGAAAACAGTGGAGCTGCAAGTGCAGAACTCCTGATTTTTTGTAGAGGCTGCAGTAAGGGTCATTCTTGCTTGAATAGTATCCCTGAAAACATAATGATTGGTCAAGAATCAGCCTTAAGACAAAATTTTCAAAATGTTATAAGCAAATAGTAAGATGGGTTGCAGATAATCACTGAATTATTGTAAAGAGACTTTTCAGAGCCTCAGGAAGTAGTTAGCATCTTGAAAAATTGGGAGATGCCTCATGTTTGAATTGCAATGAAGCAGTGACTGAATTTGATTCCAAAACTGGACTTCTGAAGGCTGCTTTAGGATTTATGTGTGTATAGTCTCTTTATATTTTTCCTCCAAGTTTGCTGGAATGCCAGTTTTGATTCAGAAGCTGAATTGTGAATGGAGCACTGTGCTAACAAAACTATAATGCTTTTGGGTCAAAACACACATCCAGCTGACTTGATGCATTTGCATCATGGTAAATATCTCAGCAAAAGTCTTTGCAGACATGATTTATTCAGTAACAAGACAAAAATTATAAGCATTTTAGAACAAACTCTGGACAGTAAAATTCAGGGAAAATTCTTTTTTATTTTCTTTGAGAAAATCCTAGGCAAATTTATTAAGGTGCAAATGTCTCTGGTGTAATCCAAATTCAGTTTTTCATGACACATACCATTAATTACTGTACTTTTAATTTATGCATTTTCATATTTTTAAACCAATTGCATATTTTATTATGTAAATGCAGCAAAACAAAGCCTAAAATGTAAACCTAGGAAAATCAAAGTTCAAATTTTCTTTACAGTATCTGACTTAAAATTTCTTTTGTTGGAACTCTCCTTTATCCTGTTAAAAGGTTCACACCAGGAGCACAACATTATAAATACATAAATATACAATGGTTATACCATGCTTTTTTCAGCATCCTCTTGGGATAACTCTGTTACCTTGTTTTGTTTGCTGCAATCCGGTAACAAATACTGATGGGAAACACAAGCTCACTCTTTGTGCTGACCAAAGATGACTCCTTATAAAACCCCTGTAACCAAATCTGGTGTGATTTCCAGGTCACAGCACTGCCTGTCAGGGTGAAGATTAAGCACTGTAAGAAACAACTACATATACCATAAGCCTTTTTCAGTGCCTGAGAAATAGAAACTGGTTTTAAATCTTGCATATGTGATAAGAATACATTACTACACAAAGGTAACTGAAACTTAACTTTTTTTTTTTTTTTTTACACTCTCTGAACAAGCATAAAATGAAATGGATCCAGAGGTTAATTATGAGTTGTTTTGTATTTCTTCCTCACTAGAAACTTGTAAATGTATTCTTATAGAGTTTCAAGAATATGACATGTTTAATTTCATCACATGGATTACTTCAAACAAACTGTTTTGAAAGAGATGTAGGTTTTTCTGTTGAAATTTGAATTTATTTACTTTTTTTTGGCAGCTTATAAATTTTTGTCCCTTGGTCTTATCTCATGCAAAGGTTCACAGGAAAGTGATATAAAACCATTATTACAATCTGTGGAGAGTTGGTTTGGGGTTTTGTTTTGTTTGGTTGTTTGTTTGTTTGGTTGTTTTTGTTTGGTTTTGTGGGTTTTTTTCTTTCTGTTTGGTTTGGGTTTTTTCTGTAGGGGTTTTTTTTTTTTTTGGTGGAACAGTGTTTGCTGTATTTTGTTTGTTTGTTTGCTTTCCTTTACCTACACCTGTTATGAGGCTCAGATAAGAATTTATTTTGCATCTCTGTCCCCTGTTCTGTGCATGTATGACTTTGGGAACCACGTTACTATTTCATTTTGTGTCTCTATGTTGGATGTGGAATAATTCCGCATTATACCATCTCAGACATCTCTTTTCCACAGTAGTTTCTCATATTGTCATATTCTTTCTTCTTTTCCAACATCATCTAAGGGGCCAGGGGAAAACTTCCTTTTTAAGATGAAGTATGTGGACTCTACTAGCCTGAGTGGTAGTTATTCATCTTACTACAGCTATTCAAAATACTCATTCAGGAATTCCTCTTAGCTGTGTGAGATTTATGGACTTCTCTTCCTGTATTTTAGATGCTTGTTCTTCATTTGGCTTTCAGATATTTTTGCACTTGGAAGTTATCCATGAGGTTTTTTCTTAAATTCCTCTTTTAAGATATACTCAAAAGTCATTATCTTTTTCTTTCTCTTATTCTCTCTTTCTTCTGGTTTTGACCTGTGAAAGCAGTCTACTGTCTTTGAAGCAGCAGTGCTAGTTTTGTGATGGTCAGTCTGTAGTTTTGTCCTGGTCTACCTGTCCCAGAACTGCGTGGCTAGAGTTCAATTAAGATATTATCTTGTTTTCACACTGACTGACATCACTGCATTAGTTTCTTAGTAACAACCTATGTGAAGACGTTTCATCTATTCCTGTGATCTCTTTTGTCTCTGAGTTTTGTTCGTGCCAAGATGGATCACACAGTTTAATGTTGTCATAATCCTGCGCATCAGTCCTAAACAATTCTAGTCCCTCAGAAAAGAAGGTAGAAATGTGGAATTAAAAATTACTATTTATATAATTCCTACACTTCTGCTATTATGTCATGGTTTGAGCCTGGCCAAATGCCAAGTACCCCCAAACTAACGCAGCATTTAGCAAAGGCCACCACTGGGTGGCTGGAAACCTACCCTGTGCCTCACGCCACTGCCCGTAACACCATCCTGGGCCTTGAAAAGCAAGTCCTTTGGAGGCATGGTAACCCTGAGAGAATTGAGTCTGACAATGGCACTCATTTCAAGAACAGCCTTATAAAACAACTGGGCTAGGGAACACAGTATTGAATGGGTGTACCATATCCCCTATCATGCACCAGCATTTAGCAAAGTCAAGGAGACGCAAGCTTTCCTAGGAGCCATATTTGTGGCCCCCCCCCACTAGAAAAACCTGGACCAAGCTAAACCACGACATTCTTCATTAGCATTTCAGTATTTCCTTTCTGCCTATGCAGTGAGGGCTTGCTGCTCTGCAAGTGGAGTGAGACAAGTGAAATAACAAGGCAAACATAAGGAAGGACTACCCCAAAAAGGAGTCAGGATGTTGGATGGCAAACCTGTGTCAGGGTCAGGGCCAGGGCTAGTGGTCAGGGTCAGCGGCAGTCCAGCCACCAAGTGACAAGGCCTCAATGCAGAAGCAGATTGGAGGCCAAGCCAAGGGAGCCAAGCCAAAGTCAGCACTGGGAGGTTCAAGACAGCACAAGCACAGTGGCTGCTACCCAGCAGGGATGAGACCAGTGGTACAGTCACAGTTTAACAACACTTCCCAAGGCAGAAGAGATAGCACCTCAGTTCCACCTATTTTCACAGATGACCCAGTCTTGGATTCGGCCAGCTCCTCTCCAACTCAGCCAGCTAAACTCCTTGAAGGGCAATGCAGCTATCTAGGTGTCATGGAGGGTTGCCTCATTTGCCTTAGCTGTGTGAAATTTTGTGAATAGCCAGACATTATGCTGATCTCCTTTAATAACCAGCTTACCCACCTAGAAGAGGAGGGAAAGGCTGTGGATATAGTCTACCTTGCCTTCAGTAAAGCTTTCAATACTGTCTCCCATGGAGAAGCTGGCAGCCCATGGCTTTGAGAGTACACTCTTCATTGGGTTAAAAACTGGCTGGATGGCTGGGCCCAGAGAGTGGTGGTAACTGAAGTTACAACCAGCTGGTGGCGAGCCACGAGTGGTTTGCCCGGGGCTCACTATTGAGTCCAGTCCTGTTTATTATCTTTATTGATGATCTGTATGAGAGAATCAAGTGCTTTTCAGAACAACACTGTATTGGGCTGGAGAATTGATTGAGGGATCAGAACTGATGGTCTGCACCGATGGTCTGAGGACAGCTGTCTGAGGTTCAGCAAAGATAAGTGCTGAGTCTTGCACTTGGGTCACAACAACCCAATGCAGTGCTACAGGCTAGGGGCAGAGTGACTGGGAAGCTGCCTGGCAGAAAAGGAGCTGGGGGTGCTGGTCCTCAGCCAGCTCAACATGAGCCAGAGTGTGCCCAGCTGGCCCAGAAGGCCAATGGCATCCTGGCCTGTATCAGCAGTAGTGGAGCGTGTCCAGAGAAGGGCACCAAGGCTGATGAAGTGTACAGCGAGTGAGCCATATAAGGAGCAGCTGAGGGAGCTGGGATTGCTTAGTCTGGAGAAAAGGAGGCTCAGGTCGCTCTCTACAACTGCCTAAAGGGAGGTTGGAGCTGGGTGGGGGTTAGCCTCTTCTCGCAGGCAACCAGTAACAGGACGAGAGGAAATGGCCTCATGCTCTGCCAGGGGAACTTCAGGTTGGACATCAGGAAGAATTTCTTCACTGAAAGAGAGTTTAGGCATTGGAATGGGCTTCACAGGGAAGCAGTGAAGTCTCCATCCCTGGAAGTATTCAACAAATGACTGTAAATGGCATTTAGTGCTATGACTTGGTTGACAAGGTGGTATTCAGTCAAAGGTTGAACTTGATGATCCTGGAGATCTTTTCCAACCTTGATGATCCTATGATTCAGTGAAATGAACCTGTAGTAGCACTCAGCTGAATATCTTAGTATTTTTGCCTACTCCACTTTTGCTTTCTTCTATGCACAAAGATATATAGGTAGAGTTGCTTTTCTTTTTTTTTTTTCCCCCTTCTTTTCTTTGAAGAAGCTTTGCACACACCTTAGGAAACCATTGCTTTAAAAACACTGAAAAAATCAAAGTATGAGAAAGTTAAGGAAAAATCCTCTTCAGTATATATGAGAAAAGTAGAAGAAAAAGAATGTACTGCCTAAAAAGTCACTGTTTAAAACAGCACATTATGAGTTCCAAAGAATGATAGTTGTTCAATGGAGTCTTCAAATATTTTCAGTGCCTTCTACTTGCTTAGTGAATGAAAAGTAATTGAACACAGTTATCAAAAGTCATGAAGGAACTATTTGTAATTCTTTATCTTAATTTACTAAAAGCTTATATAGCTGCAAAGTATAATTTCTCCAACAATGGTAAAGAGAATTTTTCTTCTTTTCCTCACTGGGTTTATTTAGAAGTTCCTCTAGGTGTTTGACAAATTAAAAATTATCTTCTTTAATGAGAATATTAAATTTTATTAGTTTTAAATCTGCAGAATATCAAATAAAGAGACTGAGTTTTAATGGGATTTTTTTCTCCTCTATGTAGTGTACCTTCTTTTATTCCTGTCGAATTTAGGCCTTTAGATACCTTTACAAGTTAGAAAAATCCAAGAATAGGTATACTGTAGTAAAGGACACTTGTACTAGATAGAAACATTTTAAACATAGAGAGCTCCGGAGAGAAAGTTCTATTTTTTGTGCTTTCTTTCTCTCTCCAAATAGAAGATGTAATTCTCATTTATATATGCTATTTATAATGATATATAAATATTGTTGCATGTATATTCTAAATTTTATACAAAATGTATCTTGTAAAATTAAAAAATATTTTTATGTGTTTGAATCAAGCTTTAGTCAAACATATGGTGATTCCTAGCTTTAGTTCTTGGCAATTTTAATATTCAATGCCATAATGTAGTACTACTTCAGACGCTAGGATGTAGTGTCATTGAAGAATTATGTTGGTATCTAGCAGAGTCAAACTATTTTACTGAAAGACAAGCTGTGAAAAGATCTGTGTACTTTGATAGGTTATCTCTCAACTGTGTTCAGTCATTGAAAATGCTAAGTTTATTTTATTTGAAAAATGGCTTTCCTCCATCTGGAACCATGAAAAGTTTTTATCTATGTAAAGAGTGTGTAGTGTTGAGAGATGAGTATTTGTTTGGGAAAATCACTTTTCCTTTTCCTATCATGAAAAGACAGTTTGCAAAGAGATTTCTTCAACAGCCAGTGAATAAATAGGGTCAATAATCTAACACTGCCTAATAATACAAAGATCTGGTATTTTTCAGCCTCCTGCATTTTCTTTCTAGTTTTTGATCCTGTGTCTGGCTTTAGTCAATATTTCTCCTTTGCCTTTGAGTACCACGTTTTATTACAGAAAAATGTGCAATAATTTCAAAATTACGTTGAATCACTGTGCTCAGAGGGAGGTTTAGTGCATTTCTATGGAGGAGAACTATTTCTGTTGTATATTTGCAATTAATGAAGAGAAACCAAAATAAAATGAGACCAGTGTGGGCAATAAAAGCTCTCCTACCTGTGTACTAACTCACTAAGATTGCTGTTCTGAAATACATGTTCTGGAGGTGCTGAATTAAAAAGGAGACAATTCTGAAACTGAGGATCGTTGTGTAACATTGAGGGAAGGTCACAGTGTTCATCTTTTACGTGGTCACTGCTACTTGCCACTAAAGATAGTGATGTGAAACTGTGAGAAGCAGCAACACTTTTTAATCCAAAAGAGTAAGCTCAAAACAGAAGAAAAGAATTCTCAGATGATGAGCTATTAAAGTAATTTTCTGCTTGTTTTTGATTACCCAGTTTCAAGCTCTCGTTTTTGAAAGAACTGGGATAGAATATTCTCCCACCTGATGTTGACTTTGGTTGCTGGTTTGAAGCTGAGAGTCAGAGGAATGGTTTTACAACCTTCTACTTTCTTAACAAGTAAATGCTGCCATTATGTAAAATATTTGGGTACTATGTTTCTCAGTGAGGTGATAACTAACATGCGGACAGAGTGGCTTTCCTTTTTCCTGCCTTTCCTTTTGCCTAGGCTGTTGACAGAGAATAAGATGAGAAGAATGGTTTTTTCTGCTCAATGTCTGAAAAAAAATGGAACAAGTAATACCATTCTGCTAAGCAATAATAAAAATAATACAAACTTCTACTCTGAAATAGGAGTCAGTTTAGAATTCTTAACAATGGAAATAATGTTTTTCATTTCAAGTTGGTTGTTCTAGTTATATAAATTTTAATAACATAATTGAAGTAACGCTCTAGAAATGAATTTTCATTCAAGTTAAATTCAAGCAAGAATAAAATTACCCCTTTTTGCATATACTGCCCATTTCCAAGAAATAAAACATACATTCATGGAAGCTTTATTTCAGCTTACTTCATTTGTAGTACAGGATGGAGAAAAAGGAATCAAAAAGTCATGCAGGGTCAGCTGATTTAGAATAAAACTGGATCTATTCCATGCATTATTAACACACTTGGTATTTTAATTCAATGACTGTTTATTCAGGTCTGTATTCAAGCATTATAAATCCACAACAACAAATAGCAGAAAAAAAAAACCAGAAAGAAGAAAAACAAACATAGCTTAAAATATCAATTAAAAGATAGTTAATCCATCAGCACACTCTCCTTACATCACACTTGCCATTTATTCTCGGTTAGGTAGATGAAAACCCACTCTAAATCCAGTTTCCCTAAGAGATGTGAAAGGTCATCAGATCATCGTATACTACAGAGCATTGACTAGATTTTTGATACAAATAAATTTACTCAGTGGATTTTAGAAACTTCTGATGATTTCCAAAAAGACTCCTTCTAACAGAAAAAGCTCAGGAATATCTGAAAGCTGAAATCTAAACTCATCCAGCTACCATTGAAACCAAAGGCAAACTGGTCACTGTCCGTGCTAATAAGCTTGAGCTGAATATCCTTGCTTGAATTTTTCTGGACTAAGGACCATGCTCATACAGTCACACTGGTTTCAGGATTTGAATTACTATTTTAAGGTTATTTTCTGTACCATACACAGTGCTTTGTCAGATGCCTTTGGAACTGCTCTGAATAATTACAGCACTGCAAGGTGTAGATATGCAGTAAACAATCAAAGAAAAATGTCTAACCTCTGAAAGAATGGGATCAGGGAGACAATCAGAAGGGTAAAAGATAAAAAACTTAGAGGCTGAGATGAAGACAGTTTAAGAGGGAAATCAAAAGCTGTGCACACAAGCAAAGCAAACCAAGGAATTAATTCACAGGGCAGGCAGATGTTCAGCCATCTCCAGGAGAGCAGGGCCCCATCACAATGAGGTTACTTGGGAAGACAAATGCCATCACTCCAAATGTCCACCCCATTCTCCTTCTTCACCCCCACTTTATATACCGAGCATGGTGCCATATGGGCTGGAATATCCCTCTGGGTCAGTTTGGGTCACCTGGCCTGGCTGTGTCTCCTCCCAACCTCCAATGCACCCCTTGCCTCCTCACCAGTGTGGCAGTACAAAAAGCAGAAAAGGCCTTGGCTCTGTGTAAGCCCTGCTCAGCAATAACAAAAACATCTCTATGTTATCAACCCTGTGTTCAGCACAAATCCAAAACACAGCCACATACTTGACTGTGAACAAAATTAACTATACCTCAGCTGAAACCAGCACAATAGGTATGAGTTATTGAACTATTTGGTTACTTTTTCTGTTGATATACATCATCAGCATGGGAACAGACAGACTGTTCTCTTTTATGTGAATCTATTATTTGAGAGAAGAAAACACTTTTTGACTTATCTAATCATTTATGTGGTAGAAAAAAATTTGTTCACTGACTTCCTAAATTTTGAAGATAAGGTGTAGAATTTAGTTATGTGTACTAAGATCCTGGCTTTGTAAATTAGTATTCTATCTATTTTATTTTTTTTTTTAGCACGCTTGTAGAAATCAGGATTGCAAAATAGGAAGGAATTAAAACTATGCATATCAAAAATGTTAGGTTGTTGTTTGGGTTTTTTAATAGTTCTTCCAAGCAGTTTTGAGAATGTCATTAATAACACCTTCCCATTTTACATTGGAAGCTTGAAGCCTTAATTATTAATAGATATAGCAAATTGTTCAGATAGGCTAAAAGCATTGATAGAATCAGATGATGATTCTTCTTGTGTCCAGATTACCATGCCACTCCTTAAGGCAGGACAAATGAGTGTTTTATTCTTTTCCCTTTCCTCTTTGCCATACACCATACATAAAAGCTTACCAAGGAAGCTGTAGATTGACCCCAGCTGGCAACCAAGGCCCACACAGTGATTCAGTCACTTCCCCCTCAGGGGATAGGGGAAATAATTGAATGAGTAAATGGGTTGAGATTGGGACAGTAAAAGCAAAATTTGTGCATGCAAGCAAAGCAAAACAAAGAATTAATTCATCACTTCCCATGGGCAGGCAGGTGTTCAGCCACCACCAGGGAATCAGGACTCCATCATGCAGAATGCTGACTTTGGAAGACAAATGCCATCACTCTGAATATCTCCCCTTCCTTCTTCTTCCCCGAGATTTATATGCTGAGCATGACACCATATGGTGTGGGATACCCCTTGGGTCAGTTGAGGTCAGCTGTCCTGGCTGTGTCCCCTTCTGACTTCTGGTATATCCCCAACTCACTGAAGTGGTGCTGTAGGGAAAAAAAGTCTTGTGTTCTGTGTAAGCACTGCTCAGCAATAACAAACCCCTGTATTCTTACTATGGTTTCCAGCACAAATCCTACATAGCCCTTTACTAGCTGCTATGAAGGAGAATAACTATCCCAGACAAAACCAGCACAGAAGTAAAAGGAAAAGACTACTAAGTGTGTTTCTCTATATACAATGTCTGAAGGAGCAGCAGCATAAAATTTAGATTTATGGAATCCAAAAGAGGATTACAAGATAATAAAAATTGAGTATTATTGAATATTAAGACACAGAAATTTATAACAAACTATTAGTGATTAATACTTTGTGGCTCTGGATAATTTAGTTTCCAGACATGAAACAGTTTTTTTCTTGTTGATCAAATAGGAAGGGAAAGCCATAAAAAAAATTATGTCAGAATTTTCCTAAGGTCTATTTTCAATATTTTATCTCTTTTACTATTTTACCAAAAGTTCAATTTATTTTGCTTACTACAGGGATATATATATTTAAATGCTCATTCTAGATTTATGGAACCTACTTCAATAAAAATCTGGATTGGAATTTTTTTTTTTTCTATTGGACATTTACTTTGCTGTACAGCTTTATTTTGTTCTAGTGTATTTTATACATATAAAACACTTAGTATTTGAGGTTTTTTTCCTTGTATCATGTCAAAAGTACAGGTTTTTGATCAAAAATTTGTGGAAATAATATATTCTCTTTTCACAAATATCTTTTTGCTTTTATTTCATGTACTTAAGGAATATGTTTACTTGATCTATCTTCCCTTTTTTTCCTGATCATTAAAAATTACCACTTCCACAGTGAACTACTGCTAAATAATAATAGATTATGTAAAGTATGCTTATTTGGAAATCAAAGACTTGACTATGGCTTATTAAAAAAAAAAAAAAATTCTGTGTGTGTTTAAAATGTTTTCTTTTCTGGTAACCATGGCAGCACAGTGAGAGTGGCAGAACTTTTCCTAAAAGTGGTAGAAAATACTCCTATAAGTAGATCAGAACAGAATCACTATTGTCACCCATAGATTTTGATTTCTTTTAAAATTGTACTCATAACTTGTTCATCAAATCCATTCAATAGGCTCAGAGACAAGTAGACTGAAAACAGCTTCGATGGTGGGGCCTAGAAACTAATTTTTGGGCTTGAATTATACAGTCAGTGGCTGGAACAGCCTGACAAAACAAAAACCATGCCATATTCATGATCTGCATAGGATGTTTGCTTGTTAGGATTTATGAGATACTCCAATGCTACACCCTGAATGTAAATGTCCTGTACACCATGATACACTTCTTCCTTGCCTACCTAGGGGGAGGAAATGAGAGTCAGAAAACAGCTGTAAACACCTTTCAAAAAACATGCAAGTAGACTTCTTTTTTCTCTTTCTGTTCCTATTTCCTGCTTTTATGGGTGTGTATATTTAAGTGCTCGTGGGCTGAAGAGCCTGCGTCTGTTCAGTTGTGGGAATTCTCAAGTGGCACCTTAAAAGCTATACCAACACCAATACCTCCGGAAGCAAATTGTGCCAGGGTTCAGTGCGGACCCAGTCAGCTAGCTGGACCACCCTTTGTTTCTCCTGCAGTGATTTTAGATCAAGAATATCAACAGCCTTTATTTTAGAAAATACCAAATGGGAATTATTGTGATTTTATTTAAAGGTATTCTTACGGTATTTAAGATATTTTTAAGGTATTAAAATATGTGTATGCAGCTGTATTTCTGCATTCAAAACATTCTGAAATACTCAAATAATTTAAAAACAACAAAACCAGAATTTAAGATTTCATTTCTGATGTCTAGATTTGGAAAACAGTAATTTTACATGTGACTTAATGAATAATACATTGATGTTTGCCTAGCTGTCAGGTCAAGCCACTGTGATAAAAATGATTAATTACTAACACCAAGAACTTTTTAACCTCTTCACACACCAATTTGGTTTAATAATAAATTATAGAATGATAAGATCACATAATGGTTAGGGTTGGAAAGGGCCGTAACAACTATCTGGTTCTAACCCACTTGCCATGGGCATAGAACCTTGCTTTAGAAGGAGGTTGCTCAAAACCCCATCCAACCTGGCCTTGAATGCTTCAGTGTCCCCCTCTAACCAGTGTTTGTTAACCTATGTGATAAAAACTGAAGAGGAAGGAAAATCTTAAGGGATTACTAATTGCTGGTGGGAGGAGGGAATTGTCCCCTTAAGTACTTTAGACTTGGAATGAGAACATAAATAAATTTGTGCAGAAGCCAAAACCCCTATCTTGATAGTGTCTGTTGCTGGTTTTGTTTTGTACTTTTCCCTCTTCAAACAATGAAATGTGGTTCTGTCTTGCTGCTAGCTCATTTTAGGATTTGTTCAGTTAGGAATATTGTTATCCTAAAACTTTTTTACAGAGAGGGAGGAATAGTTACCTGATGCCCGAAAGATAGGCTAGAAATAAAACCCCATAGATCAGTGTCTATAGAGCAGGTATTTGTTTATTGCAGAGCTGGAAGTGAGGGGGATCTTTCCACCTAACTCACTTGCCTTTGTCAAGTGTTGAGGTTTATTTATACAGAAAATAATGCTAAGTATTACTATGTCATCACATACGTACTAGAACTGATTTACATAACATGAGGTCATGGTGATTAGGTAATTCTTTGCACTGTGCTTGCGTCTCCCCAGTTTGGTGGTCGTGAGGGTCTCCATGTGAGGAAGGCTCAACATCTTCGTCGCACTTGAACTTTTCAACTTTGTCTTCAGAACATGCACAGTTATGGTGTTCCTTAGTCATTTTAGTTCTAACCACTTTAGAGTCTTCTTTCTGTGGCTTATCAGCTTCACCTTCCCCTTTGCAGTCTTTTATCAGCGCTTCTCCATTTTTGAAACTATCCAGTTGGTGAGGGGGTGTTTTTTTCTTTTTTTTTCCTTCTATTCAGCATGAAACACCTAGCTAACTATATAATAGCCATTACATTGTATAGAAAGTTATAAATCAGGTTATATTGATATACATATATATAGGTACGATTCAGGTTATATAGATATCTTCTAACTCAAACTATATAAGCGTCTTGCAACTTTGGCCCAAACTATATGTATCATACCGCTGCAGCACACGTTATAAGGTTGGTGGAACTTCCTAAACAAGTCTCTTATTTACACACGTAGAGTTAGAATGAGGCGACAGGGGTTTGTGCAAGTTCAACTGGCCTTCTGTACAAAACAGTTCTAGACCAGTGACATTCTAGTTATGGGTACCATAAGGACATATCACTCTTTACATAAACCTTTTCTTACACACTGGCCCCGAGGTGCCCCCACCCCGGCTGTAGGCTCAGCCGGGCCCTGCGCTGGGTGATTGGATCCGGCTGGAACCGGCTGTGTCCGGCTGGGGCAGCCCTGGCCTCCCATCACGGAGCTCCAGTAGCTCCAGCTGCTGCGGGAGGCTGGGCATGGAAGCTCCATTGAGTTCATAATGTTGAGGAATAGATGTGCTGCAGGTAGCTGGGCTAGCAAGCTGCACATTGAGCTCTGGGTGGGAGCCCGAGACGAGAGGCTGTGAACTGCCAATCGTTGGGACAACAAAGGGCATGAAGGTGGGTGGTGTCTGCCAGGTGAATACACACTGAGAGACCCAGCAGGAGCGGGAATTGCCAAAACTTTTGGATAACAAAGGAGATGAAGACTGGTGAAGCCAGCGAGTTAGGTGAACACAGGAGAAGGAGACCAGACCCGAAGACTCGGGAGAAGAGCGAGACTCGCCTGGTGAGACTGCGAGGATGTAACAACCCAGGGGTTTCTTGGTTTCTTGGTTGGGATTGTCCTCGAAGGCACCAGCTCAAGCTGTTCAGTGTAACTGCGTTGTGAATAAATGGCTTTACGGAACGAGACATTCGAAATTCTGCTGTGGGAGACCCGGGGTGGAACCGGTGAGGAAACCTGGTCTGACTGAGTGAGAGTGGGGTGTGCAGGGAGTCAAACAGGGACCCTCGGGTCACTGGAGCTGCCCGCTGTGAAGGGGCTTCAGTCCCTGTGGAGAAAGTCTCGAGTGGTGGGAGTGTGACTGCCAGAGTATTGTAAATGGCTAGACTGGGTACTTTCCTTAATATTAACTCAACAGACCATTATGTTTTTCATTCTTTTATTCATGCCATGTTTAATTTCTCATTTTACCCGGACTGCCATACATACTGATTTTACATGGTAAAAACGTACATTTGTTCATTGAATGCTAAGCAAGAAAGTTTCCCTTTGACTGGTGTATCCTTAAGGCGTCAAATGCAACCAGCATAAAACTTTGCATTTCATGTTACAATGGAGAGCTGTGGGCAGTCCTGTGCGTTTTGAAGAGAAATTCAGGACCTAGTAATTTTTATGCTAGAAAGAGGCAGATGATACTTTCTTCCCAGTGACCCTTGCAGACCTGTGGATATAATCCAAACAGAGGCCCGAAATGATTGTGAAGTGCTGCTGTTTCATTTCTGTTGTTGCTCCACTGTGGTTCACCCACCATGGCAGGGTTTCTAGGTATCAGAGCAAATGGATATACAACAAAGGACAGATTTTAATTTTTCTGCAAGAATTAAAAAACAACAGCAGTGTGCCCCCCCCCACAACAGCAAAAACACTAAAAAAACCCACCCCAAACAAACCCAAACAAGAAACCAAGAAATCACCCACAAACTCAAAACCCAACGAACCAGCAAACCCTTCTATTGGAAAAGAGAATGACAACTTCAGCAGTCAATTATGGTTACTTCATGCTGTAAATAGGTTAAGTAAGCTTGTGAACTACTTTCACCTGTCGGAAGGGGCCCATAAAGACCATACAGAACCGTCATGGGATGATCCACTAAGTCAATTTTCTTTCCATTAAGATGTCTGAATAATTTCAGAAACATTAACCAATCTGCTATTGGTGGTTACTGCCACGACTGCTGCTATTGGTGTAGCAATACCCTCTTCTTAGCTTGGGACAACATAGGAAAATATGTAAATCCCAGTTACAGTGGGCCTTTTATTTCAAAGACAATATTCAGTAAGTATTTAATAGTGAATACTTCTAGAAGAATACAATTTGTCCTTTGTACCATGTGAGTAAAGGCATGCAGGACATAAAATCTGCCTCTTAATTATTGACAATGTTTCTTGAATCTCTGATAAGTAGAGAATCACAGAATGGTATAGTGGTTTGGGTTGGAAGGGACATTTATGGTCATCAAGTCCAACCTCCCTGCAATAAGCAGGGACATCTTTAACTATAACAGGCTGATCAGAGCCCCAGCCAGCCTGACACTGAAAGTTTCCAGGGATGGGACATCTGCCACCTCTATAGGCAACCAGTCATAATGTTTCACCACCCTCATAAATGAATCTTTCCTTTACATCTAGTCTGAAATTAATTGCATTTCAATTTAAACAGGCTGAAATGCATTGTCATGGATCTCTGCAATGTTGCAGTGTGTTGCTTTCTGTGGGTCAGTTCAATTTGAGCAGTAGTTATTTCACCTGCCTGACATTTTTATATACACAGATGTCAGATAAGATAGCCCATTGTCAAGTGTTTTTGTTTATTAGTGTGAGGGCCACTGTCCTACAAATACTAGCACAGTAATAAAGTAAGATTGCTACAATCACAACCTAACTAGATTTTACTTGTTTCTTTTCTCAAAGTGTTGGAATTGACTTTTCACATGAGTAGCCTGCATTTGATTCATATTTCTATTTAACAGCTGCAGGCTGTCATGGATGAAATGAAACTTTTCAGCCTCAGAAGGAGGAGCAAGTATTTGTCTTTAAACTGATCTCAAGATGAAATTGTAATTTTTAAGAAACTCTGGGAGTGGGAACAAGATTACAGAATACCTGCTTCAAGTTATCTAAGGAAAAACATGTCTTTTGAGTATGCTTTTGTGCTGAGGTATCTTCAAAAGGTTCTTGCACAGTATTTAATAATTTCTTTCAATTAATTACCATGAGTTCCATTTTATACAGTTTTAAAGCCGAAATGCCCTAGCAGCTAGAAATGGGACACTGATAGAATGTACTTTGAACTAGTTTAAAGACACAAGGAAGATTGTTCCATCAGGTTGGAACATTTTGGAAAATCTGACACAGATTCTGAAGGACAGTTAAATTTTTTTCAAAAGTTAACTGAATGTCTGGTTGCTTTATTGATACCATCATATTATGTGCAAAACCTGAATATATTAATTGATCCATAAAGCAATGTTTTACATGTGATTTAAAAAAGAACAAAGAACCACCCAACAGAGCAGATCATGGGTACAGTATACTTTCATTCATGTGTGCAAACTGCTGTATCTCTGAATTCATTTGGGAAACAAGCTTTAATTAATAAAATCCCAGGGTTTTTTTGTGTTTTTGGTTTTTTGTTTTTTGTTTTTTTTTGTAGTGAGTCTTTCAACACTGTAAGCAGCTATGAGGAAGGCATGGTGGTTTTTAAAGGGTGATCAGTAGTCAAAATCTCAAAAATTAAGTCCTTATTTTTCTTCTCCTTTTGGATTGTGGCCAAAATGATTGTTTATTTAAAACTTGTGTTGATTTACTTACACTGTGAGGACCAGAATATATTTGAGAAGTCAGTATAGCCTCTTTGCCCTTTTCCTTCAAGAATTAACAGGTTGACATGAATAAGTCACTGACTCCGTGTAAAAAAGAGGGAAAGAAATTATCAGTTTGGCATTTCACCTAAATAAACAGACCCGCCAGAATGATTGAGGTCACATATTCAAGAGAGAAGTGCATATCTGACACATAGATGCCATAGAAAATTGTGATGAATTGCCTAGAGTTTTTTTTTAATTATTTTTGTCATAGTGAGAAGAGTAGGAGGGAATACGTTGCAGCTCACATCCACCCTGTTAATGTCAAAGAAGAGGAGAAAAGAGCCAAGATGAAATAATGTTTTAAATGTTTTTGCTGTATATTTTAAAGGTATCCACAGTCTGAGATATTTATACAGCTGCATATCATTGTGTACAAAAGAAAAGCTTTTATTTTAATGGTGTTTTTACCTAGTTTCTCTGTAATTTTAGACAGCAGCTTTACAGATTTTAAAAAAATGTTGGAGTGTGTGTTTTTATTTGGTGAAGTGTTTTTCTCTGAGATGGTTTCTTATCTATGTTTTAGTGGTTTTCTCAAATGGAGTACTGTCTTTAGTTATAGCAGTTACAGATAGACAATTCATGGCACAAGACATTCTAGTTTTATTTTGAGTATGATCTGGTTACTTTGTGTAAAATAAAAATCAGGTCAAGTTATGTACTGCTGCTATTCTAGTTCTTGAACTTTGGTTTGAGAAGCATAATTCTGTCTTTTGAAATAGTGTCATATAATATCCATTCCGCAGATTCATGGTATTTAAGTGTCTGTTTGGGTCATCTTAATAGCTAGTGGAAACTTCCAAGTGAGTAATACAAACAGTTGCACTTATTTTTTACAGCCTAGTCTGGTCAAAATGTTAAGTCTGTGAAAAATGTCAAAAACATATTAAGAGAAAAAATAGTACTGAATTTTCTGGTATGGTCCTTCATATACAAACTTCCATGTATTTCCTGGTGCTTACACACCATGTCACAATCATTTCCACTGAGTAGAAGCCTGAAAAGTGCATATAGCAGCAAAACTATAATTAAAAAAAACCAAAAAACAAACAAACCATGGTCTAAATCCTATCTCTGGAATTAGATGTTTTATACTAAATTGCTTTATAATAAGTTGTCAGAAAGTTCTTCATTGTACTAAGGATTCACAATTCCGGACTCCCTTCTGGAACGGGACACTCAAAAGGGAGTGGAGATCAGTACTCACCCTTTATAAATGTAGGCAAATCAGCAGAAGGAACACTCTCTCTTCTGAACAGATGTACTTAGCACAGTGCAACGCAAAAAAAAGTGCTGCCTGACGTAAAAGAAGTGCTCACAGAAGTGAATGGCCAATGATCCATGTCCATTTTGGATTTAGCTTTGTAAATGCTACTTTAAACAGGAAGTCCTTTGTGTAGTTAGAAGATAAAGTGATCACTGAAGAAGCCACCTACTATGGCAATGTATTAAATATTAAATTTGGAGTTCTTGAGAACTATTAATTCGTACCCAGCTTCTGGTGTATTGGCAGACAGATTGCTTACAGATTTAACTTAGAGAACTGCAATTGCAATAAAGCTTAGCTGGAATATACCTGCTTTATTCCTTGGAAGGATGGTGTATCCCTCACAGTTATTGTAACTAAACATTTGGTATTTATTCTAGCCAGTAAAGACCAGTTCTTAGAATGTCAGCACTGCATTTTGATCACAAAATTTACCCTAGAAACTTAATTTATTATATACATGTAATTATTTATTTATAACCAAGTAAAACGTCTCTCACTGAAAAAAAAAAAAAACAAACAAACAATTACTGAAACTATTTAGCTAAGTAGAAATTAGACCTTTAAAATTAACAGCTTTGTTCTATTAAATTTTGTGTCTTTGGAATGCCTCATCTCTTTTGCTTGAACCATGAGACAAACACTTACTTATAGATTTAATCTCCTACTGGTTCTTTTTATTGATTATAGTAGGATTATTATTTTGATTAAGGCAGAGCAATTGACAGATCTTGTATTGACTTTGCTCAGTTTCACCTATAAATATAATCAGTAGAAAGAGTGAAATGTTAATGATCATGCTGTTCAAGATACAGGCTAGAATTCAGTTCTAGTACCACAGCAAACATGTTTGCCCTCACATTACGTGTGTCACCATCATCATACCTACTAAACCTGCTACCTATCAATTTAGAGAACTTCTCTAATTTTTTTTCCTGTTGGTATCTGAACATTTCCCTCAGCAGGTACCCAAAAAGAAAAGCAACTCCTACTCCTTTATTTTTCCCATAATCTGAGTCATTGGCAGTTTTCCCTTCTAATCTTGTTCATCAGAACTGTTAGAAATGTAATATATTTGTTAGCTTCCAAATGTTTTAATTTCAACAAGGGGGGGGGAGAGAACTAACCCCACAGATACACCAATGGTTTAATGACATTGGCATTATACAGAAACTAAAGAAGTTAAATTAACACCTCTAAAGAAAACCATCAGCAGCTGGTGAGTTTCTTATTTTGTGGTAATTTGTCTACTTGGTGATGTGCTAGAATTATTTTGTATTTATCTGTTCTAACTGTGATAGAAAGAGAATGCAATTCTCAGGCCTGTTAAGGGCACTGTTGAGAGATACCACTTCTTGACTTGTACAAAACTGTAGGTTTTGAACAGGGGAAAGTAGGCAGAAGGGGAAGACCCCTCACAATTTAAATGGTTTGAACTTCGAAAGCAGCTCAACAGGAAACTTAAGGAATGGTTCTGGTCACACGACTCCATGTTCTACCTAGGTTTCACTTAAGAGGTGTCCAAAATGTCTTGCCAACAGTAACATTAAAAGTCAGAGAAAGGCAAGAGAACAGATTTTTTATGTGCCAGTTTATCTTGTTTTCAATATAAACAGCACCCCGGTAGACTATGCCATAGTTAGCAGTTAATTTCTAATCTTAATCTTTTTCTCAATGTCAAAGCCCATTTGGTTAAATCTGCAAACCCTGGACAGTGCACTAATCTCTCTTTTTCTCTCAATTAAAAGGAAAATCCTTAAGGTTTTATTGGCAAATGAGATTAATGAGATTAATGAGATCAATGCATTATGCCCATGGATAAGTGTTTTGTTACCTCTTCTTGTTTGTTACACAGTCCTAAACATTTGATGCTGAAAGCCAACCAAAAATTTAGTATCATTTACCAGACGAAAAAAAGCAGGTAATGCACTGATTGAGAAATGCATATCAAACAGCTAATTAAAGAAGTGAGAATTTTATTTAGAGATGCTTGTTTTAACCCTTAGTTACATGTATAAAAAATAAATTTATAGTCACCTTCAGCTTTATTGAAGAAATGGCAGTGCTCGGTAAGATGCTAGATTGCTTTTTTAAAGGAAAAGAAAAAGACAGCTCTGTGAATCAATAAACTATGTTATAAAGTGGTAGTATATTTACAAGTAAATAACATTGTAGGGTGAGTTTATAACCTGTTGCTGGTGAAAAATGGAATTTTCCAAACTTATAAGCCACTGAGACAATACAACATATTGGGTTTATTTCTTTTGGAAAGAATACTTCTGGATATCCCATAAAATTGCTCTTTACTACTGACTCTTCATCAACTCTGTCATTTCAAAGTAAATTACTGACTTTCCTACAGTTCTGAATGAAGTGGTATTGTAAGAACCAACAACTGTTCATGCTGAGCTGTATGTTTAAGCCTTACGCATAGTTTATTGTGTGATCTTCTAAGTAAAAATGTATAGTGGTAATTTATTTTCATGTCAAAGTTTTGCTTTCACTTTCTGTCACGTGGCATGAAAAATAAATGGTAATGTATTTATTTTTTAAACAGGTTTTTTTAATCATTTGCCTGTCAGATATAATCTTGCACCCCTGATCATTAGTGATATTTTATCTGTTGACTTCACTGACATAATGGTTTCAGTTTTCCTTGTGTTTGATTATTATATAATACTGAATAAAATATTTTTTCATGCCTGGACAGAAATATGTTGCAGTCAAAATTTAGTCTTTATAATTGTTGCAAAAGTATTATTACCTGCAGCAAGCCATGAAATGACACTGAGTTCAAAGTATAGTGTAAAAATGAATGATTAGGGAGCTCATAAACTTCTTATGTTAGTGTGTTTATTGTTATAAGGACTTAACAGGTTTGATGACTTCAGATGAGTGCTAAATAGTTCTACTGTAAGTAGACCACAAAAATATGTCTGTACACTACAGTTGTTATGTAGTGATGTGGGACAGTTTTTTCTCTGTTTTCCCCTCATGACATTGAGCAATATAAAGACATGATGTAGATCATTACTGAAGTACCAGGACTGATGAAGGGACAATATTTTTAAATTGGTGTCTTCCATAAATCATAGATTTAAATGAAAGGATAAAAATGGGTTTTTAAACTTTCAGGCATGGATAAGTGCAGCTCTGACAAGTCTTAATGAGTGATTTTGCAGTCCTAAGGTATACTTATTATGGTGACAATTTCTTAACTAAGCATGAACATAATACAAACTTGTTCCATTGGGTGGAACTGTATTGAATCATTAGTGAATGAATGTCACTTGCTGGAAAAATCCAGCTTTTTAGAGTCATCAGGAGTTTTCTTGTACTTCAGTTGGCAGTAGTTTGTGTGTGACTCATCAGTTGAAGGACCTCAGACACAGGCTTTCAGCCTGGTCAGCCTGGTTTTTTGCAAGATCAGTTTGTGTTCCTGGGCTCTGATGAATTCAACAGCTGTGAAAATTTGGCATTTGCAATTATCAAGGAATCTCTGCTTTTCATGATGTAGCTTTATCTTTAATGAGCTGAACAGTATCTCAGGAGGTTTGCATAACTGCCTGTGCACTGCGAGAGAATGCAACCAGCACACACACACACACACTCATACACAAACTGTGTGGTGAATGCATCTGATTCTGATGCTTTCAAGTCACTTTTGTGTGACTTGTAGGAATTTCACCACAGAAATGGGGGAAATAGAATATATTCCAGTTCCCAATATATTCTGTTTCATATAGAAAATCTGTTTAAATTAGAACTTACTGCTGAAACGAAAGTTGATCCTTTCACCTCAGACTTTTAAGTAGTATTTTAATCAAGCTAAAATCCATCTGTTTAATTGCACTAAAAAGGTAAATATTTGACAATTTTCCCTCACAATTCCCAAACATGTAATTTCTTAGGTATGTGAAAATATATTAATTTAAGTTGCTGTATGTTTGCCTGGCCAGGTTTTAGATTTAGGGATTCCCCTGCCATCAAAGCTCCAAACCAGACAGAGCTCGTCCTCCCCTCCTCCTGTGAGAGACACAAAGGGAAGAGATTACAGGTTGAGATAAAAACAGTTTACTGGGAACAGGAATGAGGTAAGAAAATGAACAAATAACTGCAATGATAGCAATAACAAAAGTATACACACGAGAGTGATTTACGTGCAAAAATTACTCACTGACCAACACAACTCTGAGACAATGAACCAGGGTGCACAGATCCTCTGCACCCACGCATTTTTTTCTTTCTAACCATAAACCGCGCCCACTTTCTTCTCCAAGGTGAGAATGCACCTGGCCCGGACCTGAAGTGGTATAGAGTAACAACCTACAAAGAACCACACAGCTGCGGGGCCCCCACCCCTCATGGATACTGCGAAAAAATTAACTCTGTCCTAGCCAAAAACCAGGACACTAAGGAATAACAAGAAGTTGGTCACACCAGCTATTTTGATTATAGCAGGTAAAAGACTATTGGCAGAAATCCCTAGCTGCTAGAAAAAGGAGTGCCACAATTATATTGGTAAGTTACAGGGATCCTATATTTCAACCAGGTAAACAACTGCAGTCTAGTAGGGTGATGATTCCCAATGTTTGAAGGTGCTAGAGCTTATTCAAAAAAAGGTAAAAAATTTAATTTCAGCATGGGACAGTTATAGAGGGTTTTAATGGTTTCTGTTGGAGAAATCAGGAGCTTTTTAATCTGATGTTTTGAAGCAAGGAGGATGGTTAAAATACTCTTTAAGAGAGAAGCATTGCAGAATTTCAGTTTTAAATAATTCTAGCAGCTGGCGCTGCCTCTCTGAACTACTAGAACAATACTTTGTAAGATTTGTTAATCATTTTGAGGAAACACAATGCCATCTGTAAGACTATTCTCCAGCCAGGTTTTGGATAAAGGCTTCTCCTTGTGTGACTGCCCAGAATGGCCTTATGAGCCCATGCCATCTGGTGTCAGCCATGATCATATTTTCCTATTCAACGGTATTCCAATATTTTAGTCTATTCATACGTAAATTAGGGGGAAAAGAGTTTGAACTAGCTTCTTGTAAGCAGTTATGTGGTTGAACTTCAAAAGTTTACCTGTCCTTCCTTGTTCGTCTCTTCCATTTCTCTGGGTTTCAATAGTCTATCATTTTTACATTACAAGTGTAATGTGGGTTTATTTCCGTTGTTTGTAACAGGTCAGTGTTATGCTATTTCTACTGAAGGAGTTGCTTAAAGGGTATGATGGACTCATTCTACTAAAAGTAATTTTCTAGTCTTCTAAAAGCCGAGATGAAATTATATGGAAAAATATTCTATGGCACTCCTTCTACTGTTGAAATACATGGGTTTTTTTGTCTTGGTATTTTAATTGCAGCTGTATTTTCTCTTCAAATCTATATTTTCTATTACATCTGTGATCTTATTTATAAGGCAATATCTGTATATTTTTGTATACCCATATAAGCAATGCCCTTGTATCTCATTATTAGGGTTGCAACTTAACACTTTTCATTTACGTCATTCTACAAAAGACATATCAGGGCAAAAAAAAAGGGAGTTAAATCCAGTTTGCACCTCTAATTAATAAATAAATTATCACTTTTTTTTTTTAAACGTAGTTAAATTTATATAGCCCAAAATTATTAAAATAACCAAGTGTGACTTTATGTGTATTTTTATGTAAATCAAATTGGTTTTCCCTTTTCTGACTATGTCATAGTTTTAAAAACAATATCTACTACAGATGATTTGGTGTATGCAAAGACGTTGTTTATAAGCAAGTTTAACCATGATGTTAACATGCTGTTCTTTACTGTAAGACACTATATTGAAATGGAGAAAAGCTCATGTGCTGCTAAGTGCAACACATAAGAAGTCTAATAAAAGTCATTGCAAAGGAAAAGAAAGGTCTCCTGCAGTGTATGTATTCTGATCATTAAAATTATTCACAAATTCATCTTCTGTTTTGATCTGGGTTAAATCAAAAACTTTGGAAGATTGAAATTACCCTCAGGATGGGGGTAACTGATATTCTAGAGCAAATGCCGTGAAACTTATGGTGGAATATTTCATTCAGCTAATTCTACCTGTGAATATTTTTGTGGATTGAACCTGTGCTCTGTAATCTTTGTTTTCTTCCATTAATTCCAACTTTCTGAATTCAAAACAACTGTGGTATATACAGTTGTTGTATACAACGATAAAATACACATTTTCTCCAAATATTATGAAGACACAAAATATACACATCCTTTTCTCTTTCTCAGTGGTGCCAGCATTCTTTACTACTTAAAACAAGTAATTTCTAGTACACTTGATAAAGAATAGTTGAAATGTTTTGGTTTCATTTTTGAAGCATAATTATTTCATGACCGAAATTATGTTAGATATTTATGTTAGATATCTAGAATTGTTAGATACTTTACAATATGAAACCTTTAAAAAATCAAAATGTAAATAAATGTAAATCTAAGGAGCTTAATGAATAATCAAATTGACTCTATTACATTAATTTGTGCATCTAATACCTTGTTTAATTGAAACAGTGTTATTGCACTTCTATGTGACTTCTTGACTGAAAAGAGGTCAATATTTACATATGTAAGCTTTTATTTTCATCATAATAGAAAGGCAAAATACTCATTCATTGCAGTCTTGTTCCGTTTACAAACTTCATGGAATTGTAGAATGATTTTGGATGGAAGGGATTTTAGAGATCATCCAGTTCCAACTTCCCCCACCATGGGCAGGGACACCTTCCACAAGATCAGGTTGCTCAAAATGCCTTCCAGCATGGCCACGAACACTTGTAGGAAGGCGGCATCCATAGCTTCTCTGGGCAATCTTTTCCAGTGCCTCACCACCCTCGGAGTAGAGAGTTTCTTCCTACCATCTAATCTAAATCTCTTCTCTTTTAGTATAAAACTATTTCCCCTTGTCTTATCTCTATCGCTTGGGTAAAATGTTGTACTCCCTCATTTTTATAAGTCTCCTTTAGGCACCGGAATGCCACAATGAGGTCTCCAAGGAACCTGCCTTCCCCAGGCTGAACAACCTTTGCTCTCTCAGACTGTCTTTGTAGGAGGGGTGCTCCAGTCTGCTGACCATCTTTGTGACCCTCCTCTGGGCCACTACTTGTCACTCTGCTCTAGAAAAGCTGCCATTTCTTAAAATATCTTTCCACAGGGAATTTTAAGGTCTTTTGACTAGCCTCCAGGGAGTATTGTCACGGTGTTGTTGAAGGCCATTCTTGTAATTTTTTGTTAAATTTGAAAAGTATTCAGAACAAATTATTGAAGGAATGAGGGTTCCTGGGTTATGTATTTTTATTCTAAGCCTGGTATTACCACTAGGAGAATGAAAAAATGTCTAAAGAGACTGCCATAGCTTGTTAAATTTAAAGATGTGAGTGTTGGAACCTGATGCATGAACACCCAATATTTTTTAATAACATAATAGCTGCTGAAGAAAAACATGCAGTATAACACATCTGTACATAATAGTATTTTGCTTTGAAGTCCAGGCCTCCAAAGTATTTCATCACATAATTTACATGAGCATGAGTAGATCATTAATGTATTTTCAGATTCCAAATGCATCTAAAGCAGGTCACTATGTCTAGAGTAGAACCGATACCATAACAAGGGAGATCTCATGTTGCTTGTCTTGCTGCATGAAACATCTGTTGCACCAGCCCTTCCTCCTGCCTAATACTGCTCCTTGATTAAACACTTCCCATATGCTGAGCTAAATTAGGATGTTAATGTAGCTGCTAATTGTTTATTATTATGACTACAATATTTTAAAGTCTGATTTATGTTTATAGTTACTGCCAGTCTTTCTTCTATAGTATTGTGTTAGAATCAGAGCATGTGAAACAAAGGAATTCTGATTTTCGTATGGCTTATACCAAGTAAAACACTAAAGATGACCTCCAAAGCTGTGGAAACTGTAGTCTTTATGATCCCAACTGAGAAAATGGAAGAAATCTTATTGATTCCTTCTCAATGAGTAAAGAAAGAATAGATTTTATCGAATAGGAATCCAAATCACTAGTCTTAACCATAAAGGTTGTATATAGGATGTAAATCTGGCCATCATGTTGATGCACTCACAGCTTCTCTTCAATTATTTCTGCAGAAAGGCCTGAGAATATGTAAGTTTTGCAGTGTATAATAACCTGACATGTTGAGAAGTTCTGGAGTTAAGTTATGTGCACTGAGAGTGCTCTGTCCCTATACTACAGACATGTCTAGTAGTTGAAGTATCTTTGATGTTCTTAAACCTGCTGTTACAAAAAGAAGAAAAAAACCCCAAATCTGACT
Organism: Dasyornis broadbenti; assembly: GCA_013397935.1. NCBI lineage: Eukaryota > Metazoa > Chordata > Aves > Passeriformes > Dasyornithidae > Dasyornis > Dasyornis broadbenti. Next base: position 1,488,134 of record VZRN01003866.1, read on the forward strand.
AGAATATTTCCTCACTGTTCTGTCTGTCCTGTGACTTGAAATAGTTTTTCTGGTGTTAGTCTCATGGAATATACACCATTTCCTCTAGCTGATGGTTCCTTGAAGAACTGGGATACAGTATGAGGAACTGTCTATATAATGTCTTACTTTGATATTAGCCAGGATTATGTACTCTTAAACTTCTTTTTAAAACAGAGAGTATACTGAGAAAGCACTAAGAATATATTGAGAGAGGCTGGTGTTATTTAGACTGATCCTAAATTCATTTATTATAAATACTGGTTTATGAATGCGTAGTTTATATTTGCATTGCAGAGGAACATTGTTAGTGCTTTAAGATAAATCCTGCTCTTTAGTACATAGATTTGCTAAAGTTTTTGTGTAATTGATACTTATTTCTAAGTTTTGCACATTTTAAAGAGGAATATTATTTTCTACTTTCATTAAGACACCATTGTTTTGAAATTTTTAAATTGGAAAATTGAAATAGAAATGGTAGTTAAAATACACTCAGTCTGTGAATGAGCTTTAAATGTAAAGACAAGCAATTCAAGTTTGATGTGATAAAGAAGGAAAAAATCAGAAGAAAGATGTAAAAAGCATGAAACACTTTGTAATACCATAGGTAAAAGAAAATTTATACAGTGCAGAAAGAGTACAAACCAGACATGGGTCTTTCAAGAGCATATAAAAGTCTTTTTCTTCAAAGGTAAACCAGTGAAAGATCTGGCATGTGACTTGGATGAATAGTAAATGGTGTGTCCAAGAAATGCTTGCAGAGGCTGCAAGGTTTAAATATATTCTGAAAGTGAGATACTCAAATCAAAGATGATACTTTTTCATCTTACTTTGTGGATTCCAATAGCAATGGATAATGCTTCGTAGCAGTGGATAAAGTGGAAATCTGGCACAGTTGAAACAGAGGAAGAAGAAGGTCTCTGATAGGAATTTGTTTGGGCACCTTTTCATCTATTTTCAGTCTGTATGATAAATGTTGGAGCTAAAATAAATCACAAGATCTAATTTTGAGGTAAATTCCAAAGTACGGGCAGGTAAAGGTTTTACGCATACTAACATGTAAAAGTATGTAATATATGAGCTGAAGTCCCTGGTGTCTCTGAACCACTAGAGGTAATAAACTGTTAATACTAATTTGAGAGATTTGTTCTTTTTTTTTTTTTCCCCATGTGGAAAGATAAAATCAGGCAGGTTTGTTTTACAGGGAATTGGATTTATTTTGTCATGACAGCATGTCATGCAAACACCATCTGTTAAAAGTACGCTTGACAGTTCATTGGGGAAAATAGAAGCTAAAACCCTGGGCCATGTTTAACAAGGCCTGTAGACATCCAGGAATATATGTTGAGCTCAGACATAGGATACCTGTTTTATTTACAGAGACAGTATTTCTCTGGATAAGCAACAGGCTGAACCACCCTGCCCTGACATTGGTATGAGAGTGTGTTGATAGAGTAAAGTAGTGACTGAGAAAATTTTGCAAAGGTTGTCATCCATCTGGGGAGATCACTTCATTCTGGGCTATGACCATGATTTCACTCAGCATTTACTCATGTCCCAAAGTACTTAGGCATTTTGGATCTGTGAAAGGAGGTGGCTTCACTACAGTGTGTTTGTACTTATAACACGGTAGCAGAGGCAGGATTCTCCACCTTGTATTACAGTCGTTACTGCAAGGTTCAAGTTTAGTAAATTTAATGAGTTGAATAACCATATGAGTCATGTTGCTTATGTTTGTGTTTTGGTGATTCAGTAGTCCAAATTGAACCTCATGTCCACTAACATAGCTACAGTTAAAATCTCCACTAAAATTAGTAAATATTTGACCTTTTTTCTTCCTGAAGAATGTAAGAAATGTTAGTAGGAAGAGAATTTATTTTAATAATAAACATCAGAGTACAAGCAGGCTGCTTTTCTAGCAAGATCAGGTTTTCACTACAACTGCTGACTCCTTTCAAGAAACTACAAGATTAAACTTTCAAAATAAAATATATGAATACTAACTAGTATAAACTTGTTCTGAAAGCCTTTATTCACACACACAAAAATCTTTATCAATCTCAGTAATATTAGTGAAATTAGTGGGGTTGTGCTCTTGGTGTAGCGAGTTTTCAAGATAGGGAATTCCAGGTGCTATACATGGACAAAAATCCAGATGAACTGAATTTTTACTCTAGTTTGGCTTTAGTTTTTAGAAGGAAATATTTTTTTTTTTTTAAGTAAGACATATTTTTAGTTGCGTCTTCAAAGACATTTCTGACATTATCATAACCTTTCTTGATGTAGTTTAAAAAGTATGCAGTACAATCAGTCATGTTAAAAATATGTGGAGAAAGAGATGATTCTTGTATTCTTAAAATACTCTATATGAAAAAAAAAGGCAAATGTTGAAATGTACTGTAATCACTGCAGCTTCTCTGCTTCTCTACAGAAGAACCTATGCTCAGGTCAAGGACTTTGGTCCTTAATAGTGCGTTGTCTTAGTTGTATTTTTGTAGTGCTGTAATGCAGTTTTTCATTCTTTAAATCTCTTGTAAATCTTTGGATTTCTATATTAATGAATTGTCCCTGAAGCTGCCAAAATAGTCATGAAGATTTATAGCTCTTAACATCTGATTGTGTGTATGCTACTTGTCACCACTCCTTTTGCTGCTGTATTAAATTTGAAAGCATATCACTGTGTGGGAAAACCAGCTGCTTTTTACTTCTAATCTCTCATCACCTTTTAGCTGTAATGCTGTCATCTGTAATCCACTCAGACTTGTGTAATTTATTTTGTGCAGCTAAAATAGTCCAATTTACTTTTTTTTTTTTTTTCTTAAATTCAGGAAGAATGCTCTGTCCTTTCCTTAAAGATTTCCCAAAAATCTTTTAAGATGCAAAATATGATCCACAAATTTTTACTAGTTTTTCTCTTTTGTGGAGGAAACAGAGAGACTGGAGGCTTGAAATTGTAGTGGGTTGGCCCCAGCTGGATGCCAGGCACCCACCAAAGCCTCTCTGTCACCCCGCTGTGCAAGTGGGCAGGGAAGAGAAAATGCAACCAAGAGTTCATGAGTTGAGATAAAGATTGGAAGAGATCACTTGCCAAATACTGTCAAGGGCAAAACAGACTGGAATTAGAGATGCTGAATTTATTACTAACAGAATCAGAGCAGAATAATGAGAAGTAAAGTAAGACCTCATGAACATCTTCCCCCACCATTCCCTCCTTCCCAGCTCTACCTCCTCCCAGCAGCACAGGGAGATGGGAATGGGGGTTATGATCAGTTCATCACAGGTTTTTTCTGCTGCTGCTCAGGGATCAGAGTCCTTCTGCTGCTCCAGTGTGGTGTCCTTCCCACAGGAGCTAATTCTCCATGAACTTCTCCAACATGAGCTCATCCCATGGGCAACAGTCCTCCCTAAACTGCTGCAGCCTGGGTCACTCTTCCATGTGGAAGGTTGACAAGGACAAGCTGCTCCAGCATGGGTCCTCTACCAGGGTCACCAGCCCTACCAGCAAACCTGGTCCAGCATGGACTTCACTCTCCACAGGTCTGCAGGACACTGCATCTGCATCCCTGTGTCTCTCCATGGTCTGCAAGGGCACAGCTGCCTCACCATGGGCTTCACCATGGGCTGCACCATGGGCTGCAGGGGAATCTCAGCTCCTCAGTACCTGGAGCACCTCCTGCCCCTCTTTCTCCACTGACCTTGGTGTCTGCAGGGCTGTTTGTCTCATGTTACCTCACTCTTCTCTGGCCACAGTTACAATTATGCGATAACTTTTTTTCTCTTCTTAAATCTGTTATCCCATAGGTGTTGCCACCATTTCTAATTGGCCCAGCCTTGGCCAGTGGTGGGTCCATCTTTGGAGCCGCCAGGAATTGGCTCTGGTGGACATGGAGGAAGCTTCTGACAGCTTCTCACAGAAGCCACCCCTGTAACCCCTCACCGCTACCAAAACCTGACCATGCAAATTTTTTTTCAGCTGGACACACCATATGTGTGTATGTGCAGGATAGAAAGCACAGGTGTGTTCAGGTTTTCTGTATATTCAATGTTCTGCTTTATGTCTTTTGTTTATGATAAATTACTTTTAATTTCACATATTCCTTAATTACCCTCTTAATAGCGTAGAAGGAAAAAAGGGGAAAACAATGCCCAAATTGTTTTGAGTTTTGAAAGGACCATGTATTTGGATATTTCTATACATAGTATCATTTAAATATCTGACAGAGAGGGAAAAAGAATGGAAGACGAATGGAACAGTATAGGATACCTTATCTTTCTCTTCTTAGCTGAAAACTGAAAATGGAGATTTCAGCCTCATTTGCATGAGCACATATTCAACTGGCTACAAATGCATTGTTCCGTGGGGTGTTTCGTATATTTTTAAGATTAACTTTTTCTTCAGTCAAAGTAGTGATTGGTCAGATGTTGGACTCAATGATCTTGGAGGTCTTTTCCAACCTAAATGATTCTGTGATTCATAAAAATATTCCTGTTCCACAGTTTTACAGTATTACAGTTGGGTTCTTGGCTTTTGTTTATTTTAAGTCTTATTACAGCCAGATTTTATTATGGAGATTTTATTTTCTTATACTGTCTTAATCTTGCAATGGTGTGTTGTGAATATTTCAGAAGATGGCTTCATGAAATGTTGTTTTTCCTGTCTAAGAAAAACTGTGGATCCTACTATATCCATAAAAAAATTACTGACAATGGGAAATCAACCATATATTTTCCCACGGAAGCAAAATATCTGTTAACATAACCAAAGGGAAAAAATAATGCACCAAACTAGTCAATTATGTGGGGATTCTTTTCGGTAATAATTTAAATTAGTTTAAGAAAAAATGGTAAAATATGGTTGCATTAAGGCCATGGAAATTCACGCATGGGAAAAGTGACTAATCTTCTTTAGAGCTGCGTGTCTAAATATGTTTTTTCCTTTACTTTGCAGTGACCCAGGGTGGGGATGCAATTGCATCTGATACATGTCCTGATCCTGGAATTCCTGAAAATGGGAAAAGGGTAGGCTCTGACTTCAGGTGGGTACATTTAGTTTTCTGTATGACCAAGAGGAAGATATTTCCTGTTACATTTATACAGAGCCTGTAACTATAGATGTGTATAATTTGTCTAGTTTTAAATTTATTTATTCTTTGTCAAAATAGATTTATTCAATTGCATATCTTGAATTGTTTTTACTTTTTTTTTTTTTAATCAATTCATTTAAAGTAGGAATTTTAGAGCATAATAATCTCATTGATATAGAAAAAGCAGACCGCTGTGGACAGCCTAGAAGAAGAACAGGAAGAAGCAGAGAGTATTATCTGTTTTCCCACTACGTAAAAGCTGCTAAAAAGCTTGGGGAACATGGCAAATTCAGTGTCTGAGGCTGTGATGAATGCCATCTCCTGTTTTGTCAAATTTTCACCTTTTGTTGTATTAAGAAAAGAAGACAAGGTCAAATGGACCCCTATGGAGAAAGGAGGAAGTTTGCTCTTTCCCTGTTGAGGGAAAAAGGCAGAGCCTTGGAGGTGCAGCAGAGAAGAGGGTCAAAGGAAGATGAGAGCCTCCAGCTCATGCAGAGATTTATAAATTGCTCAGCAGGGAATGAACAGTCAGACCTAAGAGAATGAACAATTCATAGGAATTAGAAGGAATTGTGCAAAATTCTGCAACTCTAGAAAGCAAAATTAATAAAACTTGTCTCCTGTATCAAGTCTCTTCCAAGCTAGGGCATTTTTCCAAGCAGGAAAAATAAATTAAAAATCTATTCTATGTCTGACAAATTCTTTTTGGATTTTTCTCTGTCCTCCAGGGAGTTTGAGAAATCATAACCAGCTCCAACATTAAGAGATTCAGTTATATCCAAAGTCATGGTTTCATTAGTGACAGCACAGCACTTTAATGTGTTTTAAAAAATAATGAAGGGAAATAAGCTTTCAATGAATAAGCTAGAGAGATAAGTTGTCTAGATGTTTGTCCTCTTGTATGTGTTCTGATTCAACTTGTCAAGCACAGCTACTGTAAATGAAATTGTATGATACAAAAATACAGAATGTATTTGCTGTCTAAAGGGCTGCTGTTTTAGGAAAGTAAATGTAATTTCTATCTAGGTCTTTATTAGTGTTTGATGTATTGCAGAGAGAAACATCAGGCAGTAGAAGACTAGGTAAAAATGGGATGCTAAAGTATAACTCTTTCTCAAGATGTATTGAAGTGCTTGTGTGTATTCATCCAAGGAATGCATTTGTACTTCCACTGTTCCTTTGGAGAGTATTTTACTTTCCTGCTTGTGCAGGCATACCTCAGTATCCCTCCCCTGCTTCAGTCTCTCCCCATAAAACCATAAATAATGCAGAACATGCCTCTTCTGAATTCCTCCAAATAAAATACTTAATTGAAAGAATTAAGGGCAGTGTCTAGGATCACTTTGTTATCAGTGGCGAGAGAAAAGCATCTCTGGAAAAAGTTAACAGTGACAGGACTAGAGGCAATGGAAATAGGGTGGAACATGGTAAATTACTACTAAATTCAGGATTAACAATAATAAAAATATATCATGTTTTTACTATGAGGATAGTAAAACGTTCAAATTTGTGAGAGAATTTGTAGAATCTCCATCCAGGGAAGCATTCATAACTCATTTGAGCAGGGCTCTGAGCCCTCTGTTCCAGCTGGGCTTGATTCAAATGGACTAGATGATATCTTCTTCCAATCTAATTTATTCTGTGAATCTGTAAATCTCATACAGCTTTTATATATTATATGTTATGATACACTGTTGGCCTAACAGGCCATCTAGTTGTGGTCCAAATCAGTGGATCATGAACAATTGTTAAGAAACAGCAGCAGGTTTAAGAGCACTGATAAGCTCTAAGAGGGTAAGAAAGAGAAATACTTCTTTTTACCTCTAAACTGTAGTCTGTAAATTGAAAGCGAAAGGGAACCAAAATAGTTTTGGTGAAACAGGTTCAGAGATCTAAAACACGTGAACCCAAATACAGAAAAGCTCAACAACAAATTTCCCAGCAATGCATAAAAATACCAAGAGGGAAAGCCCAAAAGAAACTGAAAGCTCAAGGTATATTTTAAGATATCTGAGGGAAGCTACCATCACAGAACCTTGCAAAACATAGATTGAACACAGTCTCTTAGGAATGAATGCAGTTTTAAGGTATCTTAAATGCCTGGAGCTTACTTACGAGCAATGCTTATTCTTACTAAGCTGGCAGAGCAAGCCTATTTCCCTACCTCCTTTATCCCATCCATCCTCTCATAATATTTTCATTTCACTAAGTGTATCTTACTGTTCATAGGGATAAATGAATGCATAAAGTGTTCAACAAGCAATGTCGTATCACATAAGATAAATAAAACGTTGTATACTTTGATCACATTAATTGTGTGCATGTTTTGGGCCTCCAGTTCTGAATATTAGTTGAGAGAAATGATAACAGTTTGTTTTCCTCTTAAACATTACTTATTATCTGAAAACTCGTTACAGCAACTGTTTTTCACGTACTTCAAAGTTTGTTAACTTCTATTTAAAACATATCTATCTTTAAATTAGTGTCTAAATCTAGATGGAGATTTAAATAGAGAATTTGGCTGGAATTTAGGTTTTTTTTCTCTGAAATGACAAATCAAGCTCTTCCATAGGAGAAGGGGAAATAATATTTGCTGCTGCTTGCATTTTCCAATGTAATAAAAGTACTCTGGAGAGTGAAAAAAGGCAATTTTTTTTTTTTTCTAAGAGGCTAATATAAACACCAGAAGGAGCTATTGTTCTTGTCAGGAGAATGACAACTGTGAATATTAATCTGAACTAAAACATGTGAAAATCCACATTATTCAAAATCTTTTCCGGTCTTCTGAAGGACATGTTATGAGTAGGATTGATGGAAAGGCAGAGGGTTTATTTTCAAGACAGCCTGAGACCCAGCTGATTCAGTGATGACAAGTTCTTTGAAAAGGGTTTCATCGTTTTCAGCATAATAATGGCATTCATTCTAATATCATAAAGCAAACAAAAAGGTATTGAAATCTTAACCTTTTCATTGTGTCCTCCTGCCGCGCTTCTACTGTATTCATTTCAGAAAGTAGGGAGATGCTTTCCAGTGACTTTAAAACAATTGGATGGATTCATTTTTTGGGAGAAATGTCAAGTCAGACTGGACTAGAGTAACGATAACATAATCAATACAATTTGGAGGTCAATATCACATTTTATTTTATGTGAGATTGCAAACCAGTGGATAGTTTAAATGAAATCTGAAATGGATCTAAACAATACTGCTTCAACTCTCCTTAAATATTGTATGGTATGTGTGGTAATGTGAAAATGCAGTCATCTTCCACAATTTCACCAACATTTGTAAAACAAATAGCTTTTAAATTTCCAAAAGAGATTATGAAAATTAAATTAACTTTTTTATGTTAGTATTTTCTTTTTTTTTTAAATGACTTCTTCCAGTCAAATTCTAACCTTCTCTATAAAACCACAAATTATGCTTTGTTCAGATTTAAAATGGTTAAATGGATAAAGAAAAAGAAGGAAACAGATTTCTTCCCCATGTTTAAAGTTTACAGAGAGAAGTAACAAAGCATAACACAGTATTTCCAGTGCCCACAGATTTGCTCAGTGACTAGGGAGGTAAAGATGTAAAAAAAAAAAAATAACCCAACCCAATTAAAAACATTCAGCAGCGGATATTAAATGAACCAATAACTTTCTTTGAAATCACAGATCAAACAAGCTATAAGATCTTTAAAAGGATGTCCCCTTTTTAAATGGGAAACTGTCAAGCTTAATCAATGGAGAGACTCTGCAATTTAGATGTGATTAGGAGTTTTATTGTAGACTGTGATCTAGATGCATCCCCACTCCTAAGGTGTTTATTTAGATCCATAAGGAGTTTTTGAGTACTTCATGTCCCTGTCTTGCTTTTTAACGTGACATTTTTTGCTGCATTTCTTGTTTGTTTTTATTATGATTTTGTATTCAACACATTTCTTTTGTGTCCCTTAGTTTGTGTGTTCAGACATTTCAAAACATTATACCCACTGTATGAAACACATGAAGTTCACATTAATTGTCCTTAGATCCTTAGATCCAAGCTCCTTCCAGAGCTTTGGGGGGAAAAAAAAAACCCACAAGTCGTGAAATGCACACTTTGTAGAATAATATTGAAACAAATTGAATCATTGTAAGTATATAGCTTAAATTAGTGTGTGTTTTATGTCTACATTAATAAATTTAGAAGTATTTCTGTAATGATCAAAGCCCAATCTAAACATAAAATTCTTCACATACTGCATTAGACATAAAAATACTTGTATTACTCTTGTTCATTTCCTCCCACCTCCCTTCTTTCTTTCTTGGGGGGAGGAATATCCAGATATTTTAAATTTTAAAAGTGCTGTTGCAGACATCCAGTAATTATACCTTTCATTTCACTCTGTGTTTTTGTATGTGCACAGCTTTGTAATTCTACTTATGTGCCTTGATAGCAGCAAACTTAAGGGAAATGTTGGTCTTTGCTTTAATGATGCATTGCTTCATACGTCATTACACTTGTGGGATGGTCTTTATCCAACATGATTTTTAAATACTTTAATTCTCAATTTGCATTTATCACTACTAGAGAGGTAACTGCTTATGTTTTTTACCCTGTTTCCTTAGGAAAAGAAATTCAGAATTCCTGATTCTAGAAAATGCCATTAAAAATATGTGTTTATGGCATTAAAATGTCAGATTCATGAGTAATATTTTCTTTACCAATAAGAGAAGCTAACTGTTTATTAATTAGAGGTATTTATTTGGAATAATGATTAGTCTATTTTTCTGAGGGTTTTAAGAATGTTCTGAAGATTATGACAAGTATAAAGTAAACACAATTTTAGAAACTTACATTACTCTTCTAGAATTTCATGCATCTGGCATGAAATGTGGAAGAAAAGGGCCAATATTTTCCCTGCCTTCCTGACTTTTCATATTTAACAGCTCGAGAACAAAGTGATAGGAAAAGCAGTTTTTAAAGCTTTTCTAGATTTGAAGCATCATACTGAAATTTTAAAATTAGCAGAAAAAAAGAAAAAAAAATCCTACTAAAGTTTCTTGAAAGAATTAAAATAACTACAGAAACATATCATAATATTAATAAACAATATAGTTAGTTTTGTGAGATCCTCTGAGAAACTACATGTTCATGAAGGGTGGGAATGAGCTGGATGATAGTGAAGGACATTATATGTGATTCTCCACAGCACAGTTTTAAGCACTGAGCCTCCTGACTGCTATATAGCAATCCCCTAGTGTTTAGGACTCAATAACTTCGAGAGACTAAACTGAGAAATCTATTTTATTGTGTTCACTTAGTTTTCTACATGGGATTATCAAAAACAGATTTAAAGTGCAAGAAAACAAACCAACAGAACCAGTTAATTATGATGGGGAACTAAGAATGTCACAAATAATAAATTGAATCAGATAGGTAAATACTCTTCAGGAAAACCCTCTGTATAACTGTATACAGTTTTTTAAAATCTTCATAACGATTGGTCAGCATAAATAATTCCAAAGGGACAGATTTCAGTGTTACAAGTGCAACAGTCAAATTTCATTTAAAAAAAAAAAAAAATTATCATTTAGCATAATGTTTAACAGGAAATTTTAACAAGGTCAGGAATATTTAATGAATTATTGCCATTGACTGAAATTATTATTTCCTGGTTGTACATGTTGACAGATTACCATATCTAATTGCTTTTTCTCTCATTTGAGAGAATATAGCAATGTTGAAATTATTCAGTAAGTTCTGTTGCCTGAAAGAATTGTGATCATATATTTTCTTAAAAAAAAATTACATATCTATGCATTCATTGAACTCATATTGTAAAACAACAAACATAGTATCAAATTGTTTTGTGTTCCCGGCCTTACTTCCTTAAAAGGTGGACAAGCTAAATAGCAGACCTGTTCCCTAGAATGTAAGTTGTTTTTCATAAATATAATATTGATAGAGTAGAATTTTGCACCTTAATTTCTTTGTTTGGATCTTAAAATATTGTCACTTGGCAATATTTACATTTGTTTGAGGATGTTGATATTAAAATATATTTTAATTCCCCCCTTTTTTCTCCTAGGGTGGGTGCAAGTGTACAGTTTTCCTGTGAAGACAATTATGTGCTGCAAGGTTCTAAAAGCATCACTTGTCAGAGAGTGACAGATACACTGGCTGCCTGGAGCGACCACAGGCCAATTTGCAGAGGTAACTGCTATTTTTTGGAATTTTTCATGAAGTTTGGAAGGGTTATTTATACTTTTTGCTGCAAGGAAACTCAAAACTAAACAAACTGAAAAAGGGAACTATATCTCATGTACATGTGTATATATAATTATAAATATACAAAGATTTTTATGTAACTTGAAGCATACAATCAAATGTGTAGGAAGAGTATCAATTGAGGGAATTAATTTTCTTTAAATAGTTTTAATTTCAGTTAATCTTCCTTTTGTCATGATAAACTTACTTTAAGTAGAATTAATTAGTTAAGTTTATGTTAAATTTTTCTAAATTAATTCCTGAATAGGAGCTGCCAAAATACATCAGAACTGAAGTTTATACGAAAAATAAAGAATGCATGTCTAGGTACAGAACTTTTCTTTTTATCTCAGTGGAAAAATTGTTTCAGGTTGCACATTTAGATTGCACATGTCAATGAGAGTCTTGATCCTTGAAATGTGCTTGCCTTATATTCTCCTACAGCTGGACAACCCAGCAGGAAAAACAGAGTAAACCATCACCATTAACTGGAAAAGAGAAAAAAAAAAAATCATGCAAACTGTTAGAGATACTTTTATTGTGATTTTGAGGTAGATCAGAGTGATACTTCTTGTATATACAAAATCTTACACCAGAATGCCAGTTACAAATTATAGGGCAGCAAATTATACTTGTTTAAGAAACACGGGAGGATTTGTAACACCTGAACTTAAACTTTTGCTTGTTCTAGAAAGAGCTAAAACATAATCTCACTTATATAAAACTCATATTCTTCTTTAACAAGGTTTAATTACCTAGTTATTTTGTAATTCTATGGTTTTTTTCTCCTGCTGTCAGATTAGATTTTTTCAACTTGTATAATCATGTGTGTGCTACGCTTCTGAATGGTGGATAATTCTTGGTCAGTATTATGACGTGCATATTTGTGCATTGTGGGGAATGAAAGATGCAGGTTTTACTTGCAGTCTGTATTATTCTTGATTCCTTTACTGACCTTCAAGATGCCAGTATTCATGCTGCTCATATGAGCACCAATCATTTAATAATAAAATACACAATGCAAAGAAGTGTTTATCACATTTTCTAAATTATCATCAGCTAAAGTGGAAAAGCTGATAAACTGCACGCAGCTGCTGTGGGCTTAATGACTTCAAGAGTACAAGACTTACTGAAGAAGCTGATGTTTGCATTTATCCCAGAATGGTGATTAACAAAGCTCAGAAGTTAGGAAGCTGATGAATAGTCACAGGAACCATCTTACCGTTCGCAAGTTTGTGACCTTACTTGGAAGGGCACAGCAGTGGCTGGGGTCCCAGAGGCCCTGGGGGCAGCGGGGTCTGCCCATGGTGGTGGTACAGCTCCAGGCCCACCCCACCACCCACCTGGGTCATAGGCAGGGAGTGGTGGGAGGCCACAGAAACTGCTCTCAGAAACCGCTTGGTGCTAATGTAAATACTCCCAGTTTCCTTGAATTCCGCACAAAAACCTTACAGTGATCCATTCCTCTTTTTGTGGACAGTATACAAGGCTGTTTAACATTGTACTGCAATGTTTTGCAGTAACTCCATTTCCTAAACACACCTCTGGGCTGAACTTCAGTTGTATCTCTTGATTAGCCTCACTCCCTTCCCTTCTCCCCCGCCCCCTTTTAACCTTGCCTTCAAAGTTCAAATAGGAGAAAGATAAAGATAAAAGAGCTTGACTGAAAAACGTCTCTGAAACGGAGATGTTTCTTAGCCTTTTTCCTTTGTGGATAGCTAGAGAAGGGACAAAATCTTTTTTCATTGGTACAATGTCGCACCTCTGCAATAGTTTTCTGCTGTAGCAGACCTTAGGGAGGAGGAAGTGAAAATAAACTAATAAATGTTAATTGTCTGCTAGTTATGGTGCTCGAGGTGTAGTTTTCTACCAGTTAGTAGAAAGAAAATGTCCAGTATTTCATATATCATTAATCTGCCCTTGTTATTCTTTCAGTTTAAAGAATGTAGATTGCTTAATACAGTAGCAATATGCCAAGGTTTCTGTATTGCTAGTAGGCAGCATACAGTGGCATACTTATATGTGATTAGTTGTTTCGTGACACTTAGGGACATGGTTTAGTGAGGGACAACCTAAAGTGGTAGGTTAACCCTTACACTCAGTGAACTTAGAGGTCTTTTCCAACCTAAATGATTCTATGATTTTTTTTTTTCTGTGCTAAGTACAGACACCTTGTTAATAACTGTTAAGTGATTATTTTTTAGAATTTCCTGTGTGGATGAGGGGGTTTTTTAGGCACATACTGGGATTGTTACAGAAAATTTCCATGTGATGTGTCTGAGACTTTAGTTAAATTCATGGGTGGCTGTTAAGACAGTTTTGATCATAAGCATGGAATCGTAGAATGATTAAGGTTGGAAGGGACCTTAAAGATCATCTATTTCCAGTCTCCCTGCATACACAGATAGACATTTTCACAGAAAACGGAGTCCTAGTTGAATCAGTCTTGTCATAGAGTTATAACGAGTTATCAAAGTCTAGTCTCTAACAAAGTAACAAAGGACCAAGTGCTGATAATATATTGTGATGGAAGGATAGAAAATCTGACAGTCATTTTCCTCTAGTAACCTTTTTCCTATTTGTACTAGTTACACTTCTATTCATTGAGAAGATCAGGCCTCCTTCCAGCAGTTTGTGAAGAACTGCTGATATTTCATGCTTCAGAATGGAGGCAGCCACAGAGAAAGTTGAAAACTAAAATTTTCCAAAGTACTAGAAATATGTCAGATATTTTATTCCAATATTCAGAAAAAGAATGACCACATTTTTAAAGAATTTAGTCATTCCTCCTGCCTGTGCTGTAACTTAAGTAACTGAAGAGTCTAAATTACATTAGAAGGTAATGGAAGTTATATGGATAGATTCTGAGATTCTGAGATTTGTATCTAAGTACTTAGAAATTGTATGATCTAGTCTCTCTTCAGCATGTTGACAAAGTGCTGTAGTACCAAAAACATGACAGTAACAGTTTGAAATTTTCGGAGTTCTATAACTCCATTTGTGTCACTGGAAATTATACGTCTAAATATTTTTAAAATGCTTCTAGATATGAAATACTTCGAGAAATTTGGATATTTTTGTAAAATCTATCCTTAATGCTCTTTAGAAGATAACTGAATTTGTCAAGCAATGTATTTTCAAAATGTTGACTATCTGGATTTGCTGAATGTGACAGAGAGATCATGATGGTTTCACAACTGAATCTGTGCTTTACCAAAGTCAGACTGCATACTCCCTGGAACTATTTTATATTTTTTTCTTTCTAATTATATTCCCTGTGGTGTAAGGAACTAAGACACCACAGAAGGTCATGTTTAGGTTAAGAAAATACAATTACATAAATATTGTGATACATGTGTTTCTTTCTCCAAATCATGAGGAAATCATGAAGGGGAGCACATACTGGCCGTTCTCACATTCGTAGAAGGCTCCCTCCATCCATTTGGAAAGGGTGAATCTTTCTCTAAACAGAATATTGATACAACAATTTTGGGAATTTAATTCACATTAAGTAAGAATAAAGTATTGTAAATGTTGGGCTGATTAATTGAAAAGTGCTAGTTTCTTCCTCTGTAGGTAAATTTTCAGAATTTTTTTTTTTTTGCCTGGCTGAAATATCTTTAAGGGCAGATTGTTATGGAATATATCAGCATAGTAACACTGTCATGGCAAGTTGTTGCTAATGCTGCAGCAACTTTATAGTATGTATTTTAAACAGAGCATCCAATGTAAAGCAATCTGATTTGTTGGTTATCATTTTAGCTAGAACATGTGGTTCTAATTTACGTGGACCAAGTGGCATTATCACATCACCAAATTACCCAGTTCAATATGAAGACAATGCACACTGCGTGTGGGTTATTACAACGACTGATCCAGAAAAGGTATGCTTTTTCTCTTTGTCATAAGTGATTTGTCTTAAAAATATTTCATATATGTTTGCACAAATGATGCATGAAGACATGCAAATCTGTGTGTTCATTTAAACACAGAAAGGAACAGAGTAGAGATGAAAATACACTGAGCACTAGGGGAAATAAAAGTAATACATATGAAAATGTCCACTCAGAGTAATAGGTCTAATTTAAAGTGTTTAGGTTTTAAATACATTTTCTAATGAAATACAAAAAATCATAATTAAAATTCCACATTGCTAAATAAGTTAATCGCGAATTTTTTCAAGTTGTGTCTTGATACTTATTTACTGTTGAATCTTAACATAAGATTTCTTGCAGTAAAAACTTTTTGTAAGTATTGTGACAGATGTTGTTAGTTATTTTACTACCTGTGTAATTTCTGTTTTCAACCCACTGTTTTCCAATAATGATTCTTAATACACAACTACAAATTAGTCATCTAATTATGCATAAGATAGTGGTCATAATGAAATACTTTTAACTTTTCCTGTAAAATCAGTAAAGGACGGAGACCCCCTACCTG
The DNA here is from genome assembly GCA_013397935.1 of Dasyornis broadbenti. Classification (NCBI taxonomy): domain Eukaryota; kingdom Metazoa; phylum Chordata; class Aves; order Passeriformes; family Dasyornithidae; genus Dasyornis; species Dasyornis broadbenti. The sequence goes on from VZRN01003866.1 coordinate 1,503,913, forward strand.
TAGGGAGAAAAAAAAGAAAAAAAGAAGTTAAAGAAGTATTTTACTTATATTGTATTTCTATGTAGTGAAATGCTGAATAAAATAATTACATTATGTCAAAGAATGTACTATCTGTTTGTACTTTCTTAATTGCAAAATATGTATTTTCTGTGCAGCTTTTTGGAAGACTGTATTCTTGACTTCTTCAAAGTAGGCAAGGAAAAAATGTTTATCTAACCATAAATAAGTGATGTTTTGCTGCAGAAAAGATATTGCTGCATGCTTTCATAGCATGTTGTTGTGCTGTAAATAGTGTTACTTTGCAAAATTAATTAAGTTCACTTTTTCTTAAAGAGGATTCAGTGTGCCTCAGTAAAAATATACATTCAGGAAAAACAGGTGAAAGTACAAAACTATCACATTGAGAAAGATTTTTCTGTAGTGGGACTTCTCTCTGAACTAAAAGGGCTGGTTTTTAGTTCCGGACTGAACTGTTATATTTTCTTTAGAATAGCCATTAGAAGCGAGTATTTTTCCTGGAATGATCTTTGACTTGAAAATCATTGCATTTTATAGAAAATATTAAATCACTTTGCATTTTTAAATATAGAAAAGCATTTAAATTAATGAAAAGTATCTGAAAATTTAATCTACTCAGATTTATATTCAGTAATATGTTTTCTTGGTGATTTTGCAAAACACAGTATATTTTTATAAGAGAAAAATTAAATGTTCATCCAAAAAAAAAGTGAAATTTCTACTAATAAAGGCGAGTATTGGCATCTTAGTGCTTTCTTTATTCAGTTAATTTTATTTTTTTTTCCCTTGACTTTTCAAGAATTTAATTAAGGAGTGTTTTTCATATTTATAATAAAATGAAGGTGGCAATCTCCTTACAAGAAAAGTTTAACCGTGGTCATAGAAAAATTGTTACTGACTATGCTATTAAACTGTCCAGTGTATATTTTCTGAGGAGACTCAGACTTACCTATGAAAAACAGTAAACCCCCATCTACTACAAGAATGCACAAGTTCTCTTTCATTCAGAAAGATGCAATATATCTTTCTCAGTGAATTTAGGATTTTAGTAGTGCAGAACTTAATGAGATTGGTGTGGATTCATTTATTTCGCTGGACTTGATAAGGCACTCTTAAATAGTGTTCTGTGCGTGGGTTGCTAGTTCATCAGACACAAGAATACAGAGGAGGAATTTCACATCCAGACAGATAAATAATGTTATGTTCAAAGTTAAGAGGTCTGAGTACAGCATTTGGAGCTTTCACCCAGAAAAAAAAAAATCCACGCTTTTTACATTCAGCTTTTGGAAAGTAAAGAGACATGCTAACAGACACTGGTGATCACAGCATGAGGTAAAGAGGCATAACTTTAAAGTCTTTCAGTTTTGGACGGGTTGAGCAATACTGATTTTGAGTTGTCTTTTTATTGATCTTGGATTTGTCTAGCAGTCCAACCAAGGAAGGAATTCTCTTAATTTCAGTCTCTTGGAAATACTGTATTTGCTTTAGGACCACAACAACTGTAAATGTGAAGTCTTAAAATCGGACTTATTCAAGGCTTATAGTACTGTTAAGCTGCTTTCACATAAAATCTACATCATCTTTACCAGGACTGGGATTTCTATCCCCAAACAACTGCGTCTAGAGTTAACACATGCCCTTTCAGTTAATAAAGGATATGAAAGAAAATCCTTTTACTTTACAGACTATCTGACTGAAATGGAACCCTACTTTTTAAAGAAAAATATCTTGCCAGCATTTTGAAATTTATGAACTTTAAAAAAAGTCAATTGCCAGAATAATTTTCAAGTTTCCAAAACAATTAAATTATTTGAAGGTATGCTGAAAGTTTTGCAGATTTTCACCCTTGACTTTTCTCAGAGTCGTGAATGACAGAACTCTTGAAAATTGAACTGTATATTGAAGGTTTGATTCTATGATTACATTGAGGAGTCTACTCCTTTGACTGGCAGATTTGAAAACATTTATCAGAATGCTTAGGGTTCTGTTGATGTTCTTTTCCAAGGAGGCAGACAGTTCATGACATGTTGTTACTCTGTATTTTAAATTACTTTTGACTTACTCTAAGAGTGAATTTGTGGCTTTTCATCAGTTTAGTTTGCACATGGAATTTTATGAGATAAGACAATGTTTTCTCTTAACACAACACTCAGTGCATTTTGAGGAGGGTGATATAGTTAAAGAGATGTCCTTGGAGGTTTCCTTCCAAAAAAACCCCCAAACCCCCCAAACAACAAAAAAAAAAAAAACCCAAAAAGAGTAAGAAGCTGCAATATTTTAAAAAATAAATAAATTTTTAAAAATTGACAGATTTTCCAGTTTTGCATTCTGGTGCTGGTGTGGAGGCAGATTTTAATGCCAACTCATTAAAAGGAAGACAGATTTCAGCATCCTATAGGAACAGTAGCATATTTCCAGGTCTTAGCCAACCATATCAAGATTGTTTTCAGTTAAATATTTTTCTAACATTTATTTGCTTCTTTCTGAGAAATACAGAAAACTAAATTTGATTCTTCTCCTGTACAAAGGTATTCCTGCTTATTTTGAAGAGCTGATTTTCTTCCCTAACCATTTTATTTGTTTCCTCTGGATCCCCCTATTGTAGCTTTTGATCAGCATCCTACTGAGTCTTTACTAGCCTTTTAGTACTCACAAATACAACTTTATGGTGCTCTTCTGACTCTGTGTCAAGTACACGCTGTAATTCTTGACAACTCTTCATTGTTTTAGTTCTTCCATTATGCTCTTTTGCAGCTTTCTAGAATCAGTTACTTAGAACTCTTTTGAGGTCTTACTGATCTGTTCTATTTACCTTTTCCTGACTTAGTATAATCTCTTTAGTATGTACTAAGCTTGCCTCTACCCCTTGCTGTTTCAATTCCTTCTCCAGACTGTGGATTCTTAATGCCTTGGATTTCCTGCTGCTTCTACTGTTTTATGGTAACATTGCAAGGGCTCCTTTTTTCAGCCCCAGTGTCTGTTGGAAGGCAAGATTTGTTGCATTATTGTTTCAGCAATGATACCTAATTTTGCCCAATATTTTCCTGACTGATTGCTGATTGCAGTGTAGTAGATTGCCATGGGCTGCAATATTGCTAAGTTTAATGACCTGGTAAATAAAGACTGTGTCCCAATTACAGTATTTTTGGTTTTTTTTTCCTGAAGTACATACTTTCTGCACAGTACAAAGTACAGATATATTAAGTATTTGTTTGAGCCTAGCAACTTGCTTCTTCTTTGCAAAGCAAAAGTTATTCACTACAGTTGCCGCAGCTGAAGACATTGGAATTAATTATAGTGAGAGTGGGAAACTTCACATACAGTTTTATGGGTCTGAGCTCTCAGGTATTTGTATGAAGTTGGATTAAGCCTCAGAATGCTGGTATAAAAATACGTTGGTATAAAATGGTATTTCTTTTATATTGCCCTTCAAAGCACATAGCTGGGGAACTTCAGGACAACATTTTTATTCTGGAAGGCTTTCCCCAGTTCACATCTAGGGAATCCACATACTATTAATATTGATTTTGAGATAATTTATTTTAAGATAATTCATTCTTGCAATATGGTCTAAAAGAATAGTCTTAATAAGTAGCATATGATAATATGAAGGGATTTTGAGTGAGATTATCTTGCTGATTCATGGATTGGTTCAAAAGTTTTTGGTAGCTCAGACATGATCCATTAGTGACACTGGTCTTCCATATATGTAGCTTATGCATACATAATACTTTGCAATGAATTCAGAACCTGTGTTTGGTCCAATTAGGTGGCTTAATATTAGAGTGGGACTTTTGAAAACGTGTCCATAAATAGCTTGTTTGTTCAAAGATTCGTTATAGACAAGGCTCCTCTCCCTCCAAATGGTTGATCAGATCATCCTGCTACATGCAATAGGAGGTTTAGCATTTACAGAACCTGCAGTCTAACTATATTCTGACTGGGAAAGAAACCTCTTGCTGAACACCAGATAGCTCATCCCTAAGCCATGACCATACTCTGACCACAAAATTGATTTTTATCTGTAGAATTTATCCTCTCTCACTGTACCTCAGCATTTTGAGTTTCAGACATCTTGAGAATCAAACGTATGTAGATCTAAGAACTACTTGCACTAAATTTTTGTTTCAGGGCAATGTACAGGCTTATGCGAGTGATTTACTCAATTACTATTTCACAATTCTTAGGTTTGATTTAATAAAGTGAAGGAAAATCATTGTGAATTTAGAGTTGCCTCATTTGTACATCATTTGTGCCATCTAGATCATACAGATACAGTAAGATCGTTCTGAAAGTGTGATTTCCTGTGGCAGGTGGAAAATTTAAGCAATTTTTATTCTCTCTTCTCCTTCATTCAGTGTTAACATGGAATTTTGTGCCATTTGTGAATGTGCGTGTTTAAATTTAAACTTTTTTATTTTTCATTTGCTGGAACAGCATCTTTGATTTTAGGAGGCTATGATGTTATTGACAAAGAATTCAGGTGATTTAGAATTAGAATTATTATGGTTCTAGTAATGAAATAAATAAACACTGGTTAGGTTCCTTCTTGTCTTGAAGTAGCCTTGTGTGTTTATTTAGCTTTTTCATCATCGAGGATTACAATTTTGGAACACAAAATGTAACTAAAACATTTACATGAGAAAACTCTTGTTGCAGTATAAGGATGAGATTTTAAACTTTCAATGTCTTAAAATCTTCTACAAGACTTCCAAGGTAGCCTTGATTATTTAAGTCTTAAATACATTTCAAAAACAAACAAAAGAGCCTGTATATTTTAGTATAATGTGCAAAATGTACTTATAAACCTACTGGAAAAATCATGTTATATATAACTTACTCACTACAGTATGTGCTAGTCTTCAATTTGAATTCAAGTACATAAATTGTAACACAGAGCTCTATACACATACAACTCTTAAATACATATTATGCTAAAGCAAGCACAGTTTATTTTTTTAAAAGATATATATGATGTTTTCTGTCTTTTGTGTATACTTACTGGAACATGAAGATCTTAATTAACGATGCTGGTATTTCTGCCTTTGAAAACATCATGTGAGTGAGATACAAGGCTGGAACAAAAGACACCATTTCAGCATTGAAGACATTTAGAATGAAGTTTAATTTGCATGTATGGATGCTACATGTCTGAACTCCAATGATACTTAATATACATCTGTCAAATACTCAGTAGAATCAACACAGTGCTTCACCTCCTCCTAGAACAGTCCACTAGAGGCTGATCAACTTAACCAACACAGAGCTTTGTTTGCTCTTACTAGATCAGAACCAAAAGGGGGTTAGACATTTAAAATTTCAGCCTGTAAGGTTTAGTATATACATGGTGGTGTGGAAGAAGGTGTGCTACTTTAGATGAAGATATGCTGCACAGATTGAATGGGAAAGGGTCTCATAATGGCCATATGCTGAATGAAATTGCATCACTTTGGAGTGGTGTTATACCAGATTTAACTAAAAGTGTTGAAGAAAATCTCTTCTACATGAATACATCTATTTCTGAGGCTGAGCCTTTTGGTGAAACTGATAAAACTCAAACCAAAACCACTTTCTCTATTGAGTTTAGATGTCTCATTTGAGCATTAATTACAAGATGTTTTGATTCTTGCTTTCTTTAAACTGGAGGTAGTGATGGAAGAGGGATGCATGGGATCAATACTCATCTCGGGATGAAAGCATCCAAGCACAAATTTCCTGCCGCACAGGAAAATACTGTATTTCCTTGTTGGCAAGAAAAGTTAACTGAAGAAGCAATCTTAAGGCTTCTAGTGTTATTTCCCATGGTATTTGCTTTATTTTTTTCAGGTGATTTCTAACATTAAGTGCCTAAAACCATCAAATGCTTAAGTTTTCCCCTCATAAGGCCATTGCCACAAATACAGGCTGACAGTTATTATTTCTTATTACTTACCTTCCCTCTGACCTTCCTTCCATGCTGTTTTTGAGCAAAGGAGACTAACTACTAAGCCTTATCTGTCTTCAGGATCTCATATTTGCTTTCAGGATATCGGCTAGATTCATACTACTGAGATTTAGCTGTAGGGTGTGAATTTTATGAGCCTCATATGGATCTAAGTATGACATATTGAGTTGGAAATGGCAATTTAGAGGAAAAAAACAACCAGTAAGAATTCTGGAAAGAAACTATAGAAGCATACACATGAAAGAATGGAAAAGCTGAAGAAGGAGACTTAGCAGTATATTTGCTGTGATATGGTCTTTGATTTTACAATAAGTCTGTAATTCAGATAGACAGTTGGAATGTATTAGATGGTAATGCAATGCTCAAGGCAAACAAAAGATTCAGTGTCCAAAAAACAGTGGCAACAAAAAACCAACAAACAAAGCAAAAATCAAAACCTTCAAAGTAATCAAAATGGTTTTGTTAAATACAAAAAGTATACCATTTGAAAAGTTTTAATGCTTCTATGTCTTCATGTTCTAGTACCAGATCGCAGATCCTTTCAAAAGAGAACACTATGTAATATTTTCACTGTGATATGTTTCTTCTGTATCTGCTTGGGTCAGAATTATGTAAATCCATTATTGTGATTCTTTAGTTGAATACTTACTGCAGCAAAAGTATTTTGCCATTCTCATAGATATGCTTTTCCAGATTGTATGTCTGAAAAAATCTTCATTATTTTGGCATCTATCTTCAAAACAAAACAAGGCTATTCCGCTTTGAATTTTTTATTTTATAGCTAAAACAATCGCCTACTCAAAAATACACCCGCCCCCACCTCCCCAAATGTTTAACATAAATGCCTTTTTTTTTTCCAATTACTAGAGATAGTCTTTCAAGATTAAAAAGCAGGAAAACAAAACCATAAAAAAATCATCTACAGCAACTTCACTTTCATCATTGGCATTTGTTGTTGTCCAGTCACTGTCATGTACATGCTTTATGTGTTGCTGAGAGTTGGATTGTTCCCTCCAGCTTTTTTCTTAGAGAAACTTACTGGCTGCTAATGCACTTAGAATTCCCCCATCATTTCCTTCCTCCCGTATGATTTGTCCTTTCATGTTGGTCTGCCTCAGTTTCTTCCTGTTTTGATCTCCATTAATATATTTTTTCTGGTTTAGCCTTAATCTTTTCTTCTTCTTCATTTTATGTACTTTCAGAAAGAAAAAGATTTATATACGAAATTCAAATATATAATCCTAATAATTTTCATCATTCAGATGGAGCTTAAAAACTGATAAAAGAATGCCCAGCTGAAATGTTAACTTCTGGTTTTAATCCGAAGAAACCAATAGGTTTTCGTTCATAGTTACTTAATGTAATTACAATACTATTCAGCATAACAATGTACCAGTTGATGCTGTGACATATTATTCCACAAAAACAACACCCCAAAAACTGGACTCAATTTCTTCATAGCAAAAGGGATTCAGACAACTTTATTAAACAGAGAAACAATTAGTGTTCCTGAGCCACAGCTGAATATTCATTAAATATACCTAAATACAATACACTTCCTTTATTTCCATGTGATATATAATTCAAATCAATGTATTTGTTATTACTCCTGCACATATATACACATGCAAATAAACATTGGAATATTTTACTTTCCAATTTGCAGAATACAAGTATAGAAATAGAGCAGTATAAAATCGTTACTATTCTCTCATTTAATTCAGGTTTTTTTCTGGTAGGAAGTACTCCTTGCAGCATGCATCAAATAAGAACATTCTGGCACTGTGTTAAAAAAATCCTACAATTAAATCTCCACATAGTTTTCTTATCTTGTTTGTTCTACAAGTTGTTTGTAATTCCCTTGCTAAGAACTATTAGGTTTATTCAATATTACATTGTTGTTTTTATAAATCAAAAATATCAAGGTTTATGTGTAGAAATTTTTCCTGGAGTGTCTGCAGTTATTGAGAGTATATCATACCTGAAAACTGGCCTTGAATTTTTTGCTTATATTCTTTTCTCCTTTTTTTTTCCCTGTTTATTTTTTTTTCTTCATTTTTCAAGTATTCTGCATAAAATATCTTTGTGCAGACCCTGTGCAGTGTGATGGGGTTGTTAATGAGAATGTCATAAACCTACATTTACTGCACAAGGAAACAAGTGCTACAGAATATTTTAGGCTGCTACAGTTCTGTGTTACCTCACAGAGCACGTTCATTTGTGTTGCCTTGGAACATGAGTGGTCAGTGTTCTTTCTATATGTTGACACCGTTTATCTTCTTTTGTAGATAATTTCTTGAGTACTTTTTCTACTGGGAAAACGTCAGCTGATAACTTATAGGTGAATAATAGGAAAATCTGAGAAATTCACAGACTGCAGAGTGAAGTGTGTGTATATGTATATGAAATAAAATAGCTTATTCTGAAAATATATTAGTATTTTTTTTTTTTTTGATATCACTATACCTTTCACTTTGCTTTAGCAGTACTGTAGATTTGGTGTTGTTATCACAGTAAATAGAAACCTCCAAGAACTTATGTAATAAATTTGTGTCAGGACTTCATTTAATTAGTTCACTTTAGTGTATTACTAAACAGGAGCCTCATATTATTAAGTAAAGAACTATTGCAGAGAATAATAAATGGAGGGTAAGATGTGCAAATCGCAAATTTCAGGAAGATGGTGTTAAAGGGGAAGGATAGATACAATTCTGTTTATTGGAATTTTTACTTAGTCTTGGAAATACGACAGGGTTTGCAGTTAAGTTATTATAGAATGAAAAGGTTTTCAAAGTGTCAAGTGGTAATTTAGATCCAGTGTAGCTGGTTTCGTAGCTGAGATAGCATGGGAAAAGCAAGCTCCAAGGGTGCCTCCGTAATTTAAAGGTTTAAGTGCACTGCCTAAATTAATTTTACTTCCTTAGGGTTTTTCTATCTTCAAAGTAAATACCTCAAAGAGTATTGTAGCCCATCTGAGACAAAACTTTCCTCCTGGCTTTCGTAAAGAAAAGCTGGAATGTTCAATACTTAATGTGAGAGGTGTGCAGTGAACTTCTCATAAATGTAAGTTTTTATCTGTATTTGTTTTCAATATGAAAGGGTGCTAATACATAACAAAGTAATGTTTTAAAATTTTGGAAATGCGAAGTAAAAATTTTGTTGAGAGCTGTTTAGAAAACACAAAATGGCACACAAATGTAATGCTACTTTGAAGTAAAAAGAGACAAAAACTTTAGTCATGATGTGTGATCTCAGCAAGGATCAAGGCAGGCATTAATATAGCTGCTGTATATTGTGAAAGGATTAACATAGACTAGCGTGCTGATTCGTCAGCTACTTGATCCAGGAAAGATGTGGATAGATATCCACACATTAGAAAAAAATGTTTAAAAAACCCCAATGATTCAGCACTTAGTGAATTGTATTACTTTATTAATTTATAAAAATAGTTAAGAAGCACCACTACAGTCAAACCCAAGATCCTAGTCCTTGCTATCCCTCAGCTTCAATTGGTCTGCTTTAGTATTTGAACATTGATTTGATCTACAGTACAGGTAACAGACTCTTTACACAACCTTTTAAACATAGCTTTTAATTTAGCAGGTAATATCTAAAACCCTTTGAGTTTCATGAGCCTTAGGGTCTATATCAGTCTAACTTTCTTAACAGTTAATCCTTGCAACAGTATGCAGAACAAAAGTTTAACCACCCTTTCAAAACATGCCCCTGTATGTTTCTAAAAATATCACCCATAAAGTTAAAAGTGAGAATAGGCTTTATACATCAGATCTACAAGTGCTTAATGCTAATTTATGGTACTAGAAAATAACAAATGCTTGTTTATCACATGTAGGGTCATTACTCTGTCTCTATGCAGAATTTGTTTTTGCAGTAATGTCCAGTCTTTTCAGCAGGAAGTAACTTGTTTAAGGATTTTTTTCTTATTCCTTGTATTTTCCAGTATTGTTATAAGGTAGAACTTGGCAGTGAAAATGTTGAGTTCAGTTACTGGTCTCATCTCTGTAACCAGGGGAAGAATGGCTTAGACAGAGCTTGTCGGGTTGGCCAGCCCTTCTTCATGCAGCAATCATCTCAACACTTTACTCTTCATTTATTTAATAGCTAACTGTTATCACTGTTTCAGGCTCACTGGAAAAGTAACAAGTGAAGAGCTTGCAGCATAATTTAGGTGTTCTCTAAAGAGACCAGAGAATAATGCTGGCTAGAGGGCAGGGAACTTTGCAGTTTTCTGTGCTGTCACACTGCCTTTATGATGGATTTGAGCAGTATAAACCAGAGTTCCTGAAACAGTGTTTAATCACAATGTCACAAGAAGAACAGTTTCACAAAGCCAGAGGAGAGTACATTCATATCATAAATGCTAATAAAGCAAAAGACATAATGTCAGTGCAGATTTGCTTCCTATTCTTGCACAGATTTTGGACTTAGTTTTTTTTGGCAGATAAATATGTGTTGCATATACCTTTTTTTTTTTTTTTTTTAATGAGATTTATGCCTTAAACTGAATGGTTTGTCCCTCTGTATCGTTTTTTGGTTATAAGCCTTGCTATTTTAGTTTCCTGTTTCTAGCAGAAAGATATTTTTACAGAATCACAGAATCATTGAATATTCTGAGTTGGAAGAGACCCACAAAGGTCCAACTCCTGGCGCTGCACAGCACCGCTTGCAAAAGCCACACCGGGTGCCCAAGAGTGTTATCCAAATGCTTCTTGAACTCTGTCAGGTTTGGTGCTGTGACCAGTTCACTGGGGAGCCTGTTCCATTGCCCAGTCACCCTCTGGGTGAAGAGCCTTTTTCTAATATCCAACCTCGGCTTCCCCTGACGCAGCTTCAGGCCATTCCTTTGGGTCCTGTCTCTGGTCACCACAGAGAAGAGATCAGTGTCTGCCCCTCCTCTTCCCCTCACAAGGAAGTTGCAGACTGCAATGAGGTCTCCTCTCAGTCATTTCTTCTCCAGGCTGAACAGACCAAGTGACCTCAGCCGTTTCTTATACCGCTTCCCCTCGAGGCCCTTCACCATCTTTGTGGCCCTCCTTTGGACTCTCCCTGGTAGCTTAATACCTTTTTTATGTTGTGGTGTCCAAAACTGCACACAGTATTTAAGATGAGGCCTCATCAGTGCAGAGCAGAGTAGAATAACTGGGCAGCAGAATCTCCCTTTCCCAATTCTTAAATGTGATGACCCCATGTGTATTTCATACATTAGAAGTGGTCTGAGTCAGAATAAACTGGGGACATTGCAAAAGTTGTGCCTTCACATATATCAGGAGGAACTTAGTCCAGTTCTCTGTGGAAAAAAGTAGAGATTATTGATCAGACTCTTGGAAATAATGTGACAATAAAAATAATTTTAAAAATAAATTTAGAAAATATCAGTAGGAAATCTTAGTGTGATTCTATACTAATTATGTTTCTTGTTTTCTGCCTGTTTATTGTTTGAAGAGAAAACTGGTTGTTGTTTTTATATTTGGTTAAATGAAAGGTAGTGCTATTTGCTGTATGGCTGAATTTCAGTAAATTCATATGTAAACCCAAATCTGTGTTAGAAAATATTCTAGCAGTTACTGGCAATTTTTTTTTTCCAATGTTGCATGTATTTCAAGGAGAAATGTACTGTTTCCACTTGAGTGTATACTGGTATTTACTGTTGGTTTTGTACATAAATACAATTTGAGAAGTCCCCCTAATTATTCAAAGAATAGTGGAATTGTTTAGGTTGGAAAAGACCTTTAGGATTCTTGAGTCCAACTGTTAACCCAGCACTGCCAAGCCTACCCCTAAACTTTGTCTCTAAGCACCGCATCTACACGTCTTTAAATGCCTCCAGGAATGCTAACTCAACAGTTATCTCTGGGCAGCCTATTCAAATGCTTGACCACCCTTTCAGTGAAGAAACTTTTCCTAATATTCAATCTAAATCTCACCTGGCACAACTTGAGGCCGTTTCTTCTTGTCCTATTGCTTGTTACCTGGGAGATCACTCCCCACGTGGCTACAATCTCCTTTCAGGTAGTTGTAGAGAACGATAAGGTCTCCTCTGAGGCTCATTTTAACCAGACTAAACAACTCCAGCTCCCTCAGCCATTCCTCATTAGACATTGATGCATTTAATGACAAATAATAACCTTTGTGCATGACAGCATTTCTTAAAATTTGCTGCAGGTTTCTTATCTTGAAAAGCTATGTATTAATGGAGGAATCTAAAATGCTATATGAAATTTCACATCTGATCAAATTACCATCTCAAAAAAATCTGACTTTGAGATAAAAAAATTCCAGTAATCAATCTCAATTTGTTAAAGATCATAGACTGGATTACCTCTTTTTTAGTATTTAGGGTTCTATTTTCCTTCACTTTCCATTTAATGGACTCTTCCATCTAATGGATTTAAAGGATAAACAAGATCTATTTCTTAAAAACAGTTTTGAGTGTTTTTTATTAATTGTAATTGTATCATGTAGCCTAAAACTCATGTATTTCCCAGATTATTTAATAATCCCTGGGTAATCATGTTCACAGACTTTAATCAGTGTTTAAATCACAAAACAATATACAGATTTGGTCTTTAGAGACTATCAGTGTGGGGCATCCTCTTCTTGATTACCAGTTGTAAATTGTTTAAGGGGTTAATATATCTGCATGAAGCTGTTCACACATTTGTGCTCTCAAAGGCCTTTTCTTTGCATCTTTCATCATGTCTTAGAGCTGTAGTAACACCTCCATTATATTAATGGAAGCAGATTTGAATTAAGAGCTGCATAGTAATTCCACTGATGCACATAGGAGGGAACCGCTGGACGGGTTCCAGCCTTCGGAAGGGTGCATGGTGAAGAAGCTTCTCTTCCAGGACATGGAAAGGCATTTCATTTCTTTCAATTGTCTTGCTGAGAAAAGGGAAAATGGAGAAAAGGGAAAAGGGAAAGCATCTCTGCCAGTTCATTATGTAAAAATTAAAATCAGGGTGGAGGTCATCATGCCTTTTGAGCTTTTCATGCCCTTCAGAAAAAGGAGGCACCTGTTAGGATGATCATCCCTTTCCTTTCAAGATGGCAGGTACGAAGACAGATTTCACAGCACAGTTTTCCTCCTTATCCCCATCAGTGGTAACTTTGCTGATTACAACAAAAGGAAATATTTTTAACCTAGTGAAGAGCTTAGTAATTTAAATAAGTTATCACTGGAACATAATTTACTTACTGATATTTCTGAAATATGTATAAGCAAAGACCTGTGTACCATGGTAAAGCATTCAGGGTTGAAGTCAGGCATAAACAGAGGCTTGACTGCAAGAATGAGATGTAGGTCGCTCTAGTTGCTATGAAAGTTTAAAATGGAGACCAGCTCATTAGAGAAACTCATCTTTCTGCCTGAGGAGGAAAGCATCTTAGGAGGAGTTCATTCATCACTGAGCAGGTCTCATTTTAAATTTGGTATTGAAATGAGTGGAAGACAATGACAGATCATGTAAAATGGGAAGTTTGAAGCTGCAGAAATAAGAAATTTACATTTTCTCTGGACTCCAGGACAGTGATTCTCTCTTATGGCTGTTCTATTTTGCAAGGCACAAGGCCTTTGTTTTCATGGAGAAAAACATCAGAGACATCAGAGAGTTCAGAGACTGTGATGGAGAGTTTTGTTCATGCAGATTTTAGCCTCTCTGCAGAAGTTGTTCTTCTAAGCAGCATTCTCCATAGTTATGTATTAGTATAAGTACCTGGCAACAAAGTGTACAAGTGAAGAAGATTAAAAAAGATCTAATTTATTTCTTCAATCAAAATCCAGAAGTTTCTAGAAGGTAAATCTAGGGATTTCAAATAAATATGAAAAACACATTGTCTATTTAACACCTTTCATGACTTCACATGTAGATCTTGCAGAATCTCCCATCTGCAGAGCATGAGCAGAATCTCAGCAGGTGGGAAAATGAGAGATAGGACAAGATCCAAGTGTTGCCTCCAGTTGTCCTAAGAGAATAAATTAGGCTGTGTTTACATTAACATTAGTGGTATAGTGCAGCACAAGCAGCTTTATACTGCAAAACAATTAGTGCTAAGGGCATGAGGTTCACACTGTGTATATTTCAGAGTTTTTACTGTGGACTAGTTTTGCTTCTATAGTCTGAATGACTCTTACTGGTTTGAGAACACCTTCCAGCTTACTTTTATGCAAAAAGAGATGAACTTATCTGCTTTGAGACTGCTCTGTGGTGCAAATCAAAGCACAGTAAGAGCAGATGACTGGAGATTGTTTCTGAAGTGCATCCTTGATCAAAGCCTTGATGTTTATGTATTTTTAATCTCCTGGTACAACCATCATAACACACAGAAAAGGCTGACATTTGCAGACACTTTTTACATGCAGGATTTGATTGGGTCAATGGACAAACAAATGAAGGCTCAGAAATGTTCTTTTTAAGATTTTGTATTATCTTCATGAAATTCAAATACAAATCCCACACAACAAAGTAGTTTCAGAATCTGCTTTACTCAGAACATTACTTAGAATGAATATATTCTTGCTACCCCCTAGTTTGTTTGTTGGTTCATTTAGTTGTTTTTTTCCAAGGCAAAGAAGACAGGTAGATTATGCACACTGGCAGACTATGTGTGTCATGCTTTAATTCACAATTAAACGTAATTCTTAGCACTGTTCTGTGCTTTCAGACTGTCAAGTTAGCCTTCTGAATGATCATTCTTTTTAATTGTAGCTTAGATATTTTGAAATATTTTATGTCTACAGTGTTCTTCTCTGTAATTAGGTGATTTTAAAGAGACATACTAGTAGATTATATTTGCCTTATGGTATCTTTCAGAAAAATGTATTGCATTCATGCTATTACATATGTGCAAATCTATGTGTAGAAAACTAAAAGCTTACAAATTATTTTCTTTTCTACATCAGCCAGTTACTAACTCTGTAGAATTAGTAGCCTTTCTTTCAGATGTTATCTAAAGGGAAAATACATGTTCATTTTTTCATCAAACAACTATAACCAGGGAAAGCTACACAGTAATTCAGTTTGTCCTGAAGCAGACACTTCACTGCCAGTCTGATGAATAACTGTTTTAGCAATATTTAAAATAGTGAGAGATCAATTACCTAAAGCACCTTCAGACACAAATGGGTAAAGATCTACATTTAGGTGTTTTAGAGCACATTTCAGTTACTGTACCTTTGGCTTCTTTTATCTTAAGTAATCCTCCCTGGCCTCCAGCTTCTGCTTCAGTAAATTGTGGACCTCTCCCACATTCTGTATCTCTAGGCAATGTGAGGATTTTCCCTTTCAAATTACACGAGCTAACTATTTAGGTTTATACTGAACTCCATCTCGAGTACTGATTTCTGTAACAAATTTCTGTTTGCTTTAAACATTTTCTTTTTTTTACCTTCTAAAAATGAGATTTAAAAAATCGTATTACAGGTCTTTTGGATATGTCTCCTTTCTGTGCAATTTTTTGAGTTTGAACTATACCCATATATCTACAACTACAAGAAGAGTCAGAAGGATAATCCAGGGGACTGTGGACCAGTCAGCCATACCTTGGTACCAGCAAAGGTCATGGAGCTGATCATCTTGAGTGCCATCACATGGCAGATACAGAACAGCTATAGATTTATGAAAGGCAGGTCCTACTTAACTAGGGTGTTCTTTTATGACAAGGTGACCTATTTAGTAGATGAGGGAAAGACTGTGAATGCTGTTTATCAAGACTTCAGCAAAGCCTTTGACACCATCTTCCACAGCATTCTCCTGGAGAAACTGATTGGTCATG
Source organism: Dasyornis broadbenti (assembly GCA_013397935.1). NCBI lineage: Eukaryota > Metazoa > Chordata > Aves > Passeriformes > Dasyornithidae > Dasyornis > Dasyornis broadbenti. Next base: position 1,519,670 of record VZRN01003866.1, read on the forward strand.
GCTTGGATGAGTGTGCTCTTCACCGAGAGAAAAACTTGCTGGATTGCTGGGCCCAGAGAGCGGTGGTCAGTGGATCTAAATCCAGTTGGTGGCCAGTCCTAGTGTCATAGAGTCATAGGACTCAGTACTGGGTATGGTCCTGTTTAATGTCCTTATCAACAATCTGAATGAAGAGATTAAGTGCACTCTCAGTCAGTTTGCAGATGGCACCAAGTTGGTGAGAGTGTTGATCTGCTGTGGGGTAGGAAGGACCTACAGAGTGATCTGGAAAGGCTGCCTTCATGGGCTACGATCAACTGTATGAGGTACATGGTGAAGTGTCAGGTTCTGCCCTTGAGTCAAAACAACCCCATGCAGCATTACAGGCTGGGGGCAGAGTGGCTGGAAAGCTGCCTGGAAGCAGAGGACCTGGGGTGCTGGTTGGCAGTGGCTGAACATGAGCCAGTGTGTGCCCACATGGTGCAGAAGGCCAGTGGCATCCTGGCCTGGATCAGCAATAGTGTGGCCAGCAAGTGCAGGGCAGTGATTGTCCCCCTGCGCTCGACACTGCTGAGGCCATACCTTGAGTCCTATGTCGAGTTCTGGGCCCATCACTTCAAGAAGGACATTGCAGGTCTGGAGTGTGTCCAGAGAAGGGCAACAAAGCTTGTGAAGTGTCTGGAGCACTGTCCTGTGAGGAGCCGCTGAGGGAGCTGGGGGTGTTCAGCCTGGAGAAGACTATGGGAGGGACATTGCTCTCCAACTACCTGAAAGGAGGTTGTAGCAAGATGGGGTCACTCTCTTCTGCCACATCTGAAGGGAAAGGACAAGAGGAAATCACTAAGTTGCATCAAGGAAGGTTCAGTTTTGATATTAAAAAAAACAAATGAGGCATTGGAATAAGCTGCCCAGAAAGGTGGTAGAGTCATAGTCTGGAAGTGTTCGAGAGGTGCCTGGATGTGGCACATGGGAACGTGGTTTAGGGGTGATTCTGTTGGTGCTAGATTAGCAGTTGGACTAGATGATCTTGAGAAACACTTGCGTGGTCATTTTTACCTGGTTACGTCTTCCCTTTTGTCAGTTTATGGGTCCTGTGGATGTGCCGTGTGTATCTGTCTCTGGATTGCTGTTTCAAAGATACTCATTAAAGAATTCTTTTATAAAGTTTTATGACCGCTTAAGCTTTGAAACATTTTGTAATACACCTATGTTGGTAAGAGACTATGTTTTCAGCATATTTACGTTTAATCCATGTTTTTTAATTAGGCAAATCAAAATACAATTCCTGAATTGGATTTACAATGACATGGTAAAATAATAAGTGAGGTGGCATTTTTATTACAGTGCTAGTTTTATGGTAATTTAGTATAATCACTTGAAATATAGTAAGCTTTATAATTCTAATTGTACCTATGCTGAGCCAGGGAATGGAGCAGATTACTTCCAGAGGTCACTTGTAACCTAAATGATTCTCTGATTAACCAAAGAGATTTCAACATTGGGAATATTTTATGTGTTCATGTATGCATTTTGCAAATTTCTTAGGTACTAGACATTCATTTCCATTCCTACCGACATGAAAGTTATCAAGCTTATGTTTGTGGCATTTTAAGTATAGCAGCATTTTTATAGACAATTTTAAGTAAATGGCAACTTTTCATTTAAGCCCTGTACAATGCTAATTATGATTCCTGAAGGTATGTGATTATATGACCAGAATTTTGAAAAAGAAGGGCCAAAAAAAGTACTTTTTACAAGTTTTAAGAAAGTTTTACAATAAAAATATGCCACTGTGCTGGAATTGTAATTCTTACTTGTAAATATCTCACTAAGCTGGGTTTATTACTAGTATTTGGACTTAATCGTGTCTGGTCTTTTCCTTGTTCAAACAGTTAAGAAATAAGTAATTTAAAATCAAGAATATCTTTAGGACACTAAATGAATATTTTTACTCTAGAAAGCCATTATACTAATTCAATTTGTCTTCCCAAACTCAAAGAATAATAAGGTCAAGTATTTTTAAAAATTATATTACAGCTTTTAATAGACATGAATGATATTTAGAAATATGGTTTGAGTATTTAAAGATTGTCTTCAACTTTTATTTTAAGTTCACTTTTGAACAGCTTCATCATATGGGGATCAAAGGTTTGTGCAGTGGTTTTGACCCTTCTAGTGTTGTTCCACCATATCGTTTTATCATGAATTACTAAATGTCAGTTTGAAACATAATTAATTAACTTCACCTTCAAGAAATACCCTGCTTTCTTATTCTACTTGAATAGGATACTTAGAAAAAAAAATAGTATTAAATATACTATTATAGATACTTATAGTATTAAATTCATAGCTGTCAACCATTAGGCCAGAGATATATTACTACTACTACTACTAGTAGTAGTACTGCTACTGCTACTAATGACTATTATTTTATTTATTGAGTTCTGTACATGTTAGGGTCTAAAAACTTTCAAAATTACACAGATGAAGTTTTTACTTTTTTCCCCCCACTTCTCTGCTTGCCTTAGAATTCAGAGAACCTGTAGTTGGTTTCATAAATTAGTGTTCTAAATTCAAGAGTCCTGAAGAAGTCTTCCTCAGAGTTGTAAGCTGAATCCTAGTGTCTCAACAGGAGGCAGAAAACTGATCAGTCTATATATGGCTTATAATTCGCAGAAATCTTCTGTTGGCAGTTGTTGACTGGTGTGGTTTGAATCAGATTCAATGAAACAGGGAGACAGAAAAAATGTGATGGGTATTACTGACATTAAGAATACAGATCTTTCTGACAAAAGTACAAATTTTTTTGGTGCAGTGTAAAAATGCTGATATCAGTCCAAAGGTCCCCGATGAGCCATAATGGGCAGAATTAATCTCCATGAGGCATTTTCTGAGACTTTCTACATATTCATGTTTGCCCTTGGTTCACGTTTTTAGATTATCTTTGCAATCACATAATGAAAAATGTTTTTAATAAAATGAGAGAAGCGCTATTCTGTACAGAAATGAAAAGAAAATCTGCAACAAATGTTTTGATTGTAGCACTTCTGAATAGTCTTTTTTAACAATGGATGGTTTGTAGTAATAGAAACAAAATTGATATATGCTTGCACTGCAGTTTTCTAGATAATACAAAATATATCGGAAAATTAAGAAATATTTTATGCTATCATTTCACACTTTTGTCTGTGATATGTGTTTCTGACATGTATTTTCCTTGGGAAAAAAATGTTCAGTTTAAATAAAACTCCCTGAATATTAGTATCAGAAAGACAAAATTAGTCTTATTGCAGCTGCCAAATTGTCTCCAGATTCAAATATATTTTCATTCAAAGTAATATGCAAAACACCTAAAGAATTAATATGCCATTAAAGCTTTTATTGAAATCATTAGAATATATCTTACTCTCTAAACCTATCTATAACCTTTTTTTTGAGGCACAGTATATCCAGAGATGCAATTCAAGTATTTTTTTTATTTAGCTAATAAAAATGTCTACCAAATAGACACTGATAGTGATAAAGAGAGAATAAAATAGGTTGGAAATGACATTATAGATCCATATTTAGAATTAATAACATTAGGGTAGTCTCAAATGTATTTATTTTTTAGTATTGTTATCGACATTTGTAAATCATAAAAAACCTGGGTTTTTTTTGTTTGTTTGTTTTTTCTTTTAAAAAAGTGATTAAAGGGCAGGAGTATAAGCAGAATAAATCTTTATTATGTCACATCTACATTTTGAAATGTTTCCTGAATAAATTATTACATTATATTATTTAAAAGTACTATTTCCTGTGATAGAAAAGCAAATGTTGAACTTTGAATTGGCATCAGACATATTTTATTTCACTCAATCTTACTGGCAGTTTATGTCTCTTAACAACAGGGAATGAGAGCTGCACAATAAGGTCTTGGCCATGTTATTGGCAGCTATTAAGTTCTTCCTTTAGATATAAACTAATTCTTGGTTAAAGCAAATGATAGTGGAAACCAAACAAAAAGAGCAGGAGTTGTGGTACCAAACAAAAAATAACTTGACATTAACAATTTTCTCTATTTCTACTCTTTATTTTTTTACTATTTTTTTACTATTTTTTTAGTGAGTATCAATGCGTAAAGTTACTTGCTCTTATCAATGAGATATATGTTTTAATTTCTTTATTCTTTGTTCAGATTTTAGAGAGATACAAAGGCTACATATTCATCAGAACTCAGTTGTGCTTGGTAGAAATCAGGCACCTGTTCTGTTTTTTTCTTTCAGAGATAAGCTTGACTTATTTTTAGTTTTGTTTTAAGACTGACCAGATTTGAACATAATTGCTTTTGTCTGCCTCTAGTTTTATTTTTTATGTTAAGAAGGGATAGAGTTTTTAATTTGATCACAAATGGTTGCAAAAGATTTCATATTAGTGTCTTAACTTTTCATGTTTCTTATTCAGCGTATTGGACATTGCCATTAAGGCAGCTTGTAGAAGTTTTGCAGAGAAGAACAACTGAAATGTTAAAAAAAAAAAAAAAAGAAAAAAAATTATTTTCTCAAAAATACTTTATGCTCAGTTGCCTGGTGACCTGTGGCACAAAAAATAACAATCTCCTTATGTGCCAGATTTCAGCTTTACATGACACTTCTACATTTCCTGAAATCCATCACTTTTGAACACATATCTTGAAGCCCAAACTATTCAGGAACTGAAGATAACAAAAGTCCTTCTAAAATAAATGTTACAGATGTATCATTTTAGTCCAAAAGCATTGTATTGTTGACATTACAGCCATGCTACTTTGTAATATTCAGAAACACAATCAGAATACTTACATGATTCATACTTTTCCTTCACTTATATTTCTGAAAACTAAATTACATCAACCATAAATATTTTTAAAAGGAAATAGTTTCTACTTGGTTGCTATCTCTCTTGAAGATTCAGGTCAAATTGACACAGCTTTGCAGTTGAGGTCTCATAAATGTTGATTAAAGAGAAAAAATGTCTCCCCATCTGTTCCAGACAGATGTATGCTCTTTTAAGATGTCTGACTTTTTCAGAGATGTGACTGATGATTTGTGTTCAGCTAGTGCTCTGTTATGACATCCAGATCCTCTTCTAGAGAGCTGTTACCTGACTAGCTGTCACTCATTCTGTAACTGAGCAGTACATTACACCTTTCAAAATGTAATGTCCTATTTAATGACATATTTCTTTTGCTCTTCTTTTTTTTTTCTTTTTGCTGGCAATTTCTCCAATTCTTCAAGATCGCTTTGCTTTCTAAACCTTTCTAAAGTGTACTTGCATTCCTTCCCAGTGTGGAAACTTAAATGTTAACATACAGTTTAAAAAATGAAGTGCATCTTTAAGATCTGAAGTTAAAAACACTTAACTCAAAATAGAATTTTAAAAAATCCCACTAACAGTCATTAAGTAGTTATGGGGGGTTTTTTTCTGAAGAATCAGCAGTTTAGTAATTAGTTATTAGATATCTAACTCATCGAGAAGTTGGACCAGTTCAGATCTAATAACGATTGTGACTGAAACCATAAGGGTGCGCTATCTCCAGCTAGACTTAAAACACAAAGAGAAAGTAATGATGTTTTAATAATTTAAATTTTTTAGCTAATATCTTCTTAACCAAACTGCATTTCACATGTAACTGTGTTCACTAAGACATCTTACAGTACTGGCATTGCCAGTTTACATGTGGTAATTCCAATAATTTTGTTTAATGAACAATGTACAGGTGAGAGGTTCAGGGAAGAGAAAAAGAAAGAAAACTGAAGATCTGATAAAACAGATTAGCCAAATGAACTCTTTTAGAAATGTTAATTTTTTTATAATAGCTGTTTGGCACATGACACAGGTATATTTTAAATGCCTGAAGTCTTTACAAATTAGAAATAAGTAGACTAATTGTTAAAAATACTCATTATTAAAAGGAATAAAGGGAAAGCAGTGATAAGCCTTTCATTAAATGCCAAGGAAATATATGCAAATGAAATCCAAAGAGACTAAGTCAAGTTTGACTTCAGACTTTGGTTTTAGTATGGTAAAATTTTTGTTGATTTATGCTTACAACATCTGGAAAAACAGGAGCAGAAGTGTGTTAGAATAAATCGGCTATTCTAATAGATGACAGTTGATAATATTTGATCAGGAGTTTTGTTATGTGCTTATCATGAATGCCGAATTTGCCAGATGGTGTAGATTTATGATAGAGGCAGGTGTGGCAGTTTTCATTGTAAAGCATTAAGTCACAAGTTAAACGAAAATAAAAACTTATACTTTTCCTCCATTTCTTTCTTTCAAGTTTCCATGCATTTTGAAATCCAAATAAGTTATACAGATAGGTCAAGTATCATGACTATGTAAAGAGTCTATATGTCTGTGTGCATGTACGCAAATAAAAGAAAAATTTAAGTAGTGCGTACTGCTATTGGGGAAATTAATATTTTCAGATAGTAAGTTCATAAATGGAAAAAGCAGATACTGAAAGTTAGTTTCTGTTTCTGAACTGTTTCAGGTATGCCATATCTAGCCACAATGATTCTAATTATAAGTCCTCTTACTCTCAGAATGCAATAGATCATGTCATGATAATCATTCTTGTGCAGTTCTACTGTTTCATGTACATTCAAGCTATATAATTATAAAGAACAAAAACATATTTACATCTTATTTGGATTAAGCTTTTTAAAAGGTACACCTAACAGTGTCTTTGTTAAGACACAGGAAAGAGGAAAAACAGTTTTGTGAATAAATGACAGACAGATTTTGGAGACAGAGGCCAGTTTACAGCTTCTCATATCAGATTAAAGAATGAACTTTGTAGCTGTGTTTTGAATATGTAGACAGCAAAGGGGTTTACTATAAGGATGGTTTCAAGATGTTAGAAGTGTTGATATTTATAGAAGACTGTAAGCTTGTTCTGCTCTGGGAATGCAAGTAGTCATCACCGTTAATCATAGTACTATGGAAATGAAAGTAAAGGTTAAGCCATATATATTAGAGAAATACAATAAAATCTAATTTGCTAAGGCTGTATCTACTGTTAATTTTACGACTCCTGATTGAAAAATAGTAACTCAGCCAAAAAAAAAAAATTTGTTCACGGACAAAGAGGAGGCAAAAATTGTTAGTATAATAGAGATCTTAACAGCTACATTCAAGAAAAAAATATTAGTATACATCTAATTATTAGAGAAAAAGAACAGTGCATACAGAAGTCTCAATATTCACTATATATGTATATTTTATGTGTATTAGATACTGTTTTTTTCCCTCTGTTACTCTGAGAGCCAATTTTGTCAGCTCCAGGTCTAGTTTTCTTGTCCTGTGGTGAGTGGTTTATAGCTATGGGGTACAGCTCTTGTAAAAGTCATAAATATCTCATTCTAATGGGATAACAGCTTGCTATAGCTATCTGTATACAATTATGGTTGTACTTTGCAAAGATAAAATTAAACTAGCCATAGAGACCTGGTCAATAAGAGAAATCACTGCCATAGAAATGAAGTAAAGCAAAGCTACAACTCCCCACAAGTTCAGACAGGGAAAACCTAACAACCACCAATCCTGAGGTTTTTGAAATTCAGTGCAAATGTTGTGGCTTGTTACTGAGAATGTCAATACTGCATTATGGGGCCATCTGCTTATGAGATATTAGGGAACCAGGGTAGAGCAGTGAAGTCTTTTGTAGTGGAGAGTTGCTGTTGGAGACTGACTGGGCATTCTAGTGGTGGTTGGGTGTATTGAGACTTACTAGTATGCAGGTATATTTAAACTTATTGAGCATATAAGAAAACATCCACAGTATAAATAAATGACTGGTTTAATGATATCTGCTTCTCTCACAGTATATATTAAATGGATGTAAGGTTTTGTATGTCTCAGCTAAAGGATGACAGCAAATACTTATTTCTCAGACAGCAGTCTAAGTCTGAGAATATTCTGGAGTAATCAGTGCATTGTGAAAAATGAACAACCCCCCAAACCTAATGAAGCTGTTATACATATTTGTCTATCTGTATGCATTATTTGACGACAAGTTAGTGTGTATGGACTATGTGGGATTTTTTATTTGTACAAGTAGGTAAAACTGTTGTGTGTGGTGTTACTAATTAGTTATATTCCGAAGTCCAAAATTGCTTTCTGCTATGTGTATCTGAAAATCTGTTGAATTTAATAATACACTTTCATTGTCCATATCTCAAGTGAGCACTGAGACATTGGTTCAAAGGAACACAGATCTCAGTGGGAATGAGCAGGTGTGTGTTTTTCAAGGCTTTATCATTCATACGCAAAATTCAGTTACATGTCTACAATGGGTTCGATTCATGCCTGCTTTACATCTTTTAATCTACAGTTACATGTTTTAACAGGCCTCCAATCATCTGTGCTTTAAGTGACTGTCATGCATTTAACCGTGTTTCTATTTCAGTTCATCTGAGTGTCACTCTCTTCCAGGATGTAGATGATCTGTATTTTGCATCAACAGGTGATGCATCCTGAGCAGAGCAGGAAACTGTCATTCCTCTTGCTGCACTCTGTGTCAGATTTCAGTTATTAAAAACCTGTGAGATGTTGAAAGGTGAAGAAGGTGGGAAGCCCAATGCTGTAATCAAATTTCCTTTCATCATCTCATTAAATTCTGAAAGAAAAATTTGCAGATCCCACAGAATCAACCTCAGGCAGATGGATTGGCTTTCTAGTTTTGTTACAGGCCAACATGATTGCTTCAATTGTCTAAATTTTTGCAGCAGTTGGGGAGGAGAAGAAAAAGTATTAATTACTGAAATTTTGCATAATGTCACTCACCATGGCACAAAACTTACAGGTTTTCAAATGGCTGTGACTGATTTTTTTATTTTTTTGGATTTTTAAGTATGTTGGAGTACATCTGAGTTCATTATCTTGCCCTTAATTTGGTTTTGTAAAGTTCTGTGATTTCATGTAACTGAAGTAATAATAAAACTCTTTGTACTATGACTATAAAACACTTTGTGACAGGGAAATGAATAAGTGAAAGATTATTTGTAATTGAGAACATGCGAATGAAACATCAGAAGATCTAAATGTCATTTGGCTTCTTCTTTATCCCTTTGTTTCATAGAACATTTCAACTATTTTTGTAGAAAGAAGTTTTATAAGGTAGAGACAACCCTTTGCTTCACATATTGAAGCAATTTTGTTTAATTTGTACTTAAAATACATATTTAATGAGGGAAGAAAACATAGTTATATAAAATCTACATTAATTTTACAGTTCTAATTTTCAAAATCATAATCACTAAGATTGTTTCACTATGAAACAACTTGTGCAACCTGATATAATGTTAAACAGATACTTTCTTCCTGGCATTATTATAGAGCCTCTTCCTTTTCATATTTTTCTTCAAAGGTGCATAGGCAATTGTGCTTAGAGTCTTAAATACGGTTCTTTTATTAATTTCCATTCACGGCAGAATTGGACAGTTCACATCATAGATCTTTTATTATTCCTTTAGTCATTTAAAAGCGTCATTTCCTCAGGAGGGGAAGTGGAGGGGGAGATGCTGAGCTTTTCTCCCTGGGATTCAAGGATAGGACTTGTGGGAAGGGTTCAATGCCAGGGGAGGTTTAGCCTGGACATCAGGAAGCATTTCTTTACCAAGAGGGTGGTCAAAAAGGGGAACAGGCTTTCTAGAGTGGTCCCAGAGTATGCCCCAAGCCTGTCAAGGTTAAGAAGGGTTTGAAAAATGCCTTTAATAATATAAATTAACTTTAGGTCCGTCCTGAAGTGGTCAGGCAGCTGGACAAGATGATGACAGCACTATTCTATTCTATTCTATTCTATTCTATTCTATTCTATTCTATTCTATTCTATTCTATTCTATTCTATTCTATTCTATTCTATTCTATTCTATTCTATTCCGTTCCGTTCCGTTCCGTTCCGTTCCGTTCCGTTCCGCCTTTGTCTGTTCTACCGTACCCTGATATACACTATCCTATCCTATCCTATCCTATCCTATCCTATCCTATCCTATCCTATCCTATCCTATCCCTGATAAAAAAGTCCATATTACATGTACTGCTACAAGTTCTTGTCTTAAGGCAAAAATGGTCACCAATATGTTATTAAGCATAGATGTCAAAAAATATTTATTCCATTTTAAATTTTGATTTATCTTGATAAAATGATAATTTTCATTTTCATTTCAGATTTTAAAGACTTAATACAATTTCCTGGTCAAATATTAAAAAGTAGTTTTAGCCTTCAGGGATATTTTGTGATTTGCTTTTGTTCTGAAGTGCTAGGACACAGTTTTACCATGTTTTGTCAAGCTCTTTGATACAATGCTGTTATTGTTGCTCAAAATAGATCAGTTTTGTGAAGAGTAAACCTGAACATGATTCATCAAAATGCTTCCCCCAGCTCCCTAAACCACATTGCAAAGTCTCATTCTTCATCTCTTTGAGAAAAAATTATATAATGGCAGTGTCAGAATTGATGATAAATGTAATAAATGCATGCAGTGCTTATACTTTGCTATAGAAACAAAAGGAGACATTGCAGGAACATCAGAACACTGGGCTTTTAATTAGCTGAAAAAGGAACAAGGGAAACATATAACTCCACCTGAGGCTTTTTGGTTTGCGAGTTTCATTGACATGCAAGTCAGATTTGAACTGCTCTTATATCTTAAAAGCTGCTTTACTTGGTCACTGGCCCACCTGTCTGAAGTATGGCTTACATTGTATTAAATTTTCTGACCAATATATCTTCGTGTTTCTATGTTGATAAGAATTTCAATAAGAAGGTAAATTAGCACGCATCTTTGGAAGCAAACTAATATTTAAAACTGGTCCAAAAGGCTTTGAAATGCATCTTTACAGATATTCTTCCTTTTTTTCCTACTATTTTATTGACAGCACATTTTGCTATTGGGTATTCTTTTTCTCTGCAGTAAATTATTTATATGTTCTACACTGGTTTAAAAGTAAATCATATAGTACTGCAGAAGGAAAATTGCACCTATCCTTAACTTCTATTGTCTTTACATTTTAATGGTGTTTTTACATAATCTCCTCATTGAATATTCATTACAGATGATGTCTTAGCAAACTGACAGAAACTGTTCTGTTTACCCATTTATAATTTGAATTAGACCCAAATAATGACTTCTGCCCAAATGTGTTATTATGGGGTACTATTACTTGTATATTTGAGCAGACTGCCATATGGTTTTAATGCTAATGACCTGAGATCATCTTCACTGGTTCTGGTATATTTTTTATCAGGTCAAGAACAATATTGGTCAAGAACAGCTCTACTCAAGTGCTTACAGATGCAAAGATATAAAATCAAGGTAGACTGTATAAGAATCAGGCCTGCAATCATTAAAGTCAATTATATTTACCACTTCCTCTTAATACATATAAACCTCATGGCACAGGATGAAAATAAATATATTCATTATCACTGAGATTGCAAGGGACTTTTTCAGCATAAGCATGGGATTTGAGAAAGTACATTCAGGTGTGGGAGATTAAATTTTAAAGCTGAGGCAGGTAGATTTTTATTACCAAAAAGATTAAATATGTAATTAGGTTTTCTGTTGTGCTTTTTATTTTTGGAAATTTAAATAATGAGAAACATTGCTGAACAAGGTTCAAAATGTATGTGCTGTCATCACTATCATTATTTTTAAGGCTTTTTGAAGAAAAGATTTTTTTCTCCCTCCCATGATCACTAATAGAAGATTAATATTTACTATAGCTGAATGCAAATATCTTCATAAGTGATTTTATTAGAAGTAATTCTAATGTTTCAATTCTCCTATATAGTTCTGCTGGGTTGATCTTGTCTGGCTGCCAGGTGCCCACCAAGATGCTTTTTTGCTCCCCTTCCTCATCAGGACAGAGGGATAATATAAGATGAAAAAGCTTGTGGGCCAAGGTAAGGACAGGGAAATTGCTCACCAGTTAGGCAAAATAGACTCGACTTGGGGAAGATTAATTTGTAGACAATTAGAGTAGGATGGTTAGAAACAATAATAAAATCTTCTTCTCAAGTCTAGCTCTTCTACATCCTTCGTGACTGAATGGTGAAGGCATGTGGGGAATGTGGGCTGCTGTCAATTCATTAACAGCTCCTCTCTGCCACTCCTTCTTCACACTTGTTCCCTGCTCTGTTGCAGGGTCCCTCTTTTGGGATAGAAGTCATTCATAAACTGCTTGAATGTGGGTCCTTCCTGCAGGCTGCAGTTTATGGTTCCTTTCCTTGTTATTTTTTTATGTAAAAATGTAATTGTAAATTAAAAAGCTTAGTGTCACATGCTAAGATTCTTACTACTTCCTAGACTGCAGGTTGAGTTGAATTTTGGTTTACAAAAATGGTAATAATATAGGGAATTATTCAGAAAACAGTTTGGTTTTTATTTCAAAAGTACACTTGGGCCAACAAGACATGTAGTTGTATCTTTTAAAAATACAGCAGGAAGAAAAGCTTTGGAGAAGACGCAGCTTTCAAAGTTAGTTTAAGATAATCTGTTAATATGAATGGCAAAATGTCATAATTCATAAATTCTTGTTATTCCTAATATAAACACAGGAAAAAGTTATTTGCATCTTTTTATTCAGAATGAAGTTAACCTCAATATATTTTAACTTCGTAGTGTATAACATTATCTAAAAATTGTCCAGCTTCATGCAAATACTTGGTGTCCTGACAATGCAATGTCCATGTAATATTACTTCACTTTAATTACAGGAATATACATTCAGCCATAGTTCCTTCATTTGCATCATGCATATAAAAAGAATTTTGTATATATAAATGTATATATAAACAGTTTATATGTTATAACATTTTAAATAAGAGTTTTTCGACATGAAGCGCATTTTTTCTTATTATATCAAACACTTCAGTATACCAAAGATGCAATTCATTTGCCCATCCTCTGTTACTGTATCTGTTACTGTATGAGATGCTCAGGTATTCAAGATGTTGCAAGCAAGGCTAATGTGCATGACACAGGATAATCCATATCCTTTTAGAGAGGCAGTTAGAAATCAGTTAAGATGCATAGACACATGACAGAAAACAGCTGAGTGTGGACATCTGAATTTAGCCCAAAGAAACACTACATGTGTACACACTGCGTAGTTTTCCTCTAAAAATTCATTTCCATAAATAAAACCTTCCATTAGCACAGTAACATACCTGCTTTATCAGAGTTTCTAATTTGGCTCAGTATGGCTCAGAGCTTCCCAGTCTCTGTTCTAAATAGCAATAAACAGTGTTTCTAGCAAATTAATTTCAATGTCACATTGTATTTTTCTGAGGCATTTCCTAAATATTTTGGCATTTCCTTATACCTCTGGAGGCTTTCCAGTATTCACTTCAATTGGCTTTTTGCACCATAGAGTGTGATGGCAAGATATGTCACCCTTCTAATTGAAATAGTTTGTGCTTTTGGAACTATTATGCCATAATAACAGGAAATCAACAAGTTCAAGTACTCTACTTCTCAAAGAAAACGGGTGTTTATGGGCCTTTCTGCTACTGTTGGTAGATAGCTAGTACTAAAGGACATTATATTTAAAATGTTTCATAGTGTTAGAATGCATGAAATAAGGGATTTACCCAACATGTTCAACCCAAAAAATAATATTGGACTTAGAACTACTTAGTTTGGTTATAAGGATATGAATTTCCTGTAGTTAATTTTTTGTTTAAGATCACAAATGCAAATCTGCTTTGTTATTTTATCTGCTGGATATTCCACTGGCCCACATGTCATTACAAAGGTGTTTGAATTCCCTCTGAATATTGTACAATGATTTCTGAGTTGGGACACATAGAATTAATTAGATTTTTTTTTTTTTTTTTAATTTTCTGAAATTTGATGATTTGTCATATTTGATTCATATTTTACTTGAAATTTAGGTAAGAATTAAAATGTCAGAAAACTCTTGAGGAATTATGCTCATATATGTTAAATAAATAATTTACAAGAGCTACACAATTATAGAACTGACATTTAGCACTTTGGATTCCCACGCAGGACTCTGTCCAGAGAATAGTTTGTGTATAGATCATAGTTGTGCATCTTTGATACTTAAACACTTCTTCATGTAGCCCTTTACTTCATGTGCTCTATCAAGCTTCATATGCACTTTGAATTAATTAATAAAATTAACCTACTCTTTAAAGACTTTAGGAAGTAAGACAACAGTCAAATGGGGTAAACTAGATATGTTACTCCTGCTTAAAATTCTGGAGCAAAAAATAATTTATGTGCTCATTTAATAAGTGATATTCTCAGCCTTTCTTTAAGTCAGAGTTCATATCTGGTAATTCATGAGTTCTTAGTTTATGTGTAATTTGTTTTTAACAAATGCTAGCTGGAGCTTCTCATTTTCAAATTTAAAGAACAGTATTTTCAGACGTTGTTTTAAACAACAAATCTAAAAGTATTTATTTAAAATGTTTTGAAAAAGATTTCCAAAGATATAATAAGCACAATTGGAATTGTTTTTCATGAATGGCAAGCAAACACAGTAATAGTTGCATGGGGTCTTTTGCCTTCTTTTCCATTGTTTAGTTAAAAAAAAGGCATAGTGTTTCTTTAAAGCTTGTATTTACATATTTGTTTCCTACTGACAGTTGGAGCAGCAGCAGGAGCAAAAATGAAAGCCATATATTTGGCATTTTCCTTTGGCAGAAAATGAGAAATAGATCATCCTACTATATCAGAGAGTTGTCTAAAATTGCCCAAAAGTGATAAATTTCCAACTTTTAGTGTGAACATATGAATAATTATCTCCTCTTGCGATTCTGCTTTTTATTGTTTTAATTTTGTCTTTCAAACCTAAATCAAGTTGATTGATAATTCATTAAAAATATGGCTCACATAAATGTGAAACATTCACAGTCAGCTTTAGTATTTAACTTAAAATTTAAATTGTAATGCTGTATACTATGCTGTGTAGTTAGAAATGGCAACATATTTGTATACATTTCAACCAAACAGAAAAGAGAAGGAAAATGTTTCATTGGTGAAGATGGTTAAGTGAAATTTGACATGATGTTTAGGCACTAGAGCTGAAGATTAAAATCTAACTTGGCAACAAGCTGCTTCTCTGACTGAGTAACAGATTGTGGCAGCTCTGTTAACTCTGAAATCATCATTATGGGAATTTTTTTTATGACTCTGTCTACAGAAGAAACAAAACTGTGTTTAATAATGTGCTCATTCCCTTACTGTGGATGTATTTAAATTCCTTAAATACATGATTAGTTATAGATCTATTTTACATGATTAGTTATAGATCTATTTTACATAGTCAACAGCTCCCACTAAAAATGGCACTTCATAATATCAAGAATTCTATTATTCTCATTTTTGTAATTATTATCTATTTTTTATAATTTTAGCTTCCAGCCACTCTATGTCCGTTCTTTTTACCTATATACATCATCAGAAAGTTCTTTCTTTTTGACGTAATCTAAGGTTAGTTGTTAACTAAGATCACCTGTTCACTTTTACAACATAAACAAAATGAACTTATTTTTCTTAAGTTTGTTCTTATTGTTTTCCTCTAAAGATCTCAAATTATTTGGCCTTAATTAACTTGCTGAGGATGGGCTATGTTGGATATGGCAAGTACATTCGGAGTTACTGATGTTACCATTGGCAATCCGAAGAAAGAAGAGTATTGGGAAAAACTATCTGTGTTTACTTACTTGAGAAATGTTCCAGACATGGGGCAGTCACCTGGTGATAGTCATTATAAAACAAATTGTTGAATTTTTAAATTATTTTTTTTTCTGATTTTTCTATTTTTGTTCTCTCTTTTTTTTTTTTTTTTTTAACAGCATCAGCACTTTTGGTTTTACCTTATTACGATTATATGATATATTATTACTGTTATTTCCTTCTTTATTTAATTTCTACAAGGTGTGGTTATTAGGTTCATTTTCAAGTCATTAGTGGGGACTATAAGGAAAAGAAAATCCTGAGAATGAGCAATACAAATTATAATGTCAATATTGAAAAATAAGCAAATTTATTTTGATAATTGCTTTTTAAGTAACTGCAATTGTTGGATAATGATAGTACTAAAAGCTTTTAACATTTCTTTAAAATAATCAACAGAATAATCCAAGTGTTTTCAATAAATTTGAAGTCATTCAACAAAAACTGGAGGAGTTAAAATTTTACAGGACAGCCCCTTATACTTGGTATAAAGTTTATTTTGTCTGGTTGGAGCCTATTTTAACCTGGGAGTTATGAGAGTTATTAATTTTGCATCTTATTAATTGCAGCTGTATCTATGCCAAATTATGAATAATACTGTTAGGATAAATGGTTTACCTTTTTTAAGGGCTTTGAGGAAAAATAAAGAACTTGATTTATAAAGGAATATGAAAGAAAGTTATGCCATCTTTCACGATTAATCATCCATCAAATTTCTGCATAAAAGTTACCTAGTATTATTGTTTGTAGTCAATTTCTTATGTTTCCTCTTTGTCTGGATTTTGGCCATAATTATAGTGGCTCTTTAGACTTCAAGAGATATCACTGTAGGAGAGGTGTGCTAGGGAAAGAGCACAGTTTTGAAATTTTTAAGAATACTGGATTCATGAACGTGTTCTCTAATACTGGTAACATCTTTTGACATTGCATCCGTATTATGTTGTTCTTCAAGTGAAATAGATGCTCCAAACCTTGATTTAAAGCTGTAGTTTAAGCATCTGGCTCCATTCTTCTAGAAACTGAAAAAGAAAATATTTAGGAATTTGAAAGACTATAGCAATATTCCCATGTTTGTGTCTATGCCAATGCTTTCTTTTGCTTTCAAATCCCTTTAAGCATGAGATGTTAATAAAAGAAATGATGGAGTAAAAAAATTTTGAATGTTCATGTTACCTTCAATTTTTACCACAGTAATTGGGAGAAGATGCAAAGTAGGAAAATACTATTATATTTGAAGCTAGTATGTCAATGAAATGGAATAACATATAAGAGCTGCAAACAGCTTTCATAAAAAGCCTTTATAACTAAGATATTTTCAGTTTATTACTTTAAAATTTCTAATCATGGATGCTCAGGACTATTTCTGTGATCTTAGTGTATGGTACTGTAGTTTTATTCAGGCAACAAATTGTCTTACTGCATTTTCTCATTTTTAAGATATGTTCCTTCAAGCAGGCCCTGGGGATTTTTTTGTTGTGGGTTTTTTGTTTTTTTTTGTTTGGTTGGTTTTTTTTTTTGTTTCATTTAATTTGGTTTGATTTGGTTTGGTTTGGCTTGGTTTGGTTTGGTTTGGGGTTTTTTGGGGGAGGGGTGGGAGATAAGACATGTTTTTACTAGTACATTTGTTCTGTTTTAAAGTTGTTTGCTAGATCTACTTGTAAATGGGGAGTCCTCATGTCTTCTTGCATCTTAAAATTCACCGCTCTTGCTTTTTACTTTCTATTTACTCTACTGAATGCATACATTTCTAGCATATATCAGTAATAATAAAACAGGTCTTATTAGTAGTGGAAAGAACATGCACACTTTGGACATGCAGTGTTGCCACATGCCCTGTTGGTTCTTCCAGCCGGAATGTCCATACAGGCATTTCTTACATCTCTGGTGCTGCCTTTATCCATTGCTTGCAATAGCAATTATGGCAGCAAAAATATGAAGTATGGGAGTATCAAGGATAAAGGAAAATGTTTCGAATGAAAAAGTAATTATGACAGGAAATTCACTTGCAGAGCTTTCATATCAGTACTTCCTTAGGTGTCTCTTATTTTTAACCTTTTTCTTGTTTTCACAGTCTATTTATCTAATAAGAAGTAATCATTCTGAATTGCTGATGAGGGAATTTTGTCTCATACCTTTCAGAAAGCAAATAGGATCATTCTTCTGTAAGAAGAATGTAACTGATCATCCAGAAATAAATATAATATGTTTGGAAGCAATTTTTGTGTTTCTAGTTTTGCTAAATGAAAATTAATTCTTTTCTTCATTTAATCAGTTCGTATTAAGCATATGTAATGGTGATGATCAAATTAGCATTACTGGAATTTTTAATTGCAAAACAAAATTGAATCTGAATAAGCACCTCAGAGCTGCTTTTTTCCTCCCTTCATATATAAATCAATATAATTTAACCACATATGTGGTATATTATGGTATATTGTGTTATTATTCAATCCTTATACCTGAGGGAGTAGCCTGAAGTTGTGTCAGGGAAGATTTATGTTGGATATCAAGAAAAGACTCTTCACCCAGAGAGTGGTTGGGCACTGGAACAGACTCCCCAGGAAAAGTGGTCACAGCAACAAGCCTGACAGAGTTCAAGAAGTGTTTGTAGAATGGTTTCAGGCACATGGTGTGACTCTTGGACCTGTCTTGTGCAGGGCCAGAACTCAGCTCAGTGATCTTTGTGGGTTCTTTCCAACTCAGGAGATTTTATGACGGAAGAGTGCCATTTTCTGTCCACTGACTGTGAAAAGAGCAATGGTTAGACTGGGTGCTTATTGTTTACATGGTAAAATCTGGTTTTTATGAGTCAGATTGAGGGAATATAAGTTAGATATCTTTACTCTCAACCAGTTGAAGGTCTTTCCAAAAGATTTTATGTGTTAGCATAGAATAACAAATATCATGGAAATAAAGATAACAAGATTTTGTTTAATAGTGTGTAATATATCTTCACAGTATATTTCCTATAAAGGAATGTTTCTTGTGACATTCCCTGTATGCTTAGCCAGAAGCTTAAAACTGTCATTTATAGTTTATATCAAATTACTTTCTTTTTTCCCTAGTTCATTTTATTATTAGAGAGGTGAACATTCATATTTGTTTTTAAATTGTAGTGTAAAAGAATTTGTGAGTTGAATCAAATGTATTATTTGGACTCTAACCAAATGTATTATTTAAATAATATATTCGCATGTATTTTCATGGAATATTCTATCAGGTTTCCTCCTCCATATGAAATAATAATTGCATTAAAAGTCTTGCACTTATTTTTCTTACCAGGAACAACTCTCCTTTTATGCTTATACATATTTTTTTGCTTTAGTTTGTCTTTATTAGTCTTGATTTAATAATAAAATTTTGCATGTTAACCACTTATATAATCTAGAAATACTAGAAGGTACATCAGGAGCAGATGGAAACGTATATTCTTTTATCTGCAGCCTATTGCCTGAAATTCTTTTGATTATTGAAACAATGGACAACCTACACAGGAAATCCAGCCAGCAGGGGTTTAGAGAAGGCAGGTCCAACCTGATCTCCTTTTAGGTGATCCACCTAGTGGATGAGGGAAGTGCTCTGGGTTTTGTCTGCCTGTAGGCTTATCTTTGGGTTACAAACAGAAGCAACATAGACCAATGTAAAGATCACCTACTTTAGTAGTGTAAATTCTTCTCTAAGGTTCATTGTACTAGGCATTTCCAATTCCAACACAGAGAAATGAGATGGCCTGGCTTTCGTTTTTTAGTACTGAGGAAGTTTAAATAACTAACTTAGCTTGGATGCTGGTTTTTTACAGGGCTAAAATTTGATGGAAATGAATTCTGCCTTGCTGGTCACATAGCAATAAACTTAAGTGAATGGAAAACAGTTTTCTCATGTGTTGCTGCCAAAAACCAGCATAATAAGGCTTGTTCTGAAAGCTCAAATCTGACCCAAGTGTTGTTTTTATCCACAAAACAGAAGAAAAATTAACTGCATTACATGCTTTGGCTGATGTCTGAAAGTGTACCCAGGGATATCAACAAAAGTTAGTATCAAGATAAAATGAATAATTTTGTGTAAAATCACTGACTCTATGCACTTTCATGCCAAGCTGTTTGCAGAAGACTTTGTACCAAATTACAAAAAGGTACAATGTCCTGATATATGTATCCATATGTATCAGCTGCAACTACTCGCCAATACTGAACTCTAATAAAATTGCTTGTCTTAGGAGTGTTCTTTTATACAAAACTAAGTCCATTTTCATACTTTATTTTATCTTATAAAATTACAGTTTCCTAAATATCTGTTCAAAGAATTCTGAGGCATACATTTGTAATTTTCTTGGCAGTTCATGACTAGACATTGTGTGGAATCACAGTTTAGTGCTAGTCATTTATGCAAGGAAATTTGTGCTTTTGCATTTCTGTGCACCTGCCTCCTCCATCTATTTATGAAGGGATAGTTCTTACATGCAACTTGTTATTGTATAATTCAACAGATAAGAATGTTTTAATGTATTTGCAATACTAGCTATATAATTGTTATATAGCTAGTACAGTAAAAAAAAAAAAATTTTTTTTTTTTTTTTATTTCAATAATGAACAATTATCACCAGTTAGAGGTGACTGGCATCTGAGCATATGATACCTCTAATGCATTATGGCAGTGACTTGCTCCTAAGTATTAGAAAACACAGAAGTTTCTGCACTTGTGCTCTTTCTAGGTATCTTTCAAAAATAAAAGAAGACTAACTGAAATAATTATTGCCTCGTGACTTCATTTATAGTAGCCAAATAATTAAAGAATGGAACAGATAACATGTGGGTGTGTTGTGAAGTAACTGAGTTATTTAATTTTAATAGGTCATAAAGCTTGCTTTTGAAGAATTTGAACTGGAAAGAGGCTATGATACGCTTACTGTTGGAGATGCTGGGAAAGTTGGTGATACCAGAACAGTGTTGTATGTGTAAGTACAGAATGTCAAAAATTTTCCTTGGAAATTTGCTGTCAAGTTGTTTCTTCCAGGTCAGGATATATCTACTTAAATTTGCAATTTTAATGTATGGAATTTGTTTATTAATGTAAGCTTAAAATTCAAATACTGTCAAAAAATATTGTTCATTACAAAATTCACTCCAAATCCTTAGTAGCATCTTTATGGGCTTTTAATATCAGGGACTAAAACCTGCAAATTGAATTTTTTAAAAGAAAGAGAAAAGCTTCCTTTAAAAAACAAGAACTACCTGTATAACTAATTTTATTCATGAGCAATTAAGGGAATTAAAAATAAAAGGCTTGGATTTCAGTGAACAGAAAATAAAACTTGTGTAAAATAAATAAGGCATTGATCAATTTCAAAATGTATATATTTAAAATTGGAATTGTGTACAAGATTTTCATGAAAGAACATAGTCCACTTTTCAGTAAATTTAAACATGCTTTATGAAATAATAAAATATAATATAGTGTATTGAAAGTGTTGGAACTTAGATAAATTTGAAGGAAAATTCCAGACTCAATATCTTCTCTTAATATACGGCTCTTCAATACTGTCTGGACTAATGGAAAGAATAGAACTCTGTACAGATTAATTAATCTCATCTACCTTGACCATTTCGTTTTTGTTGCATATGCTCATTTTTTCTTACTTCATAATGAGAGCTTGTGGTTCCAGGATTTTTTGGCTATTGCTTTTAGAGGGTTAAATTAACACATGAATCCTGATCACCAAACACAAAACAAAATTACAGGATTAATAAATTATCAAAGACTAAATAAGAGAAACTAGCAGCATTTATGTCATAATAACATTACTTGACATTTGGTAAAAACCTGTTGGATAAATACAGTATTGAACACTTTTGATAAAAATAATCCATTGTAGTTTTATATTTTGAAGGGGGTTTTAATCCATATAAATAATAGTAATGTTTCCTTTACTTAACTATAACGAATGGGTTCTCATAACAGTGACACATTTTATTTTAAATTAATTAGAATATTTTTGCAGGGGCATGTCTGAGGACAATAATTTAATTATATGCATTGGTTTATGAATTTGTAAATTTATTAATGGCTAATTTCTGAACTGTGATATCAAAGTTCTTAGAAAAACCCTAGTTTAATTTGGTTTAAAGGGTATGACTGGAAAATTATTGAATTATTTGTGTAATGCTTGTGTTTCTTGGGTTGCAATACCAAGTAGCTCCTACTGAGTAAATTGCATTCTGTATTTTGAGTACCTGAAAAAGAAAAAAGAAAAACCAAACCAAACAAAAAAAAAACCCCAAACAACAATCTGTTTTGAGAGCTTACACTTTATACTAACAAGAAAAACATGAACTAGGAATGGATTTCCACACCTAAGTTTATTTATTCTTGTATTTTGCAGACCAATTGTATAATGCAAAGGTCCTTCTGGTGATGTTGATTTAACTACTTGTACCTATGACTAAAGGGTTTGCATTTTTGAATTGGGATACATTTTTGCTCATAGAGATGGCAAAACTCCTTTAGAGTCAAGTTTTTAAGTAGTAAATTTGCTATCCCAAACTTTTAATTCTGTTTGCTATACTGTGCGTACTTCATATGTCAAATTTTGCTTGTTTAAAATTACGTATCAAATAACGGTCACATTTTATTTTACCTTTCCATTTAAAGCCATTTAGCCTGTGACTACCTATTCCACATTTATTTTCCATGACTGCACAAAAAATAAAAATAAAATTAAAACATCTAAAATATTTGCTCATATTAATTGCTATTTTTATTATCTTAGGAAGACAGCGCCCCATAATAACATCACCTCCTATAACTTATTTTCACTTTAGTAACATTTTAAAGATCCTGTAGCAAACATCCACTTCTGACTCTATCACTGGCATTTCTGGAACTAGTAAAATGTTCTTATTAGAGACATGCAGTGCATCTAACCATTTCTTCAGTATACTTTTTTGACTAAAATAGCAACTGTTTTATCCCTATTATTCCACAGCCTATCACTTAGGATTACAGTACAGTGTTGGCCCTACCATCTTTACTGTAAATTGTATGTTTGATGAAAGTGATGTCTGTGCATTTAAATTTATCTGCCTTTTGGGTTGCAAAATTGTCATTACACTGAAAATCATTTGAGAAACGAAATGATTAATAACTGGAATACATTGGAAATATAGGAAGGCCCTATATTTGGGGAACATGGAACTACAGTCTCACAATAATTAATAATGAATTTGAATTTCTATTGAGGCAGTTCTTGAAGCTGTTAAACACTGGATTGTATCATACATTATGAAGTATGTTATATTTAAACAGCATCAGATATGCATCGTTTCGCTTGCTTTTCAGAAAGGTCTTCCATGAATGCAAAGTAACATCCCTCATAAAACACTAGGTCCATTGTAGAGTACATTATCATGAGAAAGTTCATGACTAAATGTCAGAGTGATTTTCTTATCAAAATTTTTTATTAGTTGGTTTTAGTAACATCTGTTACATTTAATGAGCTTTGAGCCTCACCTTGCAGGTTTGTTTTGTTTTTTTTTCTCCCAGGAGAACGAAGGAGCTCACAGCGAAAACTTTCCTGGCTAGATTTAATTTCTAAATTTCTTAGGATATCTTAAAAAAGTAATACAGCTTTTCTTACACTCATCAAGCTTCTGTTGGCAGACTTAAATGCCAATATTTCTGCAGAAATTCTGCAGAATATCACTGTAGAATCTCATGCGTTTGATTCTAAAACTTTGTAGCTTTTATGATTTAGTTTAAAAATAATATGCTAAAATAAATGTCTTTCTAAATTCAAACCTAATTCTAAGTATTTGTATCTTTCATCTTGGTATAAAATTGTCATGTCTCACCACACAAGCCTCAGCCCCATGCAAAATTTTCCAGTTCTCAGATGCTAAACCCCTCAAGGTGGTAGCTGCCTCTTTATTGAGTGCTTTATTGTAAATTTAAACATTGTAAACAACTCAAACTTTACTATGAGCTGAGTCATGTCAGGATGTTTATAAGCCTATGTGTCCTTCCAGTCACCCTATGAACACTGTAACTGGCTAAAGGCAGGTCGGTAAACAGGGGACATTTAAATCCTTTATGGAAAGAAGATTGAGGGAGTTGAGGATACATCAGTGATCTGTCCTAGCACAAGCTTTCTATAATGTCCAAGCTCTCATCCATTAGCAATTACCTGCATAACCTCCAAGCTGTAGCACAACAGCTCAAGGGGAATATAAAGGAATACTGATGTTTAAAAGGGAGAAAGAAAGTGTAGACTCTCCATCTCTATTTTGTTGAACTAAATTGGGAAAATAATTAGAAAAATTATTTTAAGTTCATGAAAGATAGCACTGAGATCATACAAAACCCAATACACTTTGATGAAGAGCAAATTATTTCAAATCAATTTTATGCATTTCTGTGATAGTCTAGTTGGAATATCGATTAAGGATTTGCTGGGTTTTAATTTATTAAAGTATTTAATTTTAGTATTTATAGTAAACCTTTTTAAAAACCTAATCACCAACAGATTAATTAATTAAAGGGGGATATTCCAGTCAGTTTTATGATTTTTAACAATTGCATCATCTGTAATTCTTACTTGCTGGAAAATGTAGTAGTCTTCATGGATCATGCATGCTGAGATATTTAGCTCTGGGAAACAGTAATACAACTTAACAGTAATCTAAATATGTTTAGGTTATAAAGTTTTGAATGCAGTTATTTTTCATATTTAACAGAGTTTGGCTAGAACTAGTGACTACCCTTTCATAATAAGTCATTAGTGATCATCATATGTGAATGTAAGTTTATCAGCCAGAATGTTTCCTGCAATGTCCTTATTTCTGGTTTTAAATTCTTGAATATTAAACTGACACCTTGCTTTAGAAAGTCTGCTTTGCCTCCTAATGCTATGATTTGTATTTGTCTTGTAGCACTTACATTAAAGCTTATTTTTTTTTTAAATGATTCCCTTAAAACGTGAGTCTTTTAACTTTCCCTGTACAGAAAACTGGTTTTTTCTTCTGATACAAAGAGGAAACTGTAGATTAGTGATTCAAACCCCATTGCTTATGACAGCTATTTCAGTGCATAGTAAAATCATCCATGGTACTACATGCTTTTGAGTAAACCCATATCCTTTTCTTCTAATCCAACAAAGTTTGGAAACTTAATGGAGGCTTGGAAAACAACCTACCTTTTCATAACTGGTAAAAAAACCAGTATTTGTGGTCCTGGAGACCATTCTTAGTTGCTTGGATCTGGCTGCTTTTGGATAACTAAGCAGAGAGTGAACTGTTGCAAAAAATTGCTTTCTCTTAGAGTTGTCTTTTCTGATCTGTGATCTGTTCAGAGTGGTGAGAAGCTTAGCTTATTTTTGCCTCAACATTTTTAATTTCCTTCATGTAGAGATAACTGAGGACGGCTCATTTCCACATGAAATGAGGTTAGCACCAGCCAATCTGCCTGAATAGCTGGCCTTTAAGTCTCTGTTCTTGAACTTGCAGATGAGCTGATATTTGGACGATTACAAACTGGGACAAACTCAGAGTCAGCAACAGCATGTGTGTGTAGACAGACTGTCTTGGTTTGGAAGACAGGCGTCTGCTAAGGCAGGTGGAAAACTGCCTTACAGGACATGACCCTCCCTCCGAATTGTTGTAAGGTCGAAATCAAAGGCTCTCAGGCAGAGATATGGGAAAAGGAATAACAGTTCTTTACTCGTATCTATAACGAGGAAACAAGCAACAATAACAGTAGCAACAACAAATAAACCAACCAGATACCCGGTGGCAGCTTTCTCTAAGCAGCCAGACACCGCCCCTCCCCTTTGGTACAGTTACGGTCACGGCTGGCAGGGGTGCTGTGACGTGAGCTCAGCTCCTCGGTGATGGCAGACGGAGCAGAGGGCGAGGCGGCTGCACGGCGAGCAGAGCTGCAGCAGGGAATCCCAGGGCAGCAAACTGGGCGGCAAAGCCCGTCCACTCGAGTGGGCGAACAAAAGAGTAGCAGAGACTTCAGCAAGGAAGGGAAAAACCAGCAGTGCTGAGCTCCCGCGGCAGCAGTGAAGAAGAAAACAGCAGCTGTCTCCTCCAAGTCCCAGGGACAAGTGTGTCTCTGCCCACGGCCAGCCACCTTTTTCTTCTCTCGCCACACCTGGCTATGTTTTTAGTCTCTTAAGTGTGTCTTTGTCCCTTAGGTACTCAGTCGTTATCTCTTAGGTACCCAATCGTTGTCTCTTAAGTACCGTCGTTAAGGCTCGTTAAAGTCTCTCTAGCCACAGGATGGAAAAATTCCCAACCTCCAACACAGACCTACATTCCCTATACGTTTGGTCTACCCTATCTGCCATCCTCCTAGTTGAAGGATATAGTTCTATATATGGAGGTATTCTCAATGAGTAAAACAAAATGAAAACAGCAATAAAAACCCAACCAAACCAGCAAACAAAACAAAATACCCCAAATAGAACCGAAATGAGCAAACAAAAAACACACCAAAAAACTCCACCAGACACTTAAAACTACCACCACCACCACAAAAACCCCATTGTGCTATTTATTGATTTCTGCTTTTGGCTTATTTTTTTTTGTTGTTTTTTGGGGGGTTTTGTTTTCTCCCACTTCCTTCCCCTCACCTTCCAAAAGTCTTGGCCCTCTTCCTATATCCATTATATGTGAACCTGAGGAAGAGATTGTATTTTGGCTGGTTCGTATCTACCATCTATGGATAGCCACTGGCATTTTGAAAGGAGATGACTGTCTATTTGATGTTTACCTTATTCAGTTGCAGCTTTTTATTAGCTGTTTTTTTTTTTTTTTTAATTTTAATTTTTTGCTTGCATGCTATAGAGACATTTATATAGATTAAAAGTATTCCATCTTATTCTTAAAGACTTAGAATTTCAGGGTTCATCTTATCTATGTTCAGAAACTATCAGTGTAGGTCTCATACAATAATCAGATTACTGAGTATAAAGAGAACCATTTAAACAGTTGTTAGTTGGTAATGCAGTAGGTTTACCCATCTGAATAGCCATTGAAAAATTCTTGCAGAAAAAATACAAGTTTACAGTTGTCTTTCAATGTATATGTAATCTCGAAATTTTGTCTTTATTTTTTTTAATTTTAAATTATTCCCTTAAAACATGAATCTTTTAACTTTCCCTGTACAGAAAACTGATTCTTTCCTCCTTTTCACTTTGTCTATTTCTGCAGACATCTCCTAAACTACTTTGGTTAATGTTACTCACTAGCTGGTGAGGTATCTTCCTTTCCTAGGCTACCTATATTATTAACTTAAATAAATATCACAGCTTTATCAAAAATCATTATTTTATCATCAAGAGAATATTCAGTATTCTGACTGTAACCTGGCATCTCTTTGAACCTGCACATTTCTTAATTAGTTTGGTAAGCAGCTCAATTTTCAGACTAAGCAGCTGCTTTATTTTCATTCTTACACAGGTCAAACTGAACAACCTAGCCACGTATCACTGTCAACTTCCTTACTTATCCAGGCGAAGCACTGTTTGTGTGTTTACATATGCTGAGCTATAATGGATTTTTTTTTCTCTCTTTTTCTGCACCTATAGTATCATAATAATCAACTACTTACTAACAGGTCATAACCAGAAATCTTACAGATCATCTTACAGGAAACTCAGCCACTGTAGCAGCAGTTCCAGGTGGACGTTCAGTAGTCATTAGTGAGGCCGTTCCACTCACGGGGATTGTGTTTTTTGATTTTATTTTCAATATATCAGAGTAAGAACCCAAATTATTGTAGATATGGGATTTACAATTTCTTGTTCACAACCTTGATGGAAGACAGAGAATTCCTATAACTTGCCTCGTGGTTCCTCAGTTCTCACCTTGTTTCTGCTCAGCCTCTCCTTTCATTATGTCTTTGCACTTAACTTGTAATAGTATTAACATCTGGTTTATTATATTTAAATAATATGTTTGTGGAATAATCCATACACTGTTTTCTTCAGAATTTCTGCTTCTGGGGCATCTTATCTCAGTGTGGCATAGTATTAGTTTTACTTATCTCACACCTATTTGTTATGCATCACCAAGGCTGAGGGTTGCAAGAAAGACAATTTTTTAGTTCGTATCTAATAGTAGTTTAAATAGTGAGATTCTGCAGCTGCTTTTTATATGTGACTTTTCCTGCTACTTTTTATAAAACTGTATAGCTGTCACCAGGACCTGAATGGTTGTTCAGGACTAGAACCTGATTATATAGTTTTTCACTATTAAGAAGCAATCCTTTTCTTAATGATTCTTTTTGACACACAACTTTTTGATACAAGAATTATAGATGTAAAAGTGATACTACTGAGAAGCACTGAAGTTTTATGATGGGATTCACCAATTTGCCTTATACGTATGTACTGTACTGTACTAATCTATACATAGCTATCACACATTACTGAATGAGAAACAGCAGTTTCCCCTGAAATTTGGGAGATCATTGTGAGTTATTTGAATGGAGTAGATGTGATTGTAGTAAGTTCTAGACACATAGGTTGTAAGGCAAGTAAAGCAATTTTCTTCACATTTAGAAAGCATGGCAGAAAAGCAATACTCATCTAAACAAGTGAAAACTAATTCACACAGTCACTCACATCTCTTATAGCTTAATTATTTAATGGAAGCTTTAGGTAGGAACAGCTTTCTTAGAAGTATTTACTCATTGTTGAATGCAGTCATTAGAATATTTTTTTCCTATTCACATTGTTCTATTTTATATAGAATAGTTAATTTTATAAAAAAACCCAGCTGATCAGAACAGTAGTATCTGAATAGTTTAAAAATCTGTGTTTTGTGGTAGTGGTAGTGGTGGTGGTAGTAGCAATAGTAATAGTAGTAATTTATGCCTCTGCAAATGACTTTGCCATTTATCCTACATACAGGCTCACTGGATCTAGTGTTCCTGATCTTATTGTGAGCATGAGCAACCAGATGTGGCTTCATTTACAATCTGATGACAGCATTGGCTCACCAGGATTCAAAGCCGTTTATCAAGGTACGAGCTAAATTAACTGTTTTAAAGTTTTGTTGTAACTTACTTCATTATACCCCAACAAATTAATTGCAAATCATTACTTAGCCCTTTCACAAACTTAGAGTTTTGATACTGTCTCTATTGTCAGTTAATTGTTAATGAAGACATGGATTTGCAAATTCCTACAAAATAACTAAAAATATTTGCAAATAAAAATGAAAGTTACTGTTCTAATACTTTTTGCTGACAGGTCAATAGAAGCTAAAAATTTCTATCATATGTGAAAAGTCTTAAATTTTACATTCTGCTAACCTGTATAATATTGGATACTATTTGAAAATTGGTTTTAATATTCTCAGACTTTGTTGGGGTAGTTATAAAACTTGTTTTCATGCCTCGCTGAGAAGCTTCACAGACCTAAGTCAAAATTAGTATGTAACAAAAACAACAGAACGTATATTTTGTATATGAGTGTGGAAATTAAGAAGATGTATAGAATTGTGGAAATTTAACTGCAAAAGAATGATCAAAGTTACCCTAGCCTCATTTGTGTTGCTTCTGTCTCAAAGAAATGAGAACCTTTGCAACATAAACATCTTTAATTTTTTTTGACTATATGAAGTTCAGTACCTTCTGAAGTTGATTAATTCTGTTTAAAAATACCTGATATCTCTTAATATGTATTGATTTTTTTTCCATTTTAATAGGTTGCATAGACCTGCAGCTAGAAAGATCTCTTTCTTATTAACATATGGTATCATTTTTTGTTAATTTCCATGTTAATTAGTTCACCTTAAGGCTAAGGGAAAACACTTGATAATATTTTCCATAGTTCCTTATGGGCACATATGATGAAAATGATTTGATAATAATCTTGTCAAAATTAATTTTGTACAAAAGATGCTGCAAAACACTGAGAGACTGTTTACTGTTCAGTAACTGAAAGTAACTGAATTGGAAGAGTGGGAGTGCTCCTTAAAATTTTTCCATAAGCTGAAGTACCCTGTCTAAGTGATTCATTTCACTTCTAGTTATCTCATAGCTTCAATTCCACAACAGGCCAAATAAAGAGCAAAAAGTTACAGAGATGTTGACTTTAAGTTTAGCAAGCTATACATTTATTGCACTAAGGACATTAAGACATGCCTCCCTGAGCAGGTTTTTAGAAGTAGGGGCTGTGGCTGGTGACATATTGTGAATGTTGAAAGGAATAAGGGGAAATGTTCCCCAGTGGTCAGCCAGGAAACATGGTATTGCATCTCCGCACCAATATTTTTCTGCTAGTGGTCTCTCTGTTGTAGCAGGTGGTGATCACAGCAGCCATTAGGGTTATATTTCCACCATGATTTTTCCCTAGTACTGTATTTCTTTGGGACTCACTCAAGCTCACTGTTGGTTATTCCTACTCATGGTACTGATTGGAGCATGCTAATTAGATCAACTGTTGTACATTCATAGTTTAAGTTTCAGTTGCATATATTGCAAGACAATATTTGAGTGTTTTAATTATTATCAGATACTTTTTTTATGCACCATGTTTCGGTTTTCTTTAATGTGCACTGAAATGAAGGCGGAAGAGGAGAAAGAAGGGTGATTCTCATGAGGATGGCAATTGCTTCCCATGAGAATCCTCCATAGGAACGCTACTGAGATTTTCAGGTCCATAGCCATAAGAATAGCCATATGAGAGCAAGGGAAATTACAGAGGCTCTTGAAACATAATCACAGTTGCTTAAGTGGAATGTTGGAGAGCTGTGGATGAAAAAGCAGGTGCAGACCCAGAGCCCTTATATGGCTAAGACATTAAGGAATCTTAAGACATTGTGCTACACATTAAGCTCAAGTACATTTTATTGCACAAGTACAATCACATACACTTTATCTAAATTAATCTTACCCCTTCTCACCCCTTCTTTCATAATTTCATCTTTTGTACTTGTGTCATTTCTAGGGTCTGTGTTTATGTAGACAATATACTGTCTTTATAGGATCCATTTGAGAAATACATTAAGCGGCAATAGTGATTACATAGTGGAGAGAGAGTGTCGGCACACGTTATGGATCTGACACTTTACCCTGTGTCCTCAAACCAAAATTGTGAATTTTACCTTCTGTATGAAAAAGTCCAAAAATTTAAAAAATATATGTGTGTG
>VZRN01003866.1:1550563-1567766 GCA_013397935.1 Dasyornis broadbenti
GATTGGTTTTTCTGATTTACAATTTCTTTCTGGTATTTCTAATGTAATTAATCTGTTTTCATTTCTGTATTTGTCTAATGAAGATATTTTATTTATGGAGTTAAACTTCTTCTGGGGACTTCTTGAAAACACTTGAAGTATACACTGTGCATTCTGCAGTCGTAGTCACATCTCTTCTGTGAAGTATATTGTTATCATTTGACAGTTTGATTTTGGCTTTCATTCTTGTTTTCCAACCAGTCATGACTTATTCTGTGTTTTTTTAGTTTTGCAAATTAATTTCAGAATTCTAAAGTTGAAACACTTACAAGTTCAAAATTATAGTAAACATTTTAAGATAAGGGTGAATTATAACCTTTTTTCTCTCTCTTTCATCTCAATGTTCTCATTAGTTTTATTAGAATTTTCTCATCTTTTATTGTTGACAAAACTTTTATCCATCTGCACTCTCAATACATTTCCTGCTTTAGGCTAAGTGTACTGTTTAAACCTCTAGCCTGTCACAAGATGCCTCAATATATCTCCTTACCATTGTTTAGCAGTCAAAGAACCTGTCTAAAAATAGAATTTCATTTTAATTGTGAGGAAGTTAATAGATTGTGACATGTAACCTCAAGGACACTGTCTTTGTGATTGCAGTTAGCTAAAAAGAAGGCATGATGGCTTGTATATGTTCTGTAGAAACAAAGTAAAGGACATTCGTATTTGAATCTTTTTTCCCAAAAAGTCATGAGTTTTGCTCAGGATTAGAACATGATTCCTCACCCACTTGGGCAATATTTTACAACTCACCAAGTGAATTTTGACTTTGTATCTATTGGAGTAAAATGTAACTTTATCTCACTTTAGTATTAAGAGAAGGCTTTTAATGATGCAATTCATCTATCCTACATTAGTAGTGTGTCTACCTAAAAATGTCATGAAATTATGCCTGTAAAATGAACTGATAGGCATAATAGATTTGGTGTATGAATAGTAAATTTAATCCTATTTACAGTTTGCTGAAGGGATTAAGGGAGGGACTATTCTTCCCAAATTCTTTTACCTTTTCTTTGGCTCACCTTCAGAAACATGTTGATGTCAGAAAGATGTAGCGTTCTCTATATTTTCACTATTCAAATTTTTCTAGTCTGCCTTATCAATCAGGTTTCTTGGACTGTAGTGATGCCTTGATGGGTTTACCTAAAACAGAGGCTAGACAAAGTTAAGAGAATAAAAAACATTATATTTATTGAAGGGCCTTCAGGTACATTTAGGGCAATAACAGCTCACCCAAGGGCTACACCCAAAATGGATGTCAGGT
Organism: Dasyornis broadbenti; assembly: GCA_013397935.1. Taxonomy (NCBI): domain Eukaryota; kingdom Metazoa; phylum Chordata; class Aves; order Passeriformes; family Dasyornithidae; genus Dasyornis; species Dasyornis broadbenti. Next base: position 1,551,867 of record VZRN01003866.1, read on the forward strand.
CACGGGTTTTTCATACTTTATAAGTTTTGTCTATTTGCATAGCAAGGTTTAATCCTCCAATTACAGCTTCAGGTAATGCTGTCAATTATTCCAAGTTTGCTCCCCGCAATTCACTGTTGTTTACATGTCTTGGGGCCTGAGACAGTAAGGTGTCCCTGAGATTTGAGCTTAGAGATGAATTGCTTTGTCTAAAAGTGCTGAGAACAGGATCTTTAGCAACATATATGGAGCCTAGAGTTATACACTAAAAATTACAGGATTACAGATACATGAAAAATACAGAAGCTAAAATCCTAAGACATCAGTAGAACGCAGTTCTCCAAAAGAAAGATTTCAGACATAGGTCCTGTAGAGATAGTTACTGGAAAGAGTTTTGAATACAGAGGAATAGCACTGTACTTGTATCCCTGTATGCAGTGGAAGGCGACCTATGGAAACACAGATGTAAAACAAGTGTTTAGTTTGTTAACTCCAGAAAAGTGACAAATAGCTACCATGTTAGAAAATACAATAGGTGTCTTGATATTTTTCTGTCAGTCATCATCCGTTGTCATGCATTATAAAGAAAAAAATAATTTAAACATTACCTATATGTAAATACATTATTAATAAGTAAAATGCAAGATATTACAGGCAACCTTAACTTTGATAAACTTTCTTAACCATGTTAGAACCACATTATTATTGCTAAAAGAGAAAGTTGTTAACCCATACTAAAAAAATTAAAAAGCTGAAGAATGATTTGAACCTACCATGATTTTTTCAAAAGATGCTATTTTATAGACTGTATTTGAAATTCCTTCATTCTCTGTTATAGCTCCCAGATATCTTAACAGAATTCTTTAGTACATTCCAGAAAGAATCCTCTGAAAGCATCTTTTCTGTGAAATGGCTAGAAATGTAAATTATTCTGTCATTGAAGAATGAGATATATTGTAATACCACACGTAAGTGTATCAAAGGATCTATACTGAAACCCTCTCCAATTTTTCTCTATGCCAGTTTTCCTTACTGAAGCCAAGATGTCCAGGTGTCACTCCACAGGTCTTCATAAATTAAAACAGAATTACATTATGTATTTCACAGCTGATATTTCACAATAAAACCCACTAACATTTCTCAGTGAATACTTGTGTATAAAGTGCTGCTTTAAAAATAAAATTTTCAACAAAGAAAATGAGAAGGAAACTTATTTAGAGAAAAAAAATACAGTATTTAGACTTTTATTTAGCTGTTGTTAAGACAGCTTTCAGAATTTCAGAGACAGACCTATTTAGAAAGTAAAGAAATTATAAAAATGGACTGTAAGTTTTAGTTATATTTCTAATATAATTTTTCCTTTTATTTAGTATTTAGTATTTAGTAAAGTTTGAAAGACCTCAGTGTAGTTTTTCCATACAAGGGACATATCTGAAATCCTAGTATGTCATTTCCTAGAAGAATAGCATTAAAACATGCCAAAGAGTAATCCTGATGAAAGTTGTTGCCAATCTGCATTTTCCAAGTTGCTTCAGTCTGAATAAATTTTAAATATGTGTTAGAACAGGGCTTGGTATCTTCTGAGCACTCTGATTAAATAGGTTTAGATTCACTGAAATACTTACTTTGAATAAATAAACTATTTACTAAATTTCTTTTTAAGCTCTGACCTTATTTTCAGTCTTGCCATGCAATGATTTTCAACTCTGACTTTTTTTTAAACAGTACTGTATATAGAAAGAACAGCATGACATACACACACTTAAATAGATATAAAATGCACAAAATGATGAAAACAGTATTCAAATCGTCACACCATCACTGAGGTCACAGGCTGGTCTGGTAACACCAACAAAATATGTTGATATGCTAAAACTATCCCTTTACAAGCATACCTTTTTTGCAGTTCATTGCTGGTCATAGGCTAAAGCAAGGAGTTCTTTACATACAATGGGTAAAGAATTTGTAATTAAAGTAATTCTTTATTCATGCATTTTTTTTAAAGTTAGTTTTCTTCTTAAGCTGCATTTCTATTTCGTTTTGACCACAAGTTAAGACCGTTCATACCCAAACTTGTCCAGCACATGTGATCTGATGTTGTATTTAGGCAGCTTTGAATCAACAGGAAGATTTGGTTTATGCCACCTCTTCATACTGATTCAAGCATTCATTTACCTGTGAAGTGGGTAAGTTAGGCATAGCCATTGCCATGCATATCCAAGTCAGGATAATGCAACATGTTACTATGACAGTAGGGCTTGTAGCAGTATCGAACTGTGATATTAGGTTGCGGTTGCAGCCAAAAAATGGATTGATGAGGTGAATAATGTGCCTGAGTTTGGCTTATTCCACTCACTTTATGGGCGTGCCACATCTTTAAATAGTCATGGCTCTTAGGATCCAAGGCGGATCATGCAGCCAGCTGATCATTAGTCTGCTTCTGTGCTTGTGGTCCTATTGGCTGAACCACACTGACATAAAAACAGATGACAGTCAGCTTCAAGTTTTAGGTGTGAATGTTTTATAATTTTATTATGTTTGAGGTTTTTCTCCCATTCAACCCTGTAAACCTGTCAGTCTGATAAAAATATTTAATCTTTTGACTTCCAGACTTCCTGATAACCAGTATAACAGCATCTGTTTTATAGCCTGTTTAGAACTATTTTTTTATTCCTACCTTTACATGGTTATATAGAGTAATTAAGTTATTTCACTACCGTATCCTTTAGCTTGTAACGGTGTTACAAAATAAATCTGGTGACTCAATGATATAATTCTAGCATTTTATATAATTTGAATTTATTAAGAATTCTTGGAGATGTCAGGAGTATATCAGCTCCTGCAAGCAGCTGAAAATGTCAGGCTTACAACCTCTATTTGTATTGATGCTCAACTTAACAGTTAGGCTTTAAGCTCTTCATTATGATTGTTTAGAAGAAGATTCTTCTTTCCTTTTGAGACTAGTAGAAAAATACTTTCAAAAACATACTTCAGTTGCTCAGATAAATGCCGGCTGTCTTTTTGCATACAGCTACAGTACTTAGTAGGCCTTAAATCAGTGCAGTTTTTTACAAAAACACAACTACCTTATAAATGTTATTTCACTACCAATATTGATATAAAACTTTATTATTGCTTAGAGGTTTGAAAAAAATCTCTGCTGAAAGAGGTGGAATTAAGACTTTTTAGGACTCTTGCAATTGGACATGCACACAGGGAAATCATTATATACAGTGTAATGCTTGGAAAGAAGACAGCTATAAGTCATTCAGCGAAAACTTTGAGTTTCCCTATTTTGCTTTAAACTTCTCTTTCCTTCATGTATTTCATGCATAAGAAGTTTTCTTTTTGTATATGTTCCTATGTATTATAATTCAGAACATTATTCAAATGTATGCTTTTGGAGAACAGGCAATAAATGTGTTTCATGATTTAGGTGAATATTTTTTATTTATTAAAGCTACTTGGTTCTGTGGAGAACTGTCAGAGTTCCATCATAATATTGTATGAATGAATCTGTTTGTAGTGCTATACAGGGCAGTTTAGTTTTTTGGATGGGCAAATGTCAGTCACGTAATTTCTGCCACAATGTATTATCAACCATTTTCAGACAAAGGAGCTTTCCTATATTTTTGTGTGACCTTTTTAGAGTATTGTTCAGATAACCCTAGAGCAGGAATTTGTCGATTTCAGCATCCTTGAATTTTCTTTCAAGAAATGAATAGTACCACCAGTAGGTTACTAATAGAGTGCAAAGATGCACACTAAGTTACTGATAGTTACTGCAGAAGTTTCAAAGAAATTTTTAATAGTGGAGAATGTCTTTGCCTGAGTTTTGTATAGTGTTTGGGGTGGCAGACAGAACCCGCTTTTCATCTAGAAAATACTCATAAGCTTGAGGAGCATAATACAATGATAATATGCTTTAACTGGTTGAGTGTATGGCATATTTATATATTAGCAGGCTGTAGTGGATAAAACCAAATTTCTGTCTGTGCAACAGTTGCAAACAACAGACGCTTAGTGAAGAGAAGGAGTAAGCATGCAACACCCCATAACTCTTCTTCTCCCTCCTAAATTAACAAAATAACAAAACCAAAATGGCTAAATTGAGTACAAATTTGTTAAGTAAATTATTTTTCTTTTAATTTTCATATTAATTGCATAACTGCTTCTAATTTCCGATTTTTATTAGAGCACTTTTCAGATCTTGAAATCATTATGTTCAACTATGCTCCACAAAAATGCAATCCTTGTGTGTTACTCATCTCAAACAGCTTAAAGATTAGCATATGCTTAACATATGTTGAGTTACGCTATTTAGCAATGTATTAGCCTCTTTCGCTATAACCTTTAATGCAAGGCATTCTATTTGCTAATCATGGACATTGTCAATATGCCAGGTAACAACGTGCATGTTAAAAATAGTGTGGTTTACTGACGAGGTATCAGTGTACATTTTTAATTTTCTGATTTCATTAAAGAATGTTTATTAATGTGTTCATTACTTCAGAATTTACAAAGTGAAAAACCCCAAAAGTCTTGAAACTTTCCACGTTTACAATTTGATTAGGTACAGCCAGTATCCATCACATGTATTCTTCCTTAGTTATATGACATGACTGCAGCTGGGAAGCTGCCATCTCCGTTCCCCTCCATACTGCAGCTGTGTCTGACTGATGACACATGTGCATTTATTTCTTTTCAGCGACTGACTTAACAGGTTAGGTTGAAACTGGTTTTTTGCCTCTCCTCATAAAAAGTATTAAACATTAAAACAATAACATTGCCTCTGAATAAGAAAAAATTGTTATGTTTTAACTCAGCCAGTGAAGATCATTCTCCTAGTCAAACTTGTTTGGAAAGTAGTTTCAAGTCGTAATTAAACACATTCTGCGTAGAAAACAGCTCAGATATTTTTATTGATATAACATTTTATACCTTTTTATCCATGTTCATTGTTCAATGTTTGACCTTAACACAAATGTAATTTCCAGATTCTAATTAAACTTTTAATTAAGTTTCACCATGGCTTTTAAAAAACATTATTAACATTTGATGATTTTTCTCAAAGACTAGGAACAAACTGTAAAAATAAAACTGGCATTTTAAAATAGGATTCTAGTAACATATATGTGAGAATTAAGTATAAGTGACCAATCTTTTTGTGAGGTTTTTTCCTTTGTTTATTTTTTGCTTCTGACAGGTCTTTGTACTTTTTTCCTTCTACTGAAAACAAGCAAAAATGGAACTGAACAGTTTAATCTAATTGTTTGAAACATAAATCCTGGTCTTTGCTTCTTAGCAGATACAGCTCAGTTTGAAAATTTTATACAAAAATTTAGTAATTTTAGATAAACAGAAAAGGATTTTTCCCAGTTAAAACTTTCCCATTTTTTTAATACAGAAAACACCACGGTGTATGAACCATGAACTAACTGACCACTGGCATTACTAAGAAGATTGTCCTTTCACTCTCTAGGCCACAATAATTCTGTTTTAGTAATTTGCCTTATTTAATTCATAAAGTGGTGACATACTGAGAATTTCCTGTTAGTATCTACAACTGAGATTGTTTGGCATTCTTAAGCATCTTCCATTAATTTGTAAAGTTTCTGCAAATGGCAGTCAGACAGAAAGATACATCATAGCTAGGCAGCAACAGGTAGCATGTTATGATTTTTTCTTTTGAATGAGAATACTTCTTATAGAGTGTGCCAGTTTTCTGTATTTTTTTGCTACAAGGTTCAGACCATGAGAAGTATATTGCCCTTTAGTTTTGAAGCCTTTTGTTGCATGACACTCACTCTGTGGTTTTAAAAATCCAATACTTGATTTCAAATGTGTAATAAATCAGCTGTTCATGTTGTCTCGCCAGTGGTGACGCTTAGTTTAAACTTTATTTTCTTGTATGTGTTACTTTAAGTAACCAACCATTTTCAAACAGTAATGAAAGAATTGATTAAATGTTATGATGACTGACACACATTGGCCTGTATTGATAGAGTTATAGAAACATTTAGGTTGAAAATGACCCTTAAGATCATTGAGTCCAATTGTTAACCTAACACTGCCAAGTTCAAAAATTCTAATATTGTTGGTTTTTTATTGTTCTTTTTATGAAACAACACAGGGTACCTTGATAAATAAAAAAATATTAAATGTATACTCTTATTACAAGCTAAAGAAAAAGATAAAGTGACCCTGAGACACTGTACACAAAATCCTGCTTCCAGTTTAGTCTTTATGGTAGCCATTTAAAAAATACATATATATGCATTTATAGATATATAAAGTACATTTCACATACTAGTATAACTTCAAAGAATCTGAATAATCTCTCACCTCAAAATTTACCCAAAATTTTTCATATTGTGATTTTCTTGTATATGTTTTAGAATACATTGTATACCACAAAATCAATTCACCAAGTTTTGCATAAACTATTAAAATAATAGTTTATCTTATATTTAGTGTAATTATATACGAAGACCATGTTCTAGTTTTTAAGATACACCCAGCTATAAAAGCTGATGTTCCTTTGATAAAAACCAGTGATAGAGCCCTGGAGATAGGGGTTACCTTTATTTTTTGAAAATGCCTTACATCTGCAAGGAGATGCTCATAAACATTCAAATTGACAAGGTACAATAAATTTAAAATACAGTTTTAGCTGAGTAATCTACCTTAAATTCCTATGTAAGAGCTTTCCTTCAGTGACATTTTGACCCTTCATAACTGCAGCTTAATCTTCTTTGAAAAACGAATGCAAATCCTCTGAGGAGGATTAAATCACACTAATCTGAGGACAGTGGTACACCTGAGTGAGTACTTTTACACGTGCTTTAGTGTGGCTTTAATGTCTTTAGTTGTGTTCTTTTCCTAGTTAGGGAACTGTGTGTGTGTGTGTGTGTGTGTGTGTGTGTGTGTACCTGTGTGTTGTGGTTAAGCCCGGCAGCAGCAAGGAAGGAGAGAGATTCTTCACGTCTCCTTTGAGTGGCCAGACCTGGTGGGACAGTCTTTCCATAGCTGAGATGCAAACACCTAGGGTTTAGGGGAGGGGGAGTAGAGATTCTCTTTGCAGGCAGATCAGGATAGACACAGTTGTCTGCCCAGTGCTTTATCATCAGACTGTATGACATCAATGTGCTCCAGGCAAACCTTCACCTGCACTGGATTTCATCCAAATCCTTGGAGTCTTGATTATAGTACAGGTCACTGTAGACCGCCTCCACTACTGCTAATGTCTAGTATAGCATGTAAACTTGTTTTGTGTCTTAAAAATGCTGTACTGGGATTCTGCACAACTCACATAATGATATTTTAATATAGTACATTCATTTTAGATGTGTTTGAGATTTTAAAAAGATCTGAAATTTCTTGTTCTTGTATGCATTTTTCCATCTTCTTGTTCTTGAATGCATTTTTCCATCTTTTTAAGCTAAGCTAGATTCTTATTATCATCTCATTAAAGTAAACTTTAGGATTTTGTTTCCTATTGATATGCTTTTCCTTTAGTAGCTAACACCATGGAAAGAAAAAAGATGGTCAGGTTTGGGTTATTAAACAGTTTTTGCATAATTTGTGCCTTCATTATAGCATTTATTGAATTTCTTAAATGTCACTGTTGATTACTAAGTCACATGATTTCAAATGGAAAATTATAGTTGAATCTCAAATATTATTGAAAACAATTAATACTGGTAGTTGTTACTAAAGAAAGATCTGTGGGAAATATTAAGCAACAGTTGAAGATTTTAAGTCTGACATGCAGATGTCTATTAGTAAGATTCTCTATAAAGAACATTCATTGAAGAATTCTTCCATGTTCTTTGGCATTTTGTATTTTTCCCATGTCCTTTCAACAACTGTATGATTTATCTATTCAGCTCATAAACAGACATAAATTTCACACTTAGACTGAAATTGATGTGACATGCTAACACCTCCACTTGTTGCAAAGTCAGCATATCCTCCAGAACAGCCTTTTCATATTGCTCTCTTGTTTTATTAGCAATTTAGATTAAAGAGGATTATTGTTATTCAGATTAAATAATATCTCTTTTTTATGTTGCTGTAAAATTTGAGAAAAAGAATACTTCCTAATGCAAAACATTATCAAGAACAAATTTCAGACTGTGCATTTGATTTCTTTGTTTTATATATGGTAGCATATAAAAATAAAATCCATTCAGACTCTTTATTATGTATGAGAATAGCTGAGTTAGGTGAACAAAAAGCTACAATAAAAAATAAGTGAAGCATGGGTCCTTGTAAAAACATGTGAACTGTTTCCAGGCTATATCATTACATATGCCTGTTGATGTGTTTTTCCACTCTTTTGAAAGAAAAACTTAGGACCATTTCTCTCAGCTAGTGAGTATACTTGGGTTTGTTTCAATGATAGAGAGTGGTATTAGCATGTGTGCACTTGCATAGCCTTCCTCGAAGAACTAAGACTTTAAATACTTTAAAAAAACAAACAAAAAAACACCCCAAAACAAAACAACAAACAAACAAACAAAAGACCCACAAAAAAAAAAAAATAAAAAGCCCGAAAAAACCCAGAAGATATAATAAACCTTTAGAATATTTCCTATGATCTGCAGTACTCACCACATTTCAATCTATCTGTCTTTGATAATTCCACGCTCTTACAATTGTCGCCATTTTTAGTTTTCTAATGTCTATGTGACCTTCGTTTGAAACAGTGAGATGTTTTTATACAGTCACCCTTATAGAGAACATGATAACAAACCCTGTGTCTGTTAATTCTTCTATTGTGTTATATTAGCATGCTATAGAAAAGATTACTGACTTTTAGTGAGTATCGTTTCTCAAGCTTATTCAGCTTGCAGCTGAACTTCACTGGATTTATGTTCACTGGGGTTTTTAGGTTTGTGCAGTTAACCTCAACAGACAACAGTATTCAGAAGGAGACCTTTTTTCACCAAAACAACCAACACTGTTAAACTCCCATCTTAACACAGCCTGTCCTCCTTCCTTTTTCTTCTATGTGTGAAAATGGAAAACCAAGATGTTGAATGGAATTATAAGAACAAATCCATTCTATCTATGCAAAGTCAAGTAGCATGAAGACTCTCTAACATACTTCCGTGAAATTTCAGTTTTTTAATTGCTCTCACTGAAAAAACGCATAAATTTTATTTGTTTGCTTTCTTGTATGTATACTATGCCTAAAAATTATTCACTTGTATATCTGGGTATGTACTGTTTTGGTATGTTTATGTGGAATAGCTTCCAGACTGAATTCTAAGCTGTGAAACTTCCTTTATTTGTCTGCAGAGTAGTTTTGTGTTAGGTTATGTTCCTCAGAAGATGTGTTTTATTAAGGAAGGAAAAGCTCTTGTTGTTAAGCCTTGGCCATGTCGGCATCTTTGGAAAGAGAAGGAAAGTTTGTCTTCCTTAATCCCACCCCAGAACTCTCAGGTGGCCAAGGGGACTGGAGCCAACAAGGATGGATCCACAGCAGAAAAAAAGAAATTTACAAGATATACATAACAACAACAGGAACTTCTCTCTAAATGGAAAGGGTGCCCATGCAATAAAGTTGTGAAGTTAATCAAAGAGAGAAACATTGAGATCTTGGGGAAATTGTGCATTGCCAAAAAACATTAGAAGTTGCTGGACTGAGTCCAACACTGGAGGGCAGGATTTGTCCTTCCAGGGCAGAATATAGGAATGTAATGCCTTCTCTTTTTCTTTTTTTTTTTTCCTTCAGAAGAATATTTTTAGAGCATTACTTCATCCTTCTTGCTTCTTTACTGAAATATAATAAAGTAATATTATTTGGATGTCCACACTGTACTAATATTGGTACATTCGGTTGCTTCCAAAGTTAACATTTTTTATTTGAGCATTTCCTGCTTTTGCAAGTTGCATTAGAAACATACCAATGTTGAAGCTCCAGCAAATCCCACACATGATTTTATCTTTCATTTTGTTTTGTGGAACTGTACTTATCACTCCTGGTCTTTAAAGAGGAGACACAGCCACTGTAAGATACAGAAGGGATAATAAAGTCCTATTAATAATAGGATATAATAATAGGTCCTATAATAAAGATACCCAGGGAAAATAAAGTCTTCGCATCTAACATTAATTTTACATTACTTTACAAAATTCTCAGCTGCCATAGGCTTGAGATTTTGGTGAGAGTTTAAGAGTATGAGAAAAAGCAGTGCTTATGTGGGTGCATATGCTCAAGAAGACATACACAGCTATAACATATGTCAGGCTAAAGCATCTTGAAAATAATATTGTTTACCTATTTTCCTGTAATAATTGTGTAACAAACTGTTAGCATTGGGTTAAAAAAAAAAATCTATTATGCTAACTGAAGCAGTTCTATTGTCTAATGATAATTCTTTATTTACATTTATGCTTCAAAATACTGTAATTATCCAATTGCAATCCATTTAATGTGTGCTAAATTAATTTTCCATGATGCCAGTTCTTAATTAGGATGCTATGTGTCACTAATTTAAATAGTTGAAAGAAGTCCAAATATATTGTGTGATCCGAGTTTATAATCTGAAAAACATATTGTTTTTATGACATGGCACATTTTCCATAAAACCATGTTAACTACTGGTAATTATATTTTTGTCTTTTAACCCTTTATAAATAGTGTCTTGTGTTGGCTGTTCCATTACTTTGCTTAGGATCAGTGTTGCCTTCACAATCCTATTACAAATGATTTGCTAGTACTTTAAAAAATATTGATAGCTCATTGATTTTCTTTTCTAGACAGCTACCATGTCTTTCTTGTTGGGACTAAAGATAGTTTTAGGTAAAGATGTTTAAGGATATTCCATTGTAAAGGAAGGTAAAGCATATAATTTTTCCAGTTTGAGGGGACAAATTATATACACAGGTATTTGTTTAATTCCTTGGTTCCTCTTCTCTCCAGTTTTTGAGACGGTTAATACATGTGACCTTGCTCAGTCATGTGGGACCTCCTTTGTTCTCCATAAGTTCTTGAAGATAATTGCTAATAGTTCATTGACTGCTTCAATTTAAGTACTGAATTTAATTAGGCCCTGTTCCCTTGAATGTGTCTACATTTTCTAAATAGTCCTTAAGCTGTTCTCTTCCAATCCTGCCCTTCACTTAATTTTATTTAAACATTTTTTATCTAGATAGAATTTTTTTTTTTTCTAGAAAAGTGAAATTGTTCTTCATTCTCCTTTCCTGCTAGCTATTTTTCTCTCTTAATTTTAATGACAATTTAATTCTACAAGCCTTCTACCTCATCCCATGGTTCACCTTTTCACAATATTCACCCTTATGTTATTCTGATAATTTCTGAGGCAGCTGTACTTCCTTTTTCCTGTACTTCCATTTCCCATAACATTCTAACTTTCTTTCCACACGATAACTTCATGCTAACTTTTGTTCAGGGCACTGCTCACTCCTTTGTGTAGACAGGCCCTATTCTTTCTGGTAGTAAAGCAAGATGAACACTATAATCTGAACAATATCCTGTTCCTTTTCACTAAAAGTTAGAATGAAAGTCTACACTGAGACCAGAAGTGTATGGATACTTCACAATAATAGGTGCCTAGGGAAGAAATGCTGAATTATACAGTGATAAATCAAGAAACAGAGTATTTTCTTTGTTTCCAGTGATGCATGCCTCAAGTACTTTGTCTCCCAGTAAGATTTTCTTCTTTGTATTTGTCCAATAACTTTTTGAACACAGGTATTTCAGTTCCCCAGAAAAAGAGATTTGCAGTCTATTTAATTGATCCTCTTTTCTTCAGTAACTTTGGTCTTTTGTTTTCCTTCACTAGTTCTAATGTTGACTTTTTTAAATGGAAGAGCAGAACTACATGTAAAATTCAACATGGAAGTGAAATTTTTAAAGGTTTTTGTGTGAGGTCAGAATACTATTCTCTGTTCATTGTTCTTTTCCCAGCAATTCTTAACATTTTCAATAGCTTACAGTTTCACAGAATTATTGTTAGTATGCCAGAGCTTCTCTTCCTGAGTCCTAGCTGTCAAATCAGAAACTATCATAGTGCCTGCAAACTCACAACGGGTTTTTTTCCAGATTTATTTTTGTACAAATATTGATAATGAATTTCACATGCTGCATCATTTCTTGCTTAGTAGGTATAATACATTTTTTTGCAACAAGTAACAAAAAGCTTTTTCCTCATCCCTGTTCAGATTTGAACTGTATTTACCCCCATTTACATGTAAAATTGATTATAAACAAACCAACATTTTATTTCTCTGCATTCTTTAATAACATATTTAAGTACACTGTAAATATTAAACTTAAAGAACATATTTGTTGTAAAGTTTGTTTTCTGCTTTCTTGTTTTATTGCTTTAAAGGATTTTTATGGTATAAGATATGATGCAATATGATATCATTACCAGCAAGCCACCCATATGCTATGATAGTGAGCTGTTAGCTTAAATTGACTTCCTAGAAAAGTTGTTGTTTTTTCATCGATCTGATTCTAAGGTCATGGGTTTTTTTGTTTTTTTTTTTTAATATTGATACAGAATGCAATAAGGTGGAAGCAGCAAATATTAATCTACTGGATATGATCTGTGGTCTTTTTGATAACAGCAAGGACAAAACATTTCAGAGAAAATGAGAGAGTCTCTTAGAACGCTGCTGGGAACTATATGATCTGTGAAGGAGGCCTTCTCTTTTTATATTTGGAGACTGATAATAAATTGCACTGTTAAATTTCTTTGAAGAATTTTACTGGAATAATGATAAAACTGTGATCATCTATAAAATTATCATGTAAGGCCATCCTCTTTTTAGCTGTAGGCCAACCTCATTTTAGCTTTAATAGTCACTTTTACAGTCCAATTATGTGCTATCTGAAACATTTTTTTTTCTATTAGTTTTGATTTACAACTTTCTTTTTCAGTAGTTGTTCCTATGTTCCATTGCAGGAATCATGTATATAATATCATTCCTTTACTTATGTCCTCTTCTGCAACCCTGAGCATATTTCTCTATCCCTTCTCTTTGTATAAGGTTTTATTTGTACAAGGGTTTCGTGCCTCCTTTGTGTTTTTAAACTGCATTAGGTATTATGACTATTAACACAGGGAGGCATGAGGAATAAGGAAATAAAATAAATCATCAGTTTTCTCATATATGGAACATTAATTTCTGTGACTTCTCTGAGTTTAGATGTTAAACTCTCTTCTTTTTTTGAGTAAATGTATACCTGTGTCAGTTCACAGCTTCCCTTAATCTATTTGAGTATAGCTAATATGATAATTATGAAATATTGTCAAATAATTAGCTTTTGGAGCTATTGACTTCAACTTTCTGATAGAAAGCTGAAGTTTATTTTATATCTCTTATTTTAAGCACTTTATTTTTGCTCAACTCACATGGGTTTAAAACACATATTTAATTTAAATTGTATTTATACGTCTGAATTATTAATGTGTGAGATTATTATTTATACTCTTCTGGTTGTATCCAGATTCAGTTTTAATGATGAGGTGATTCACTAATCATCTAAGCTAGAATGTTGGATAGTGTGAGTGAGAACACAGCAACACTAAGAATTTACTTTAAACTTTTGTAATCTAGTAACAGTCTAGTGTTTTTCTAATCTAGTATCAAGGGGGAAAGAAGTAAATTACTACTACCATGTTCAAGAGTGCAAAATCTTGTAATCTATGAATTATTTTATTATACATTTCAGATACCTGAGTAAAAGTAATGTAAAGCCTTTATATCAAAAAAAACTTGAATTGCAATGTGACACCTTTCAAATAGTAGTCATAATACATATTTAGATGCTTAATATCACTTTTGAATTACCATATTTCTTCATTTGAAAGAAAACAGAGCAACAGGAATGTCTTTCAGTTAAATTCAGAGACATATGATCTTACAGTCAGAAATCTAATCCTGACATTCTTCTAACATTAAAGAAAGAATATTCCCTGAAACTGAGTAAATATTTCTAGTTTACAAACAAGATGAAAAGTCTCTTTCCCCAGGCTACTGAAAGAGGGCACATGAAAGCCAAGAACAATTGCATAAGATCAATATTAATATTTTGGTAACCAGAGGAAGCTGATGTTTAAATTTAAGCTTGAGAGTTTATATGCAAACATCATGAAGTTCACACAGCTCTAAGAACTCAGATCAAAAGAAGTCCAACACTGAATGAGTACACAAAATAATCCTAAAAGAACAGGGCTTTAACTGCCGTGCTAAATAGGTTAGCATACATTTTATTTTCATGTTTTTAATTTTAAGAATATTTTCTATCCCATGGGATATTTCTAGGAGTTCAACATAACTTCAGCTGAATTGGTCTGAAATTTCCTCTTTTTTAGCAAACTGATACAGAGCATCTTTGCAATTTATGAAACAGAATAATCATTGCAAGTGTTGGAGCAATACGCACAGTGCATCTCAGCTGCATTTAGACATTTAAAAAAAAATTGTTCACTGACCAAATCAGTACAAGTCAAACACCTGCTGGAAAGGATAGTGAAGTAAAAATATGTGCAAAATCCCAGAGGACAGAAATATGCTGGGAATCATTACATGCCTACTACTCTAGATCTAGTTATAAAGAAGGAGTATTGTTTATGTATAAATACAAAACCATTATTTTAGCCTTGTCTGTCTTTCCTGAGTTTTGGATTGTCAATATATGTAATGGAAACATAGTTTTTGAGTAAAGAGAGTAACAAAATCATTTAAGATCATCGAGTCCAACCATTAATCCAGCTTTGCCAAGTCCACCACTTTAGATGTCCCTAAGTGCCACATCTACATGTCTTCTGAATACTGCCAGGGATGGTGATTCAGCCACTTCCCTGAGCAGCCTGGTCCAATGCTTGACAACCCTTTCTGTGAAGACCTTAAAGCACCCTCCAGTACCTAAATGGAGCCTAGAAGAGGGCTGCAGAGAGGCTTTTCACAACAGCATTTAGTGATAGGACAAGGGGGTATGGCTTTAAGCTGACAGAGGGTAGCTTTAGATTAGATTCTAGAAAGACATTCTTTACTGTGAGGGTGGTGAGGCACTGGAACAGGTTGCCCAGAGAAGTTGTGGATACTCCATCCCTGGGAGTAATCAAGGCCAGGCCAGATCCGAGGAACCTGGGCCTAGTGGAAGGTATTCCTGTCCATGACAAAGGGGTTAGAACTAAGAAAATCTTTAAGGCCCCTTCAAACCCAAATTCTATGATCCTATTATGATTCTGTGAATTACAGTGAGTGTTTTCTGTCAGCCTGTATAACTTTCGACTAGAGCAGTCTGCCTGTTAAGAATATATATAGTCTTCAGTTTAAGGTTTGTGAAGATGTAGATTCCTGGACCTGGATAGATATTTTCCAGCTTTTTATAGTCAAAATGCAAATAAGACATCCTCAGAAGTGTTTTATAAATCTGTCATGTTTGCTGTATAGTTTGTATGCTGAACAAACAAGCACAGACCCTGAAGGCTTAAATAGAAATAAAGCTAATGTAATTAATTTCAACATTTTTATAAGTTATTTGGCTTTTCAATATAAAATAATTTGATTCAAAAATTCCTTCTATTGTGTTTGAGAGAACATGAAATTCATCATTCATTTTTTTTTAGAGACAGATTTTATTAAAACTTTATTTTTCCAAAGGATAAATATTTTTTAAATGTCTGATCTGAAGTTAGTGTTTATATTTTTAATATTTATATGGTTTTTGTGCTTGCAAATAAGATATTTACAAATCCGAATTATATATCAGCACAAGAAAACTGGGCATTCTTGGATGAAGGGTGACGTATTTAGAATAACAAAGTATTTGTTTGGTCTCCTACGTTTATACTGCATAATTGCCTTCCTCACTAAGAACTCAGATCTGACTACAAACATACTGTAGTAGTTTCCTACAAAAAAAAAAGAAAA
>VZRN01003866.1:1567839-1613965 GCA_013397935.1 Dasyornis broadbenti
AAAAAAAAAAAAAGAAAAAAAAAAACCCTAACCCACCAGAAACCTTAACTCATGGTAATTTCTGTTAAAAAGTTTCAGTTCATTGATCTGTAGGCCTTTCCTATGGCTTGGGTGCATAACCTGAGAGCGTTGTGGTCTGTCTTCTATTTCAGTAAATTTATTACTTAAAGCTACTTTGTTACTTCCTCTGTAGACTATGGAAAGAAAAATCTGTTGCTGTCGTTTAAGGGATAAATCTTCAGCAATGCTTTTGCAAAACCCTGCAGAGAGTTTGCCTTCTGACGCTCCTGCCTGAGACAGAATTGCCCTGATTTTTGAAACACAAGCCTTTTTTGGAAAACAATATGCGGCACATAAACATTTGGCAAAGAGTTTATGATCATTCTCACATGCTGGATTAGATATAGCTTTGCTGTCAGTGAGGGAGACGAACTTCTAAAATGTGATTAAAATGTATATTCTGGTTTTCTGTAGCTCCCCACATTTTCATGCAGTATGTAAGGATGTGCATAGCTGAAAACACACAGGTTTTCAGTGCTACTCTGTGGCAGTAGAAATCAGTATCTCATTAGGAACAGGCAAGTGAAGCTTTTGTATATGTAATTTTGAATCTTTATTTATAAGTATTATTTATGAAATTGCTCTCCCGATGTTTTATAGTATTTGTGTACTGAACATTTTGGAAAATGTTTTTATTAATTTATACATTCTAACTTTATGTTAAGACAAATTATTTAAATAAAAAAACAATGGGTGCATCAGGCAGAGCATGCCCAGCCAGTTGAGGAACCTGTTATGTTGTGAAATATGTGCTATAGGTTTCTGAATGTGCCTGTCAACAGTCTGTTAATGACTGCTTTAAGGGTGTAAACATAGTGGATTGACTTCACATGTCATCATTCTGTCACCCTGTTTCTTACAATTTCTGTTGGAGTTGGTGTGTCAAGATACATACTTCTGCCGGGATTTAACATTATTAGATTTAACAATATTTGACAGCAAACATTTTGAATGGTGTTAAATTATATTAATATTTAACACTATTCATTGAGTTGAATTTTCTTGTTACATTGAATGTTTCTGATTTCATAACTTGTACTGAACTGTGAAATATTTAAAGACCAAAAACTTTATCTCTACTTTCATTTGAATCAGATTTACATAATTTCATTACATGTGCAGCAACAGAGTTTATGGAATCAGAAGTGCTTTGTTGTTATTTTTTTCTGCTCAAAGGCAAGTTAATTAAAAAAAAAATTGCTTTCAATTTAATGGCAAAGAAATGGAGCCTTCATTTTCTGATGGGCAGCCATGTGTGTAGTATTTTGTAAGATAATTCTATCACAGGCAATTAATATTTACATTTTTTTCCCTAATAGTCATGGTATTCATGAATTTCATAAGACTTGAATATTTTATAGCCTTATCTTGTTTATGTAGATTTGAGATCTACAAATTAAATAATTTAAGTAGCAGAGCTCCTAGAGAATATTTTGAAGTATAATCCAAAATGTTAACTTACTTTCAGCATAGCTGAATGCAGCTGGGAAAAATGTGGCTCTAATTTGAAGTATGTGATTTAGAAATAATTCTTCAGTTTGTTTTTATTATACTCTAGTTTTTTAAATTGAAATTCATTGACTCTATCAGTAAATGATACATTTTAAATCATATTGTTAATAGACTTATAAATGGAATTTCAGGTGAGAGAAGAGATTCTTTAGTCCTAGTACTTCATTACATGAAAAACAATCTACACATAGTATATCTGCATGGGTAGGATGGAGACTGGCTTTATAATTTTACCTTCAAATATGCTGTAATTCATTGCAGTCATGCAGTTAAACATGAGTATCTTGTTATTTTCAGCAATGCAGGTACGCAAGCTATTAGCTTGTGAAAGGACTTTAGATACTAAGTCATCTTTGAGGTGATTTTACAGCATTTACCTCTAATTCATTTTCAGCTGTAAATATTAGTTTAATGCACAATGCCAAATATTTTGAAAGTACTTCTGATACTGACATATAAATCCCTTGCAAATATATTTTTCTTATTATTGCATTTGAATTTTTCGATATTCAGAAATAGAGAAAGGAGGCTGTGGAGACCCTGGAATTCCATCATATGGAAAAAGGACCGGCAGCAGTTTTCTGCATGGAGACACACTTACCTTTGAATGTCAAGCAGCTTTTGAACTAGTGGGAGAGAGAACGATTACATGTCAACAAAATAACCAGTGGTCTGGCAACAAACCCAGCTGTGTTTGTAAGAATTACTATATTTTTTTCTGTATTATTTTCCTGACCTTAACTTGCATTTCTTAGCATTTGTGACTAACCAACAGGAAAATACATCAATATACCTTGAAGACTTTTCCAGTCATGGTTTGGGTTTTTTTTTCAGTTGACTCAGTAGCTTATTTATGTGGAACATCATGCAGGACTGTTTTTAGAATGTTCTTTCCCCTCATTTTATATTTAATTGAACCACTTAACACTCTTAATGTAAATGTGTGTTGAATTAGACTCTAAATGAGCAACTCTTAATAGCATATAAGTGTTCAAAAGGACTCTGTGGCACATACACATTTCATTCTGGCAACGCAAAAAGGCCTGCAGATCCACATAAGAAAAGATTGAGTTTTTTTTTTTGGTGATATATCACAAAGGCATGAAAATTAATATAAAGAAGTTAAGAATATGGAACATAGAAAAAGGTTAGGTAAGGTCATTAGCTGTGATTTTTCTTTCAAAAGATCAAATATATTTTTGGTTTAGGTTGGGTTTTTTGCTTTTTTTTTTTTCCTTCTGGTAAAATAGAGCAAATCTTTCAAGTACACAGGTATATTAGGCATTTCAGTTCTCCAGATCATGTTAAATTTTCCTATAAAGAGTCAAATAATTCAGTACTGGATTTGATAAGCATAACAACCTTTGTGAGGTGTCCTATTCTGTTTGGACATGTATGTATTTTGAAGCTGTGTTGCTACAGGATTTAACAAGCTGAGCAAGATTGCTCTGGACTGGAAGAAGTCTCAATATGCCATGCAATGCTGAAATGTGTCTAAGCATGTAAAGCCTAGGCACAGAGACAGTTCAGCTGCAATTTCCTTGGAAGACAGAAGTTGTATTTGTTCGTGGTGCTGTATTGCTTTGGATTGATATATCAGTTTCTGTTGACAATGTAGAATATTTTACTGTGCTCCGATGTTACATGTGCACATGCCCTGTGAAAGAGCATGAAATCTATAACATCTATTTACATACACTGAGTTCAGTTTGACACATTTGAGCTGAATAATGGTTATCCTTTGTGTTAAGTAATATGCATTGAGTCCTCCTATTTCTGAATATACTGTACTTCTGACTATAGTACCAGTCACAAGGTTATGACTCTGAAATCAGTTAGGCAATGTCTTGATGAAAATTGGCTCAAAAAAGTAAAAAAGGATGAGAGCTATGAATAATTTTTGGGTTTGCTTTATGCTATCAAAGCGAAACTATGGTAAAATAAGTTCACACTATATACTCTTAAGATTTCTTGATTGAGTCACATCTCAATTTCTACTGTTATTTACATCTGTATGAACTTTGTATACTACAGACAAAACTGGCCCTTGTGATTGATATTTTTTGATTGTTTAATACAGTTTAATGCATATTCCTTTTGGGAAAAAAAATCATTTCAATTTGGAGGTCTCGTTTTCATTTCAGAGCAAACCTGCCAATTTTTTGCAAATTGTGATGCATCAAGCATTACTTTTGCTTTCTTTGGCATTCACTATATGCTGATCTCTTGCAGGCCCTCCTGCAGTCACTTGGACTCCCTTGGGAAAAAAACCAAAACAACATGTTATATTGGAGAAATGTTCTGAAAGTGTTGAACATTTTCTGATTGCATGTGTAGTAGTTTTGACATCCAGGCTTCAAAAGCATCCTTTTCCAGAAGAATAAAAAAAATACAAAACCAAACATTTATAAAGTTTGTGGATAGTATTTTGAGAATCTTATTGTTCTTTCCTTTAGTCTCATGTTTCTTCAACTTCACTACACCATCTGGAATTATTCTTTCTCCAAATTATCCTGAGGAGTATGGGAACAATATGAACTGTGTTTGGTTAATTATCTCAGAGCCAGGAAGCAGAATCCATCTGATTTTCAACGACTTTGATGTAGAACCTCAATTTGACTACCTCACAGTCAAAGATGATGGGATTTCAGATTTACCACCTCTTGGCACATTTTCGGGCAATGAGGTCCCTTCTCAATTGGCTAGTAGTGGGCACATAGTAAGACTTGAATTTCAGTCAGATCACTCTACTACTGGAAGAGGATTTAATATCACTTACACAAGTAAGAATTTCTGCTTTTATTTTATGTCTAGTTTTATGTTATCTTTATAATAATGAAACTATATTTATATTTATATTTATATTTATATTTATATTTATATTTATATTTATATCACAGATGTAAAGTGTCATGC
The DNA here is from genome assembly GCA_013397935.1 of Dasyornis broadbenti. Taxonomy (NCBI): domain Eukaryota; kingdom Metazoa; phylum Chordata; class Aves; order Passeriformes; family Dasyornithidae; genus Dasyornis; species Dasyornis broadbenti. The sequence goes on from VZRN01003866.1 coordinate 1,572,328, forward strand.
TTGTATAATTACGCTGTTTTCAGGTGTCTTCCTTGTAGTCATTAGCTTATCTGAATCCTTACTATTTATTTATTTTAATTGTGATAGTGCTGAGGAAGAGTGCCCTTCACTGTTTATTGTTTGTCATTTTTGTTCATACTACATAAATGTAGACCATGAAACTAAAGTCCAGATCAGTCACATCAAAGTATCCAGTGGAAGTAATTTAATATATTTCTCAATGAAACCATCAGGAATAAGTTCACAAAGGTACGGATCTTAGATCCCAAATACTGAGATGTTAATCTAAAAAGCATAGAAATATTGAAAAGTAGCTAGGATGCAAATCAAATCAATGCAAATAAGTAGTTCTGGGAACCTGATTTGCTTTTCAATTTTTTTTTCTACTTGAATGGTTTGGAATCTAAGAACACAGAACCCTAAGAATAGAGATCTCTTTTTGTGATACACATAATGGTTACCTTCTGTGGTTTTTCTAGTGTCTAGAACACAGCTGAACTGATGCAGAAGTCTCTCCTATAAGAGCACATGAATTTAGGATCATTCTTCTATCTGGCTACTGTTCCTTTAAGAATTCTAAGGATGCATTATCTTTCAGAATGCAGTTCTCAAATGTACAAAGTTTAGTTGCAACTGCACAACCAGTTCAAAAATTGTTAAATGTGGACCTACCAGTCATGTACATATAGAGAGCTACTGAGAAAATAAATCTCTCCCATTCAGGCAACCAGCCTAAGAAATACCTGGCTACAGATAGCCCTCCATTTTGTTTATGTAAAAATATCTTACTAAACAGTATTCCCAATAGAAAACTCTAGTAACAGCATTTCCATGTAGAAAACATTTTTACATTTGCTGTAGATTGCTAACTCTCCTAAAAGTTTTATGAGCCATTCAAAGACATTACTTATGTGGAGGTTATAGTTTTAGGTGAAGAAATTACCTTCAAAGGTTATAGAAGTTAATTGACAGTAAAGTTGTCCTTGAGACCTTTTGCATTATTTCTATTTTTTGTCAATTAAAATAAGAGTGTTTGTGGCCAAGATGTTTACTTGCATTATTTAAGAAGATTCCCCACATAAAGCTGGAATTCATCGATTTCAATCCTTTTTAAGTCTTAGATGCCTAAATTGGTCTTTTGCTTTTATAGGAAGAGATAATTTTTGTCCTTTGAGAAAAGACAGGAAGAGAAAAGGGGAGGCTATTTCCTCTTGTTTTATCGCTTGGTACCTGTGAGAAAAGACCAATACTCACTTTGCTACAACTTCCTTTCATGTAGTTGTAGGGAGCAATAGGGGCTCTCTTCAGCCTCCCTTTCTTTAGGTTGAGCAAGCCCAATTCCCTTATGTTAGAGGCAAAACAGCTGGATTTTTTCCAGAGGAAAATCTAGGCAAATGGTTCTTGTGTATCTAAGCCACACATATCTAAAAGCTTCTGAATTTTAACTATGTTGCATGTGTGTGAATGTCATTGGATTTGGAGCTGACTTTTTATTGAAGGGTTTTTTATGCTTTGAATTGTATATTACTATGTAATATGTGTTACATATTGCTGTATTAAAACTGAAATAATAATCTCCTCCTCCTCCAAAAAAAAAAGACACAAAGTTTAAAAGAAAGGTTGCTATTATTCCTATTATTGTGGGTTTTATTACTAGTATTATTATTGTTTTTATCAGCCTTTGGTCAGAATGAGTGCCATGATCCAGGCATTCCTATAAATGGGAGGCGCTTTGGAGACAGATTCCTTTTGGGAAGTTCTGTTTCCTTTCACTGTGATGATGGCTTTGTGAAGACTCAAGGCTCTGAATCCATAACCTGTATTATGCAAGATGGAAATGTAGTATGGAGCTCCACTGTCCCACGTTGTGAAGGTAAGGGCACAATCTTTACCTTGCACCTACTGTTTGAATAATGGCACTATTTAAATTTAGCTTACTTTTTACATTTTGCACATAAATAAGACTGCTTTACTTGAAGTTATTCATTCATCTTAACACTCTTCCAGTCAAATGAGAGTGCAGTAATAGAAACAAGATAGCTTGCTTTTATATTCTTGGAATAGATTAGCATTCTAAAAATCTGGTTGCTATTGTTTTCAAGTTCTGATTGTCACCATCGTTACTTGGTTGTGAATTATAACTGCTGTAACAGTTTTGGCTGTAGCACACTGAAGAACATAATTATCTACCACACAGAAAGTAAAAAAAGCTTCTATTTAAAAGTCCTTTTTGAAAATTTACCCCTTTAATTTTCTTAAAATGAAAGTATACTTGAATTTTTGTGTGTAATATTATAACCTGCAGTACACTTATTCCTGAGAAATACGATGAAAACCATAGCTATGTTTAATATCCATGATATTCCCAAAAATTTCCAAATTTATTTGCTTGTCCTTTCCTAGGTGAATAAACAGACTAAGATGATCCCTGCTTAGAGTTAAATCTCTCTTTAGAATGATATATAGTAAGAAGAATTCCTTGATGCTTAAGAGTGATGGATCCTAAGGGCAAGGCAGATGAGTGTGTTTAATAAATGGCTAAAGTAGGTTTTTTAAAAGTTATATTCAAAATGTATACTTTTTAATAAACAATAGATACATAGACAGACTCCAATTTTTTTTTTTTTTTNATATATAGAAAAACTCCAATTTTTTTTTTTTTTTTTTTTTTGAGAAACCAATCCAAACCTTCTAATTGGTATAAATCTCACATTTCTGTTAATTTCAGTGTCATTGCAATTGCTTAAGGATCTAGATCATATCACTTTCATGGTTTTTGTTATTTAGGCAATTTGAGAACTCAGCTCTCAAAAGACTGTGCATTTCAAAGAAAATTTAGAAATACTGACCCGCCCCCCACCCTAGGGGAGAGTNCTGTTAGAAGTAGTGTATGTGAACCTAGTTGTTGTGCTAGCAAGATTTCTTATCCTGATTAAAGCATATTACACTGTGGAGCAGGGGTTTTTTTTTCATTCTTAGAGTAAACCCAGCCCACTCCAAAGCAGAGAATAGGGTATTGTTTTTCATCAGAAGATTTTTTTTTCTCATTTTGAAACTCTAGACACAATTGTTAAAGTATTCAGTGTAATTTTTGTGTAACTTTATTTTTGAAAATGCATAGATAAAGGACCCAAGATGAGCACTTTGAAGGAAAAAAAAAAAAGAGATAAAATTATAGAAATTACTTTTTCAGAAAATACATAGGTATTTTCAGTTATCCTTTCTTTGAAACTTGCAGAAGGTTTACTTAGTTTTTAATGAGGAAAGGATTAAACTAATAGATTGGTTTGGGTTTTGGTTTTGGTTTTTTTTTTTTTTTTGTTTTGTTTTTTGTTTTGTTTTGGTTTTTTTTTTGTTAGATTTTGGTCTTTGTTTCTTTTATAGAAGGAAGTAGTTACATTCAGGATATGTTCCTTTCTGATGTGGATTCTTGATAACTGAAGGAGTTTCTGGGCTTAGATTTTAGTATAGACTAAGTATCCTAGGCATGGTTTAGTTTGCTTCCAGTTGTCTGAGATTTCTGAACATCTGGTGATTTTTGTTTTTGCTCTGCTCTGTGTCTTTGTATATATAACACTCTCTATAAGCAACACCTGAAGTACTTGAAGTAAGTGATGTACATGAAGTGTTATAGGCAGGTGAGGATCAACAGTCTTATGACTGTTCTTGTTTATAATATGATTAAATTTATTTTATTTCTTCATTAACTATACACATGTAAGGTAAATGCCATTTTACTGGCCTTTCATTTTACTTCAGAGCAAGTTTGGTGTGTTTCAGGACTTTCCAGTTTTTCCACTCAAATCTGGAAAAAATTTCTAGAGACAAGCGCAGGTCATAAGCGAAATCAAATCACCTCTCTGGTTAGTTTTTTTGTATTGTTAAAAACATTGAAACAAAACTAGGCATATTAATTTGCAACTCACAAATTCATGTTGCCCTCTTAAAGGACATAATAGATTTGTTTGCCACTACTTAGAGAAATAGAAGAAACTAGCAAGATTTCCTGCACTGAAATGTGGAATTTTCTCATAATGATACCGCTGACTTCTTGAGGACAATACATATGATACTAAGATAAATTTACCTGACCTTGAAAGTGTTTGTGTGTTAGAGTGTGCCATAGCCTTTAGTAAAACATAACATTCCAAAGCCCTGTGCCATGGCAGCTTAAATTTTTAAGGGGCTCATGTTTTCCTAAATTTGTTCTGTCATTTCTGCTGTTGTTTAATCCTGCTCCAAAGTCCTTTGATTTTTCTCTAAAAAATGTTCCCTGTCTAGCCCTGTTATTTTCATAGCCCTCTTGCAATATATATATATATACATTTTAACTTTTTATGGAGGAGGATCAGGTTAGAGAACATGTAAACAAATTTGAGATACAGGAATGGACCTGGTGGGATGCAGCCGTGGATTCTGAAGAAGCCATTCAATGACATCGTAAGGTCACTCAATATCTTGGGAAGCTGATTTAAACCAAGGAGATCCCTGAGGATTGGAAGAAAGCAAATTCCAATCTTGAAGAAGGGAAAGAGGGAAGATCTGAAGAGCTACAAGGTCTCATCTCTATCACTGGGAAAGGTGATGCAGCAATATTCCTTCAAACCATTTCCAAACAATATGCGGTGGTTTAAACCCAGATGGAAATTGAGCCCCATGCTGCTGCTCCCTTGCCCTCCACTGCCTCCTGTGAGAGGGAGACAAAAGGCAGATATTCTGACTTGAGATAAGAACAATTTACTGAATACAGCAATGAGATAAGACAGAACAACAATATTAATTACAAAAGTATACAGGAGATGGTGATTTACATACCAAAAAGTGCTCACCAGCTGCCTGACCAACCAACTCAAGCAGGCTTTGTCCTTGGCCACTGAGCCAAAATGCCCCTCCAGATTCTCCACACTCATACTTTTCCTCCACCCAATGTCATGCCCCCTTCTTGGAAGTGAAGTCCCTGACTTCTGACCCCTGGAGATGCAGCTCCAATCTCCTCCCTCTTGTGGCTACTGCGAGAAAATTACCTCTGTCCTAACCAAAACTAGGACAAAATGAAGAAAACTATGGTCTCTAAGAGTAGTCAACAGGGATTTATGAAGAGGAGATTATGCCTGACCAGCCTAATAGCCTTCTGTGTTAAGATGAACTGTCTGATGGATGAGAAGAGAGTAATGGATTTTTTTTTTCCAGTTTTAGTAAATTGTTTGGCACTGCTTCATGCAAAATTCTCAATGACAAACCAATGGAAGGAGGGACTAGAGAAGTGGACTGAAAACTGACTGAACTATTTGGCTCATAGAATTGTAGTCAGTGTCACAAGGTCCAACCGGAGGCTAAGTCGTAGTGGCGTAGCCCAGGGGTCAATCCCGTATCCAATACTGTTTAAAATCTTCAGTAGTGAACTGACTGTTGAGGCAGACAGCACTCTGAGCAAGTCTGCAGATGATGTAAAAGTGGGACAAGTGGCTGGTGTACCAGATGTTTATGCTGCTGTTCAGAAGGACCTTGCAGAGAGGCAGGAGAACTGTGCTGAGAATAAATGACTGATCCCTCCTATCTATTCAGTATTGGTGACGCTGTGTTGGGAGCACTATGTGCAGTCCTGGGATCCACAGTACAAGAAAAGTGTGGACATGCTGCAGTGAACCCAGTGGAGGATCACAAAGATGAGTAAGGACTTGGAGCATCTGTCATAAAAGAAGAGGTTGAAAGAACTGTGCTTGTCTCAACTGGAGAAGAAAAGGCTCAGGACTCAAGAGGGATCTTGTCAATATGTATCGATAACTGATGGGATGGTTTAAAGAAAGTGTAGCTAGACTCTCCTCAGTGGTGTAAAATGACAGGACAAGAGGCAGTGAACAGAAACTGAAATATATGGATTTCTGTTTAAACATAAGAACAAACTTACACTGTGAGAGTGATCAAACATTGAAACAGATTGCCCAGACAGTCTGGGGAGTGTCTGACTATGAAGGGAGAGCATGATCCTGACTGGACATGGTTTTGTGCAATCTATTGTATTGAGCAGGAAATGGATTAGGTGGTTTCCAGGCATCTCTTTCAACTTAAGCCATTTTATGATCCAACGGAATATTTACAACTGCCAGTTCCACTGAGCTCAGTGATTACTCAAGAAGGTGGCGCACTACAATGGTAATAATTACTTGGAACAATTCGTCTGATGTTTCCACATAAATTTGGAATCATACTGGATGATGAGACAATATCATTTTTTAACAAGATACTGTATTTTTCAACAGAAGGAAGGCTGGCAGGCTCAAGTGCCATTCTCTCTGTGTTAAAATATGTATCGAGTAGAAAGCCTTGATAAGATACATTGCAGGCTATACGAGTCTGAAGAAAACAAAGTGTTCATAACATTATATGAAACTATTAAAACTGTATTAAACTTATTTTTCTATGCATTTAAAATTGATATTTGCAAGTTATTTGAATATATAATATATTAGAAATGCTATGTATGTTACAAATATACATGTTTTTTTCTTTCAGCACCATGTGGTGGACATTTGACAGCATCGAGTGGTGTTATCTTGCCACCAGGGTGGCCAGGATATTACAAGGACTCACTTAATTGTGAATGGGTGATTGAAGCAAGACCAGGACATTCCATTAAGATCACTTTTGACAGGTGAGAATCATAAAGTCAAACAAGAAGCAAAGTCTGAGCATAAATATTTGTTTTATTATTGAAGAATAAAATTATTCTTTAAGAAGCCAAACCACAAAAAGGAACTTTATTGCAACGCTCACAATGCTATTACTTCAAGTAGGCCATTAAAGCTTTCTAATGTATTTACATTAGCTTTATTATAACACTGGAAAGGCTGGAGAGGAGCCCTATGGAAAGAAATCTGGGGAACTAGGTTAATGGCAAGTTGAATATGAATCAGAAGTGTGCCCTGGAAGCTGAAAAAGCCAACTGTCTTCTGGGGTGTATCAAGCACAGCACAGCTAGCTGGTCAGTGGAGGTGACCGTCCCGCCCTACGCTGCTCTGCTGTGGCATCATCTTGAGTACTGCATGCAGTTTTGGGTGCCTCGGTGTAAGAATAATATCAAACTATTAGAATGTGTGCAGAGGTTGACCAAAATGGTGAGAGGTCTCCAGGGCAAGACTTAAGAGTAAAGTGGCTGAGGTCACTTAGTTTATTCAGCTTGGAGAAGCCTGAGGGATGACTTGATGGCAATCTGCTACTTAGTCGGGGGGGCAGTGGAGTGGGAGGTGCTGATCTCCTCTCTCTGATGACCAGCAGCAGGACAAGAGGAAACGAAATGACGCTGTCTCAGGGGAAGTTCATATTGAACATAAAGAAAAGGTCCTTCTGAGAGGGTGGTCAGTCATTGGAACAAGCTCACAAGGGAACTGGTCATGACACCAAGCCTGTCAGAGTTCAATGAGTGACTTCCAGACACTCTTAGTCATATAGTTTACGTTTAGGTAGTCCTGTGAGAAGCAAGGTTCACTCAGGCACAGGTGGGAGTGTCTAAATATCTCCCCTGGGATGGGGAGTTTCACAGTGGATGATGTAATAATGTTAGGGAGTCAAAGACTCCCTAAATTCTAAGATAACAGGGCTGCCTATTATGTCAGTGAAGTTGAGTCAATTATGGCCCATTATAGCCCATCAGCAGAGATTAACACGTTCAGGCCAAGTGTGAATGCCCTGGTACTTCCCCTGGCAGGAAGTTAACACAGCTCAGTCCACTCGAGTACCGATGAAGATACAGTCCAGGGCACACAGGGTTTGCCTCTTTCCTTATCTCACTCAACACCCATCTGTAGCCTGAGGTGGCCGGTCTGCACCTGGATGGTTACTTTGCACATCAGCATCTTGCCCCTTGAATGTTTAATCCGGTCTCTGTGATCCAATGATTCCAGTATCACTTGTGGTTGCATTCCCAGACGTGGAATGATTGGACAACAGTACCCCCCTTATCTTGCCTCAAGTTCCAGTCACAGTCCAAATTTCACTTAGCAGGCATATTTGGGGACGGGTGGACTACCATGGTTGCAGATGAACAGCTGCTTCTTTGCAGTTTGCTATAGTGGGCAAAAGTCCTCCAATGATTTTAAGAATGTTTAAGCCAATAACCATTTTAGTCTCTCATATCTGGGTCTTCAAAATGCAAGTCTTATATCTTACATTTCACCCTGCAAAGAGCTATTAGAAGACTAAGCATCATTTTAATACAAGAAGGGATATTACCTGAATAAAGACTCAATTAACAGCTGATCAAATTCTCACAGTGGAATCCTGGGTTTTCTATAGAGAAATCTCTGCTATATGCAAAACTGTTCAGCATGTCCAAAAACGATCTTAAAAAGGAGCAAATGATACTAATACTAAGCTATCCAGGATATTAAAAACAAAGTATGACTGATGAATTGCTGAAGATTCTCACAAGACTGGATGTCTGGGCAACCAAAGTGCAGGTAGATTAAGTAAATGGAAAATGAATTATATATATAGGAAAAAAAAAAGAATTTTAACATATAAAGCCATGTGTTTGAACTTACACTGGTCACTGAGCTGCTAAGGTTCTGGTAACTCATTATCAAGAAATCTAGATAAAAACTAACACATAAATAGAAGAATTTTGTAAACATGATTAGAGGCACAAAATGTAACGCAGGGGAGAAGGTTATAATAGGTTGTATATTGTTTATCATATCCTTTTCCAGTCCCGTTTTGTGTTGTTATTATAAATACATTAATATTGGGGACAAAGGAAAGAATGACAAATAGCAGATAAAAATGGGAACTGTTTATAAAAAGTTTTTATGAAATTATCATGTTACGTAAATCAACTGGAGGTTGTTTGCTTCAATTGTGTTCATCAGGAAGTTTCAGAATTTTAAGATGCTGAGTTTTTTCTCATTAAAGACTTAACAGTATTTATAAGTTTATATTTATTTGCGAGCTTGGGGTTTTTTTTTATTTTTTAAATTATTGATCAGAAGCCTGAGTTTCAGGGATATCTCCCTAAATAGAAATAGTAGTATTAGTTATAAGATGCAGCATTTTAATTTTATAAAAGGAAATGTATTGCCTGAAGTTGCAGACATTTGAATGCCTATGACCTTAACAGTGTGATGACAATATTTCTGAGAAAACTAATGAGAAACATAGGCTCCTGTGACATGTGGTGCAGTTTAAGAACTTAATTTGCTGAATTTTAGACAGATGCACACACATATTCCATTAACAGAATTCTAGAGTTTTGTGAACAAATTGAACTGCAATGAAATTTTCAAGATCTTGGAGTTTACTCTGATACAAATGGAGAATTCTGATCACATATAATTTTTGTAGTACAGCAGTTAGACAATTAATCTACTTCAGCTCTACAGCAGCATTATTAGCAGACGCCATTCCCTAATTGTTTCAATTGCAAAACAATGTTACCATTAAGCACGTTGGTTTTGGTAGACAAAGAAGAAACCTTTCCCTGTTTTCTTTGGAGGTTCATGGAGATTTTCTGGCAGGTTTAGAAAATTGTGTAACTTTACTACATCACAATATAAACCTTATTAAAAATGTTAGGCTTGTTGATAATAGTATAACCTTGCTTTTGCAGTAAAATTATTTTCTTTTGTCACCATGAAGGCTTTGTTACCCGGTTTAAAAATTCCATGGAAAACCTTTTTATTGCTTACAAAAAAACCCGACTTTGCGGTCTGATATAACATTATCAAATTAGAAATCAGTAATTGATTTTGTCAATTAATCAATAAATAAAATATTTTTGTCAAGTATTTTGTCCGTTTTGGGGAAAATGAAACCCGTTTACACTTTACTGTGTGACTTGCATCAAAGACACAGCTAACAGAATGAAGCTTTGTACAAATGTGATATTAATAATGTATATTATCTCCCTCATGAGCTAATGAAGCTTTAATGTTGCTAGACACATGTGCCTTTCCAGAGTCCTTAGAAACTTTCCAGAAATATCAGCAAATGACTGTGTGACCGTATGATTATTGTGCATTGAAACATTTTGCATTTCGACATTCAAGATCATCTAGGCCATATAACAGAAAAGTAAAATCTAATTGTGTCAAGTCATGAGGAAAGAGGTAGAAGGATAACTGCTGATTTGAAGATCTTTGGTACTTTGAATATTGGTAAAAATTTGTTTGATAATTTATACAACTAACCTCTTTATCCAAAACCTACATAACTATATGAAGAATGGTATAACATAGCATTCTTTAAGTCTTTCCAAAATTATCTGAATACCTTTGGAAAACATCCTACCTCTTACTAATATAAGTAAGCTAATAAGCATTGAAATAAACTAAAACCCCAAAAAGTAACTCTTAGTTAGGTACTTTCAGTAGCGATGAAGAACTTCCAATAACAAATTGTCTTGATTTATCACTTTAGGGAAAATACAAAGACTGAAAATAAAAACAAACAACTAACCCAACTCGATTCGAAAAACAACTCATTCCCTTAAACTCTCAAAACCTGACAAGTGAATTATAAATTCACATCTGAGTTTGACAGGAGCAAGAACCTACTGGGAATAAAGATCATTGTCACAGTAGCAATTGCTGTAAGAGTTATTCTATGTTTTGTTTCCAGCAAAGGTTTGCTATCCATTGTTGTCATACTGCCCTGCTAAGAAAACTGCAGTTGCTGGCTGAGAGCACTTTATTCCTAATTAGTTTCCCTCACAAATAAAACTGTCAAAATAATTGAACTATTGAATTATTGATCTTGAGTCTATTCATTATGAGTACAAATAAAGTATTTAAACCAGACTAGCAGTATCTGTCTGTTTTCATCATTCTGCTGCAGGATAAATCAATGTATCATCTCTGAAATTATGGAAAGGTTCTTCCAAATAATTATCAAGCATGGCCAGGAGTTTGTGTGGGCAAACAACCATTCATAATAGGAAATTTGAATAGTACCTCATTCCTTGAAAGGGATGTATTTAATAATATGGATGTAGGCCATGCTAGCTGATTTCACTTCCAGAAATGGGTCCTGAAAAAGCTTAATGTATTAGTAAACCTGCAAGCCCTGTATTCCACTGTCAGGGTGGCTAGATAGCAGTAAAGGCAATCATCTGGATTTCATCCAGCATATCCAAATAGAGTAGGTAGGACCATAAATCTAGGGTTTTCTGTGTGAAGAGAAAGGAATGATATGAAGTGCCTAAGTCAGTTTCCCATTAGTCATTAGTTCTGATAGCAAAGTGAAAGCTTTCTGACTTCTGACTGTGCTTTTGTTTTCAGGGAACCATGAGGGAAGAACTAGAAAGAATACTAAATACTTGTTAAACTGAACTTGCTGTTACCAATACTGATGTGTCTGTGAAGATGTTTTTACAAGACCAATGCTATTTGGTCTGTAAAATATAATGGCCTGGATGGGGAGCTTGGTCATTCTGTCATCATTGCCTAACGAAGTATAAGTTTATTTACACTTTGAAGGAATGTCACATATATTTCCCCTTTCTTGAGTGTTTAATATTTTGCAGTTTTCTTTAATTACAAGAAAACAATTTCTCATTTCTAGATCCAGTAATATGTCCCATATTGGCAAGACAGCTAAGGGCATTCACTTTGAAAAAAGTATTATATTGTGCAGGGACTTCTTTTGCTCTCAGAAGTTGAACTAATAAGCCCTGTGGGAATAGAAGAAAAAAATCTCAGAACACATGCATTTCTGAAAGATGAAAATAAGAATACTGAGTTTGCATGCAAATATAGTTAGACCAGTATAGATATCTGTGTAATAGCACAAACTTCATTGACAGGAGAATTTATGTGTGCATACTTTATATGCTACAGCATATCAGAATCTTATATAACCACAAACTGTCTTGAAAAGCATCTGATGTAAAAAGTGCCAGTTCAAGCTCATCTAGAGAAAGAGCAGATTTGTGCTGTTTGATTTAAGAACTAGTAGCAGATGACTGCACACATAGACATCCATTATGAACAGGAGAAATGTGATGTAGTTTTGTCATTGACAGACACATTGACTCTGCTGTTGATTTTAAAGTAATTTTTTCTTGTAAATAAACCCTCATTGGTCTCCTTACTTTCCATTCTTGTCTATATTATCCATTTTTTGACACATTGGAGTAAACTAAGAAGTCGTGATTATTATAACTAACAAATTCCAACATGAGGGCTTGATTTAAAGCTAGTATTTTTGTATTGCTTTATTTCATAGGACAAAAATGATTGCATATAGGTAAAGTAACAAGCTATGTTTGAATAAAATCTTTGGATAAAAAATTTAAACAGTTGAATATGTATAAAACAGCTTTTGCCAAGCAGCAAATATCAAATAATGAAATTATGGAGATGAAATAATGAAACATTATTGAATCTGTTCCTAGGGTGTCCAACTATTTTTTAACCTGAGGGCAAAAAATTTCTTGGATCTTCATAATGCCATCTTGTTTGAGACAATTTGCATTTTTATACCCAGATTTCCCATTAAATATCTGTCTGAAGGTCAGTCATATGGCTGATCTGAAGCATATTGCATCCCTTACAAATTTTATGATACCACAAAGCAAGGAAAATGATGCATGATAAATTGTTGTCCTCAGTAAGACGGGGATGGATCTGTAGATATGTAATTTTTTAATGTATGGTATTTTTGATCACTTACAAGTGGATTGCATTTCTCACAGTTAAAGAAAATAACACCATTTGTCTGTCTACCAGCTGACTTGCATATTCCTTTTCAGATTCCAGACTGAAGTTAATTATGATACTTTGGAAGTCAGAGATGGACCAGCAAATTCATCACCATTAATTGGAGAATACCATGGAACACAAGCACCCCAGTTCCTTATCAGTACTGGAAATTATATGTATCTGCTGTTCACTACAGACAACAGTCGTTCCAATGTTGGTTTCTTAATTCACTATGAGAGTAAGTCTGGTATTTCTCGAATAGATTTTTATTTAATCTTGAAAAAAACATTAAATCAGAAAATAAGCAAACAAATGGGAGCAAATAAAATTCTGTAGTTCTATTTATGTAAGAAGAAATTATGCTTTCTCTAAGCTGTACTGACAGATTATTTTGAAACTATTCATTTTGGAAAACTTTTCATCATGAGTTCTGTGTTACTCAGAGTACTTAAGGATCTAGTTGTTTATTCAAATGCAAAGTAATTTTAGAAATTTTCCCTTGTAAATAAAGATATATTGTTCTTTTTTGGTTTCTTTGGGTTTCCCCTATCTTCTCTCTCACTTTCACTTTCTCTCTTTTTCTCCTTCTCTAGTTTTAATACATTTTGCAGGGCTGAACAGATTTTGATACCTTATGTATGATGGTTCCAAAATACAAATAAAATAATAATAATATATCAGTGTGAACTACAGAATCATCATAATAGCATTTTCTTTTAAATTAAATGCACAAAATAATGTATATTTAATTGTTTAAAGTCAGACTGGTCTTTATATGATAGAACAACCATTCACTTAATTATTGACTAAAGAGAACTTCTTATGTGTTTATTGTGGTTGTGCCAACCAAGTAACATCACTTTCATCGGTTGTTCCTATTTGGAAACTAATCTGATTGCTGTAGATTTGCTGTAATACTGAATCAGGAATGAATGCCCAAACATATTTTATAGCCACATCAAAACTTGGAAATTCTGCATAGTTTCTTTTAACTTTGGCTAAGAGATGGTGGTAATGGCTGAACAGGTAATAGTACGATAAACTTCAAGGCCACTAAATCATGTAAAGACAAGGAACAGTAGGTAGGTTTCTGCATGAGTTACCTGCAGATGCTGATTTTCCCTGTTTTTATTGGATCTAAATGTTGCTGTTATGTTTCATAAGATAGTCCTTAAATATTTATAATTTTGTGTTTTATTTTAAGCCCTCTGTCAGGTAGATATTTTTTTTTTCCTGTTAAAAATTAAACCAGTAAGTAATAAAATATCTGCCCTACACATTCTTAAAGAGGAAGGTCTAATTATGAAATAATTTAGAAATGTATTCATATATTCATTTTTTACCTCTGTTGAAACATTTAATATCTGACACATATGACACTAGTATTTCAGTGCTGTTTCTCTAGGTAGTCTGAAAAAATGTCAAAGTTAGAATTCATAAGTACATTTTAAAACTTGAAGTTGGATTAGATCTTGAGCAAGTAAAGATGACAGAAAGCTAGTAAATTATCTTCATATTTTATGTATAGTTCACCTGCACAGAATACTAAAAAAAGAGCCTATTGTATAAAAAGCAACTATGTTTATAATTTTTAAAGAGGTAGCAAAGCTAAAAAATTTTGTCTCACAACATCTTTCAGAGCAGATTGACTCTGTGAATGAAGCATTTTTCTCTTTCAGTGGAAGCAATATTTTAAAAAGTGGCTGGTATAAATTTTTGCTTAGACACAAGTGAGAACTTTGTAGAATCATCAAGGTTGGAAGAGACATTCAAGATCATCTAGTCCAATCTGGCACCACCATAATCACCCCTAAACCATATCCACAAGTGCCACTTCCAGACACCTCTTGAACACTTTCAGACAGTGTCTTCACCTCCTCCCTGAGCAACTTATTTCAATGCCTAAACACTCTTGCAGTGAAATTTTTTTTCTAATACCTAATCTGAACCTTCCCTGGTGTAACTTAAGGCCATTTCCTCTTGTCCTTTCAATTGAGACATGACAGAAGAGACTGACCCCCATCTCACCACAGCCTTCTTTCAGGAGGTTGTAGAGAATGATGAGGTCTCCTCTGAGCCTCCTCTCCTCCAGGCTAAACAATCCCAGCTCCCTCAGCCTCTCATCATAGGACATATTTTCTAGATCCTTCACCAGCTTCATTGCTCTTCTCTGAACTCATTCCAGCACCTCACTATCTTTTTTGAAGTGAGTGGTCCGAAACTGAGCACAGTATTTTCAATGTGGCCTCACCAATGCCAAGTAGGCACAATCGTTTCCTGGTCCTGCTGGCCACACTGTTTGTGATACAGGCCAGGATGCCATTGGCCTTCTTGGCCACCTGGGCACACAATGTTTTGTGTTCAGCTGGCTGAGGACCAGCATCCCAAGGTCCTTTTCCCATGGGCAGCTTTCCAGCCACTCTTTCCCCAGCCTGTAGCTCTGCTTGGGGTGGTTGTGACTCAAGTGCAGAATTCAGCACTTGGCCTTGTTGACCCTCATGCAATTGGCCTCAGCCCATCAATCCAGCCTGTCCAGATCCCTTTGCAGAGCCTTGCTGCCCTCCAGCAGATCAACACTCCCAGCCAACTTGCTCAGGGTGCTCTTGGCTAGGTCACTGATAAAGATACTAACCAGGACTGCTCCCAGTACTGAGCCCTGGGGAACACCACTAATCACCAGCTGCCAGCTGGATTTCACTTCATTCACCACCACTCTCTGGGTCCAGCCATCTTGTCAGGTTTTTACCCAGCAAAGTTTACACTTATCCAAACAACAAGCAGTCCGTTTCTCCAGGAGAACGCTGTGGAAAATAGTTTTGAAGGCAATTCCTGTCCTGAATGTCCAAACTGTAATAAAAAGTTGCACAGAGAAAGCTTGCTAAACGCTTCACATCTACATCAGTGCATTTGGTCCACAAGGCTTCTTAAGTTAATCACAGCCTCACTGTTCATATTGTCTTTTTCCTCACACTAGATTTCTCACAGAACTAAAATTTCTCCATTTTGCCTTGTGTTCTGTGTGTTCATGTAATGCAATTGGAGTTTGCTGCAGAGTTGCTCTTCTTTTGCTAGTCAGCATCAGGAAATCCTGAAGCATTTCTGACACACATCCTTCTTTGATCCTTTACCCTGATTGATAATTGTGTACATCACACAGGGAAGGTAGTTGCAATAACTAGTAACATGAGTGTACTAAGTAGATAAAGTCAGTGTTTTCAAAAGAACAAAACCGGGTAGAAAGGCCCAATGGAAGCATTGAATAATCTGCGAGGAACACAGGAGACTAAAATTATATTTTGATTGCCTTTGGAGGCTTAATTATAGAAGTAGCTAATTTTAAAGATATCACAACAGTACTTCTATTTGTTTCACATTTCTTACATTTGTAAAAGACAAGGTAGTAAATTCCAAGTTTTAAGAAAAATTTCTAAATGTTTCTTTTGAAGTTCAAATGCCTGTCTTACTTGGAAATATCTTAAAAATCTTCCAGTTATAGTCTTAACTTTGATGATAAATTAAATCACTGCATTGTGAAGCAGAAGGATCTTAATCTTGTTTAAAACAAAAGGTTCAATCTAAGCTAAAGCAAGTTGAATCTGAGATGGCAGTAATATGCTATTAAGCTAAAATATGCCTGTAATATAGCTTTAATAAATACATAACCCATTAAAGGTACTGTGAAGGACATGAAGATAATTTGTTAATTCCCCTCCTTAAATTTCTGTCATTCAACCTTTTGATAACACTTCAAACATAGCTAATGCAAGACAATGTAGATTAACTCTTATGCATCTCAGCAAAAAATTTAATAAAGTGCCTAAAATACTCTTTAAGTAAAAATACAGATAAAATATTCATTTTTTGTTAAAAATAATTAATCTATATTCTTTTGGCAAGCATGGTTCATGCCTCACATTTTCCTGATCTCCTGACTTCCCTAGTTACGTGTTTTGGCTAGGGTTTGTTTGGTTGTTTTTTTTGTTTGTTTGTATTTGTGGGGTTTTTTTTTGGTTCCTCATTCTGTGAAATGCCGAAGGAATGAACACTCCACTGGAAATCATGTCTGAAAATTCAAAACTGTAAGAAAGTTTAAAAAAAATTCAGAAGGGCACACACTTTTCCAAGCAAGGATGGAAAAAAATTTTAAAAAAAAAAGAAAAACAAAAATTTGGACCAGAAGGATCAAGGACATTAGATTTATCTTCAGGCTTGAAAGATACTAGTTTCAAGCTGATAAACAAAATGATAAGAAATAGATGATTTGTATTTGATAAAAATATTATGTCAAGCCAACTTAATTTCTTTCTTGACAGGTAAACTGATTTTGTAGGTTTGGGAAAGGAAAGGGGAGGAAGCAGTTCTGTGCTGACATTCATAAAGCTTTTAGAAGTCTTTCAGAGAAAACATAGAAATTTAGTGTAGATGAAATTATTACAGTATAATAAGCATACAATAAGGTACAGTAAGCACTTCAGTAAGCACTGGGAAAAGTTGCTCAGGGAGGCTGTGGAGTCTCCATTCTTGGATATACTAAAAATGCATCCAGAAATGGATCCACCTTTATGCAATCAGCTTTAGGTGATCCTGCTTGAGCAGGGGGCTTGGACTACATGACCTCCAGAGGTTCCTTCCACCTTAAATTGTTATGTGATTTCTGTGATGCTGTGAAAAATATTTTATTAATGATTTTGATATATATAAGAACAGTTACAATTTCTGATGATGATTCCAACCTACATTTATAACAATCACTATGATTGAGAAGGTTAGACTTCAAAACAAGCTAGATGAACTGAAGAAAGAGTCTAAAACAAAAACAATTAAATTCTATAAAGAAACATGCTAAGCCTAAATGGGGAAAGAGAAATGTTATGCACAAATACAAAATAGGAAACAATAGAAAAATATTTGGGTTTCACACAGAACTTATATAATCTAGAGAAAAATGTAGTATTGTAAAAAGTCAAATCTTCTAGACATTGTGGTCAACCATAAAAATACCCAAAAGACAATTTCAGAAAATACATTTTTCTGTTTAAGAGACTGTTTTGTATAGGACTTGTTCAGAAATTATTTCACTTCAATTAATGACCAGGGAGAATATTGTGTTTGTGATACAGTTTAAAAAGAGTAGGCGGTTGTTAACATGGAAAATATGACACACAAGGAGTCATTAAAAGGTTCATACTTGTTTAGCAAAAGTAAGATTTGGCAGGCAGGGGGGAAGGCATGATAATGATGTCATATTCCTAGTAGCTAAGAATTGCAGCTTGTCCTAAAGTTTGGTCTACTGCCTGTGCTTCTCCTCAATCAACTCTTTACAATTATTTTACAACCTAATTCTTCACTGTTGTGCCAGAATTTCTCCTATCTTTTTTTAGTCAGGACTCTCAGTATTGCCCATTATTTAGTTTATCTTAAGTTATGTCCTATTAAGAAAAAGAATCAAATTTTCATGCAAAGAAGCAAAGAATAATTAATTTATTTTCAGCTATGTTTGTTATTGCTAAAACTTACATACTGAATATTTTCCCCGGGAATGAAACTCTGTTGCCGCAGCTGAGTTTTTTTATTTATTTAACACTACTACTTCATTCAGGAAGTTGGAAGTTGATAAATTTGCTATAGCTTTTGGTCTTCTTGCAAAAACGTGAAACGACGTAGTCAGGGTAATTTAGAATTACCATTTCAAAAAGAAACTGATGAGTTTACCTGTTATGTGTGACTCAGAATGCCAAAGCAGTTGATTGTGTTCAGGCAGGGCTGGTAGGCTGCCCTAAGAGGAAGGAATTTTAAGAGTGCTGCTGTGGACCTCCATCTACACCAATATATTTCAAAATGTGAAGTATGATTTGTCTGAAAAAAAAAATGTGTATCAAAGTTAAAATTTCATACAAATGAAATTATTAAGGGCACATACAATGCAGAATATTATACACGTAAATGGATTCTATAAGATCATATTAAGCAATTTTATTCAGGCAAAGGGAATCTAAAAATGCACTGTGTCAGCTAACACAGTACATTTGCATTAAGAGTATGCAGTCAAGTCTAGAAGAAACTTACTCATCTAGAATTTAAGTATGTCAGGGTTACCTCATGAAAACTAGATCATAAGCTTTCAAATCTGAATTCTAAGTGAGATATAAGAAGAGCTGGAGGGTACAGGGAATATTTCTCTGTGAAAGCTGGAGTCATTATTTATGATATTTTTATTTGTAGTCCTGCTTCCAGCTCTCATATCTACAGTTCTAAACCCTTCACTTTATGCCCTGATAAATCAATTTTTTCCTTAGTTTTGGACTCCTCTTACTTTGTTTCTAAGGCTATATGGTAGTCCTGGATAAACTGAGCAGGGTAGAAGCAGTAAACTGAGAATACAACTTCCACAGAAACAGAGATGCACAAGAAGCTGAGAGGACCAGCACCTTCAGGAGTGTTTAGAGGGCTAAGAAACTATGAAATGCCCGTGAAGAAGGGGATTGTGGTGGATTAATTTTGGCTAGATCCCAGGTGCCCAAATCTTAAAAACACTTTCCCCCTACTGCTCCATTCTTCTCTGGCTGAACTCCACTTTCAATTTTGTCTACCTACTACTTCTGAGAGGTGCAGGGAGACAGAGCATGAGGGTTGTGGTCAGTTCATTACACATTGGTTTTGCTGCTCCTTCCTCCTTGGTGGAAGGATCCCTCAGGCTTTTCCCCTCCTCCAGCATTGGGTTCCTGCCCCAGGAGACAGTCCTCCATGAACATTCCAAATGTGAGTGTTTCCCATGATTAACAGCTCCTAATGAATGACTCTGGCATGGATCCTTTCCACAGGGTGCAATCTTTCAGGAACAGCTTGCTCCAATGTGGGTCACACACAGGGTTACAAGTCCTGCCAGCAAAGTTGCTCCAGTGTGGGTTCCCGTCTCTACTGGGCCGCAGATCTGCCAGGAGCCTGCTCCAGTGTGGGCTACCTACAAGGTCACAGCCTGCTTTGAGCATCCACCTGCTCCAGTGTGGGGTCCTGCAAGGGCTGCAGGTGGATATCTGTTCCACTGGGGACCCTCATGGGCTGCAGTAGGACAGCTGCTTCACCGTGGTCTTCAGTGCGGGTTGCAGGGGCATTCCTGCTTCCAAGCCTTGAGCACCTCCTCCCACTTCCTCCTTGACCTTGTTGTCTCAGAATTGTTGCTCTCACATATTCTCACTCTTCTCTATGGCTGCTGCTGTTCTGCAGCAGCTTTTTGTGTCCTTCTTAGCTATATATCCCAGAGGCTCTACTGCCATCTCAGACGGGTTCAGCTTTCGCCAGCGGCAGGACCGTCCTGATGGCAGATAGCATTGGCTCTGTTGGATGTGGAAGTTTATGGCAGCTTCTCACAGAAGCCACTCCCATAGCCACCCCCATCTATGCAAGCCTAATACAGGGGTGAGGGGGTGTTTTAGTTTTTAGTCTTGTTTCTCACAATCCTAGTCTATTTTTAATTAGCAGTAATTATTATTTTTTTTTTTCAAATTGAGTGTGTTTTGACTGTGATGGTAGTGATTAAGTGACCTCCTTGTCTTTGTTTTAGCCCTTGAGTTTTTTCATATTATTTTCTGTCTTATTCTCAGCCCCTGTACTGTTGAAGGGAGTAATGAGACAACAGCTGAGTGTGGGACTGGCAGCCAGCCAAGGTCAACCCACCACATATAGTAACAGAACGTAAAAGAAATTCCTGTCATCCCAATTAGAAAATCTTTCTTTGTTTCCCTCATGTGTATATATTATAGCTCCTTATATTGTTAAATTCCATAATCATTTGCTATCACTAGAAGCATAATGGATAATACTCAGTTAATGAGCTTCATTTGATAATTTCAGGGTGTTTTTTTCTTTTTCAGTGTATAGCTCCAGGTTTATTTACCAAAAACTATTCAGTCTCTCCTGTAAGACATAATCACCAGAATCTCTTTCTGTCAGATAAGAGTTATACAATTGTGTAAGCTATATTATTTGTCTTTCTCTTTTTTTTCATGCATAGGATAATGTCTGTAAGAATTTAGTAGTTTGTGAGTTCTTAAATTGTAGTTTTTTTACACTGCTTTTTTTGTATCAAATAAACATTGCTATGCAGAGGAAAATTGAGTTGTCCTACAATGTCAGAAAATAAATAGATGAAATGAAATAATCAAATATGATTTATATACTAGCAAAGTTTGTATTCATACTTTGAACTGTAATAGCTTCCTATAATTTCAGATGTCTGGTGCTTTTATTGTTTCAGTGTTTTTAATTGATTGACACAATATACTTTAAAGCTCCAATCTTTTTTTACTTCATTTGGACTTCTCTAATCTATGAAACTTAAAATTGGAAAACTGTTCTGTGAGTCATTGAGAAAGCTAGAGAAAGCATTTTATATCCCGTATCATTTCTCAGACAATGCAAACTAGTATCTTTTGGAGGCTTTTTCTTTCTTCGGTCTTCCTCACTTTGTGTTTTGTGTTTTTTCTTTCTGTTTACTATCTGAAAAGAAAGGTGAAAAAAAACAAATTAAATTTGTGTGTTTCAGGTGTTACTCTGGAATCGGATTCCTGCCTTGACCCAGGAATTCCTGTGAATGGCCATCGCCATGGTAACAGCTTTAATATCCGCTCCACAGTAACCTTCAGCTGTGATCCAGGATATACACTCAGTGATGAAGAACCTCTCAGATGTGAAAGAAACCATCAGTGGAATCATGCATTACCCAGCTGTGATGGTAAGTGTCAAGCTCTTCAAATGGCAGCTTTAAAGTCCACAAAAGTTAATCTACTATTTTTCAGAACTAATTAAGCTTGTCATTGCTCTACCTCCCTTCAATTGCAGCAAGATCCATGGGGGTTTTTTTGTTTTTTTTTTTACTTTACTGTTATTAAAAGCCATACTTTACATCTCTGTATCAGCTTTCAGTCAAGTACTGAAAAAGCCAGGTGTGTATTTACAAATAGAAGAATTAATATTATCACCGGGTGCCATTGTTCAACTGTGAATAAAAGTGGTGCCATACAAGTAATACTTTCAAAGCAAAGCCAATAAACTTAAATTTATATTTTAAATTTTAAATACTGCATACCAAAATGATTGCTCAAAATTTAGGATACTTAATA
Organism: Dasyornis broadbenti; assembly: GCA_013397935.1. NCBI lineage: Eukaryota > Metazoa > Chordata > Aves > Passeriformes > Dasyornithidae > Dasyornis > Dasyornis broadbenti. Next base: position 1,594,139 of record VZRN01003866.1, read on the forward strand.
CTGGAATAGATAGATCATGATCAACCTATGTAATTAATTTTCTTAACATATTCTGCTTTAAAATATTGGTTAGTTTATTAATTGTTTTGGTGGATATGCAGTATGAAACTATCTAGAGCTTCCATGAAACGTTTTTTAAAATGCTGTATTACTGTCATGGTTTAACCCCAGCCAGCAACCAAGCCTCACACAGCTGTTTGCTTACTCCCACCAGCAGGATCGGGGAGAGAGTCAGAAGGATAAAAGTGAGAAAACTTCTGGGTTGAGATAAAGACAGTTTAATAGGAAAAGCAAAAGCTATGCACACAAGCAAAGTAAACCAAAGAATTTATTCACTGCTTCCCAAGGGCAGGCAGGTGTTCAGCCATCTCCAGGAGAGCAGGGCCCTAGCACACATATAATGGTCACTTAGGAAGACAAATGCCATCACTCTGAACTTCTCCCTTCTTACTTCTTCTCCCCACTTTATATACTCAGCGTGATGCCAAAAATTCCTATATGGTGTGGGGTACTCCTTGGGTTAGCTGGGGTCACCTGTCCCTGCTGTGTCTCCTCCAAATCTCCCACTCACCTCCAACTTCCTCACCAGCATGGCAGCACAAAAAGCAGAAAAGGCCTTGGCTCTGTGTAAGCCCTGCTCAGCAATAACAAAAACATCTCTATGTTATCAGCCCTGTGTTCAGCACAAATCCAAAACACAGCCGCATACCAGCCACTGTGAAGAAAAATAACTCCACCCCGGCCAAAACCAGCACAACTATCCTAGCAAATATTTCTGTGCTCTTCTTTGTAATTGGATTTTTTGGCTAAATTCTGTTTCTGTGAACCACTGAATCAACTTAATTTTTCATGGAATGCTAGTGTAGTTGCTACAAAATCCCTTTTATAGAAACCACAGAACAACAGCAAAGAAAGGCTCTTGCTTGAGTGAATTACTTTCATTAATGAATTTGTAACTTGCTTTTTAGGTCCAGAGTTTTTATTGACTACAGTGGCGTATCAGAGGATAAACTTAGATTAAGCAAAGTATTTTAGTTTCTCACTCTGTTTTAATCTGTTTTGTTAAAATTGAGCACTACTCTTCTCTGTCTTCTGACTCTCACGACAGCCTTCTGGCCCCATGCTCAAAACATATAAACTACCAAAAGATTACTACAAAAGTTTGAATTTAGCATTCAAACTCTCTCACCTTGTAATCACTGCAACTCATTCCTCCTTTACAAGTACAGATACAAAGCATTTTTAGAATTTTTCATAGTTTTTATGGGTTTCTTTCCTTGTTTGCTTTGCTGTAATGGATTGAAGAATGCGAAGGAATCTTCATTTTGAATAATATTCTATTATTTTTCTACTTAATTTGAAATAAAATGTGTGGATGTATTTTTGAGTTAAAATACTAATATTTAACTCTTTTGTTTGCATATGAATATTGAACTTCAGGAAGATCTAGTTAATTTTCACTCATTGAAAAAGAGTCTTTATTTCTCAGGTCCTTCACCACTTTCAGTGTGAATGTGTGAGAAAATGTCAAGCCTTTGTGGAGTATGTTCTCTAGGCAAGCAATGTACAAGGGTTCAACATACATTCAGTCTCTTCCTCACAGATTAAACTCCATGGTATTAACTAGTCTGAAAAAATGGAATAGAACTCACATTCTATTAGGCAATTCTGTTAGTGTATTTGCCTTTTGAGGCTCCACAAGTTGTGACCCAAATTTTTGGAATGTGACTGATTTAACTGAGGTGGAAATGAGCATTTTGCAGTCATCTGTAGAGCATTGATGCTCTCAACATTTTAACTTCAGAAATTAATTTAGCAGAATAAATGCCTAAGGGAAAAGCATGTTGCTTTGTTTCATGCCAACAGAGAAGAAATAAACCAGTGTACAAAGACAAGGTGGCTAAAGTTCAAAGTAATGTGTCATTCTCAAAATATGGTAATGCCAACGTGGAACATGAAAACAATTTTCGAGTGAGAGCTAAATTAAAACATATAAATTACATATTATAATTTTTGTTCAAAGTACATAAATTATTTTGAACTATGTAATATCTGCTTTATGTAATGTCAAATATTTTTCTTCCTTCTGTGATGTTACAGAATAAGATAAGTATTTTGAATGAGTGTACTATTGTTCATTTATGGCACTGTAAAGCTGATGTCTATGATTATGTTATCAACCATATATTTACTGTGGGTTTAGCCAAACATATTCTAATTAATATTTGCATGCAGAAATAAATATATTCAGGCAAAACCAGGCTGGAAGCATTTCCTTTCCTTCTACTTTCTTATAAAAATAGATAAATTGCATACATTCAAAAAACAATAGAAACTTTAACTAAAAACCTTAATCAAATAAGAAATGAAAAGAAGTAACTTTAACTATAAACCAAGTGTGTATATGTATATATATATACACACACACACATCAACATTTTGTCGTGTGTATTTTCCATCTTGTTTATGGCAAAGTGTATCACTCTGTGTGAGGAAGAAGACTAAAAGCATCTTAATGTTTTGTTTTTTTATTGTTTAAATATTTAGTATATTAAAATTTTAAAAAACAACATAAAATCTGGACAGCAAGAGATGAGTGAAAAGCACAGTCATGCTGTATTTATAAGATCTGTGAGCAATTCAGCATGCAAATCTCAAACTTTAATTAATTTGCCATGCAAATTAGAGCAGCCTAGTTTAGCACATGCTAGTATGCATAAAATGTTTTCTAGGATAGTTCTTGTCTTCCAAAATATTCAGTTCCAAATAAATTACTTATGATGGGCTAATCTAAATCTTTGAAAAACTGGAAATTACAATTTTTTTTTCTCCTGAACATCACAGTAGACACCAAAATTTTAATTATTTAAAAAAATTCACTTTTTACTTTAATATTCTTGTTTGCTAAAAAAGCAGTCGAATATATGCCTTTCTAAATATTTAGTGGAAGAAAAGTAGCAGCAAGATATTTTTTTAATTACTTCACAAAAAAACCCCAAAACTTACTTCTTACGTACTACTGCAATAGGAATTAATATCTGCAATATAATTTTTACTTATTTTTCTATTCCGCTAACTAACAGGAGAGTTAGTAGATGAAAAATTAACTCCTTTTCAAGGACTAATTTAGGACAAAACAAATTGTTGTCAAATATGAACGTTACAGCTTTGGATTAATTAACTTCTTATTTTAATCCTTGACCCTATTTTTAATTTTAAATCTCTCTCTCTCTCTCTCTCTCTCTCAAACTCTTTTACAAGAAAGGATTTCTGTATGACTTTTTTGTTTTCTCTTCTTAAGCTTTATGTGGTGGATATATTAATGGGAAGAGTGGAACTGTCCTTTCTCCAGGCTTTCCTGATTTTTATCCAAACTCTTTAAACTGCACTTGGACTATTGAAGTGTCTCATGGCAAGGGTAAGAATTATTAATTGCATATATATTTTTAATGTCCATATGGAAAAAAAAAATCAGACACACATAGCCAAAACCAATGCCTTTTATGTGTTAAAACAGCACTTTCTGCCATTCCTTTGAGGAAGAAGTTTAATTTCCCAAAATAAATAATTTGTGTTTATTTTTCAAAAGAAGCATTCTTTTTAACAGGTGCCAGAGGAAATCTGTTTCAGTCTCAGAAAAAGGGAAGAGTAGAAGAGGCAAAATACGGGAAAATAATAGCTACTTGTTAAATAGCACTAAATTTCTTTCAGTCAAAGATGTGAGGACCTTGTGAATGGCTCTTCCATTATTAAACACAAAGAAAAAGGTTTGATCTGTGTTTTGGTAACCTTAAATTTCAGACTTAAACCATTACAGCAAAAACTTACGTATATCTTTATGCTACATACACAGTAGAGTAATACTTGAATTCATAGTTAATCTTGTCAGCTTATCCATTAGGGGAATGTGTAAATTACCCCCCCCCCCCAAAAAAAAAAAAAAAAGCCCAGAGAGTAATAATGATGTGTTGCATGCCATTAAATCAAAACATAATAAAAATTTACTGAGAAGTATATTGGATGTTTCTACTGTTTAAAATAGTCTTAAAGACTGGATTTTTTGTTTAAAACTCATCATACATTTTAAGTGTAAAATATATGAGAAAACTTTCTAAGAAGAACATTGTTCCCCACAGTAAATTTATTGTATTTGAAACTGAACTGTAAGTCAAAATTTAATTCATCACTGGACTGGAAACTGGCAAATGAAAAAACAGTAATGACTTCATTAAAGGATCAGTCCCAGAAAATATGAATCTGTATTTGTGTAAGATTGTATATAAAACTTGTATATGCTTTGTCCTTGTATATTGGCACTTCCCTAAAGTTTAGAATTGAAAAACAAAACTGTATTTGGAGGAAATGCAAAAATAAAACAGAAATGCAAAATTTTAGCGAAGTATCAAAGTATGTCTCCTAGTTAATAGGGAAATCAAGGTAGGTATTGTAAGCAAAAGAGACATACAGGAACTTGAATAACACCTAAACAATACAAATTTTGATTTTCAGAGTGCTGTATATAAATACTGAATGCCATCAATTCTGTTAAGGGAACTATTGATTAAAGGGAGTTAAATAAGCATCCACATTACACATATTATTCAGTTGAGCTCAAGTGCTTTCTGCAAACATTATTTTCAGAATTTCAGGTTTTGATTCCAGTTACAACTTTTTTTCACAATGTTCCCATGTAACATAAGAATTGCTTTGTGTGTCACCTACATATGAAGGAATAGAAAACTTCCTATTAAATGCTTTTCTTTCCTCCCTTTTTAATTCTTTTAAAGGTGTTCAGCTGGTTTTTCATACCTTTCATCTTGAGAGCTCTCATGACTATTTGCTCATCACTGAAGACGGGAGCTTCACAGAACCAGTAGCCAGATTAACTGGCTCAGTCTTACCCCCTACAATTAAAGCTGGCCTCTTTGGAAATTTTACTGCACAGCTTCGATTTATATCTGATTTTTCAATTTCTTATGAAGGTTTCAACATAACATTTTCAGGTAATGAACTCCATTCTGCTAAATATTCTGAAACTGTATTTTACTTGTAGATAACAGAAACATTATGAACCACCAGTAAAAAAAAAAGTTAATTGAAATTGTAAAGACTCTATCATAGAAAACTGGCTAAGGTTTGTAACGGTGGCCAGGAGATTAAGAAGGATGTTGGTGATATGGCTGTTTTAAGAAATTTTCCCTGTTCTCACAGAAACATCAAAATTGTGAAAATGAAGTTTTGAGGAAAATTAAGGGGAAAAAGTTACAAAGATAGAAGGTACTGCTTCAGAAGAAAGGAAATAATGGGTACTGCTTTACCAAAGGAAGTATAGAAACTTTTAAAAAACAATGGTATGCTAACTCAAGATTCACAAAGGAGGTTAAATTGAAGACTGATTTTGAAATAGAAAAAGTGCATATTTAAAAAAAGGAAAAAGCTCTGCCTCACTGTCTAGAGCAATAGTGATTGATTTACTCATATTAAATGCTAAAATACATTAATTCTGGATACTTTGGTCTCACCAAATCAGAGGTCAGCAGTTTTGCAAGTTTGAAATCTAAATACAGATACTAAATTATATCTCTAATAGTTGTTTATCACTTACTCAAAAGGGTAGAGCACTAGACAAGTTGTAGAAAAATATACAAAGTATTGTGGATGCAAGGGGGAAAATTCTGCAATAACAAAAGATATGGATCACAGAACTTTTGGAACACAATTAAAGGTTTATGTCCTATTTACAATTGCTACAATATACAGAACCAGCATATACCATCATGTATATTAAATAGACATTTTGAGACATATTATGAGGCACATTAACTCTATGAAAAAAATAGGTCATTCTGTTTTCATACTTTCACACAATCAGAATATTTTTCTTCTTAGTAAAAAGTGTTTAATGAGAAGACCTTAAACTGTTTTGAATGTCATCTAACAAAGAAATTTTTCATGAAAATGTCTATGTGCCTAAAGGTGTACTACAGGGTATTTAGCTGTAGCTATATGAGCCTCTGTAGTACTGAACAGAGGTAGTAGATCATTGGTTTTCTAAACCTACAGCTTTTGCCATTAGAAATTGGTGTGGTTTATAGATTTCCTCTAATATTCAGAACTTTCCTACACGATGGTTACTAAAAGGAAGGATTTATTGATTTATTTTATTCCATATATCAGCTGTTTAAACACTCAGAAACTTTGGTTTAGTTTCTTCCGCTGACTAAATGGAGTCTCTTCTTCTAAATAAGTAGATTTGACCCTACTTTCCACTGACCTCCAAGGTAAATATCCTAGAAAACATTCCTTCTTATCTGCTACCAGATGTGATCTCTTGGGTCTTTTAAATCATATTCTGAAGAATATAAAATCAAACTTTTTCCATTAGATGTTAAGTTGATCTCTTTCAGCATCTTTTCTTGAAGCAGTTGGTAGTGGATATCTAAGGAAGAAAAGAATATGAGAAAACAGAGCAAACAAAAAGTGATACTTTACAGCATTCTCTTTGGAGATGGGGAAATGGATGGCTCAGATATTTTCTAAGCTTGATTTGCTTCCTATGTAACGGCCCTGACTTTTTCCCCATTAGTTTATTCTGACTCCTCCTGAATTATTCCTGATGCATAGTTTAAAAAGCGCACTTTTTGAAAATATATTTATATGTCTTTCCTTCACCTAATATTTTTGATTTTTTGATTTTTTTACTAGATTTTCTTCATTACATAATGATTTCTTTTAACTGTAAGTCTCACTTCTAAAGCTGTTTGGGAGTTCAGATGAAATGGAACAAGAATTATATACAAAGAAAGTAATTAAACAAAATTATAGTAAACTACTTACAGTACAAGTTGATTACAGCTCTTGAAATTAAGAAAATAGATGTAGTGTGGGTGGGACACATTAGATACATAATTTCTGTATATATGGGCATAATAGACTTATAGAAACAGTATTGGGTTTTAGTAGAGAACACAACTCTGAAATACATGTTTTCCAGCTGTTCCATGCTCACACAATGCAAGCAATTTGGTCAGTTTGTTTTTTTTCCATGAGGACAACTTATCCAGATAATAATACATTGTGTTTTATTGTCTGCAGAATATGATCTGGAGCCATGCGATGATCCTGGTGTTCCTGCCTTCAGCAGGCGAATTGGTTTTCATTTTGGTGTTGGAGATTCCTTGATCTTTTCTTGTTTCCCTGGATATCGCCTGGAAGGTGCTAATAAACTTACCTGCCTGGGAGGTGGTCGGCGTGTATGGAGTGCACCTCTGCCAAGGTGTGTGGGTAGGTGGTCACATGCTTTCATTTCATTCATCAGATCGCTAATAGCACATGGCATGTGTCAGAATACTGGGCAGAGAACAAAGTGCTTGGGTTGAAACAGCTGATCCCCAAGCCGTAAAAACATTAAAGTTAGTGCAAGATATAAGTAATGCATGCCTCTTTTATTTAGAGAAGAAAAAATAAGGAGGAATAATTAGAATTATGCTAGCAAATAAGATCAGAATATCATGTGAGATAAAATGTAAAAGTAATTGTTAAACTTTATGTTTGCAACAGTTGTTATAAATTTCATACTTTGTCTTTTGGGGTAGAGAAACAATGTTTAGGGCTTTTAGGTGAAAATACTCTAGAGTCCTGCAGCTAGTTTTAAGGATCTTTTTTTCATATTGTGTTTTTATTCTTGTAATTCTAAACTTTTGGGATTTTTACAGTTTTAAACTGCATTACAGCATTTTAAATTTTATTTTTAAAAGTTCGTGTGCTGTTGTTAAACATTAGTAATTACGAATGCAAACTGAGTGAAGAGTTCTTTTCCTGGACAAGCTCTGGGACTGTATTTCATAAAATTTCTGCAGTTGCTGTATTTGATTTGTGAGATGGTTTTATTTCCACCATGTCAAGTGAATCTCATCAGCTGCTATTGACATAATGCTTCTGAAAAGTCAAATACTTCCATACACCTCTAAATGGATTTCCTTATGAAGGTTCCTCTTTGAAAAAAGATTTTATTTCTTGAAGGGAGAAACTCATCTTTAGCTTCTTTCTTTTATTTATTTTAAAAAGATGAATCTCTATATCTGAAAAAGTCACCTACCTTGTATATGCATGTAAGATACATAGGAAAACATAAAGTATCTCAAATTTTGTTTTAAAATGGGGTTATTTATCTCATGATGAAAGGATGTTATAGATGAGAGAAAAACCAAAATAATGTGGAGTTTGCCATTTATTTGGAAATTCTAGATTTAAGTCTGTCTATTTTCAGCATTGGGATATTTGTTTGTTTTGGGTCATTTGTTTGTTTGTTTTGTTTGGGGTTTCTCTCTTCCTAGGGGGCTTCTCTGTGTTCCATTCAAAATGTTTAGTTTATTTTAGATAATATAAAATTGTATTAATCTGCAGAAATACTGTTATTTTGTACTGAAGAAAAGATACATTCAATATGATGGTCATGTACGTTTTCATAAATTTTGTTAACTCCTAGAAACCCTTTCCTACATAACCTATACTAAGAGATTTATACCTGATATTTGAATATGCTCACTTAGTTATCCTCATATTGTGAATGACACACTGAAAAACTGTTAAGATTTCCAAAGTATCAATAATTACCTTAATGCAATATCAGCCATTGACTTAGCTGTGAATTTGGAGGACTAATGTAACCACTTACCGTGCCAGCTGCAGATATGCCTGTATGTTCTCCCAGGCATAATTTAGTGATACATATGTAAGCATATGTATATGTGGTAAGTCTGTCAGTTCAGGTAGAAATGGAATTAATTTACAAAGAGCCCAACAATTTCTTTTTGTTCTTATGTTCAGTTTTGAATAGATTTGTCAACTGGCCCTGAGATTTCTGTCACTAAATCCATGTATGAGACCTCACTTTCTAACTGATTGGTAAAACCTTTTATAAAATATGCAAAGACAAGTGGCACTTCTCTAAAAGAAGATAATCTAAATAACTCTTTGAACTCAACCTATGAAGAAAATTTAATCTCTTATAGTGTAACAAACTAAAAATTTCTATAGTGCAACTAAGGCAAATGCAAGGAAAGAAACTTTGCTAAGCAGCTGAGTGAAACTGAGGGGGAAAGATATACTCAGTGCCCTTCAGTTCAAGCTGCTTTCATAAATGACTTTTTGTTGACACTAAGGTTTACAGAGGTCCCTTTTCATGTTGCCATGGCACCTAAGATATTAGGGGCAAAGATATCCTCTTACCCTGAAAAGGAGTTCACACAAAGACTTCTTTCTTAGACAAGTGAAAAGCAACTACTTGTCCTGTTTGGAATGTACATTCAGAAGTTAAATCTAGTCTTGATTCAGTGGCACAAATTCATAAGTACATTACTGGGTTCAGTAGCCTCTTGATTATTTCTTCCTAATTCTCATTTCTAAATTGACCAAACTCTGATACGTGATATATACACATCAGCCTTTATACATCAACAAGGATTTTTCAGTCTTCTACGACACATAATACATTCTTTCATGATTCTTTTAATCAGATTCAGGATAAAAGTCCTTCAAATTTAATTGTATTTAGTTTATGAACTAAACATTCACACAAGCACATGCTGATTCATATCACAGAAGTTGTATTCAGTTTCATCTGCTGTTGAAAAAAACAACCAACAGGGTTTCCAAAGGTCTTGCCCTTCTCCAGCCCAGTAAATAATTTCAAGTCCTTCCTTTAGGGTTATCTCCAACATGCTGTGCAATTTTCCTGATCAGAGAACTATTTGTACCTTTCCACCATTTCTTCTTTGAAGAGTTATTTTCCAGGTAGGGGAAAAGCAGAGCTTGGGACGTCTCCTTAGCCTAACATCGTGACACTGTCATTGTTAATTTAAGACTTTGAGTCCTTTACGAACAGCATTATCATAATTTTCAGTGGCCTTTTCTCCATGCTATGCAGGTAGATGGTCTTCCCCTGGACTTCTTTATCTGATTGCCTGGAAGTTTGTTGGCTCTCAGAATAAAGCAGCATACCTTCTTCTGCAGTAAGAACCCTCTTTTTCACAACAAAATACACCCAGTCTACCTGCAAAATCAGGTTCATATTCATAAACAGGTAGACTTGTAAATCTTATTTCCCCACGTCAGACATTCACTCTTTTGTCTTTTCAATTAGAATGCTTTTGTACAGCTCAGCTACACAAGTTGTGGATATTATTCCACCTCACCCCAGAGTTTTGAAGAGTCTAGCTAGAGTTTCCCTTTGAGTCATCACTCCGTTTCTGAATCTGTCCTCCAGTTGGATCTCTCACTTGACTAGAAAGAGGCTGGTGCCTACAGCCACCTACTTGCTACTATTTGATTAAAAGAGCTTTACTGTTAAAAAGGGTGGAGAAAATTCTGGTTTTACGGGCTGATTCCCTTTGCACTGTTTAAAGAACACACATTATAATTAGCCAAAGTGGTGTCAAATTTCCCCCATCTCCGAAGACTAAACTTCTTATTTTCTTTTCCCCTTAAAGCTGTGCTTCTCCTAGAGAAGCAAATCCCCAGAGCTGTCTAGTGAATTTTCTGTTTACATTGACATGATGTGGCTTTTCAAGAAGATCCCTTCCTTCCACCTCTCTATACCAATTGTAGGAACACTGGGACTGCCAATATCCTCACAGAGAATTTCTCATTCTTAAATTGTTTATAAAAATGGTAGTGGGGACATCCATAAAAAAAAATCTCATTTCCTCTAAGAGCTTCCTCAAAACAGTCAAATAACAATGATCGTTTTCCTGACAGTTGTTCTAGTAGTTGGTAACTGCAGATGAAACACTCTACTCTCTTTTTTACACAAGAGTACTACTTCCCATCTTTCCAGACACAGTAACTGCATTTGGAAGAACCATCACATGATTTTTACTGAACTGGTGACTCACTCCAGCACGTGTGCTACGCTTGGGCTTTCCTGCAGTTTCCCACAGTGTAAAGGATGTAGACAGTAACTTGAATGAGTAAAAAATCTGTCTACCTGTATATAGTTGTTCTTTGAGATATGTTGTCTCAATGTACATTCACAGTGTTCTTTTTCATCCCTCTCATCAAAAGTCACTGTAACTGACAGGAATGTGACATTAAGGGGAACTCTGCTACTTTGCTATTTTGTGTGCTGTACAGAATTAATTGAGTAATAAGCACATGGCTATAGATAATGTCAAGAGAAAAAAAATCTTCCTAGCAATCCTGACACAGGGCTACCTGGAAGATAAACATGCATAATATCTTGTAAAGAAATGTCACTAGTGCATCTCTTTTGATTTGAGAGTATTGATGTAAATATCTGGGGTTTTACAGTTCTGAAATAACTTGTAAGGATGTTAACCTTATCATCTGGTATGCTACTGTAATTAGTATGTTTGCCTATGTGTGATGGTTTAATTTTGCAGATCTACTTCTGGATAATTTAATTTTCATTTAAAATTACTGGGCTTGTGTTGTGTGTGGGTTAAAAAACAAGCTACTGGAGTACAGACAAGCCTCTCCTGATTATCTTTTGTCTAGTTGAGATTTGTAAACAGAAAACAGCTTTCATCCCCTTCATATGTTTACATTTTATCCAGTATTATTATGTGTTATTTTGTTATTATTGCTTTAATAATTATCCCGGTGTTTTCCATTAAAAAATTTAAAAATATGCATTGTATTAGTAATTATGATTGTGATGAGTTGCTGACACTACTTCTACATATATAATTTATTCCTATTATGTCATTTGCTTTTCGTAGTTGCAAATGTATATATATATATACACCTTTGTACTTACTCCATCACTGTGAAGGCAAAATTGTCTGACTGTGGATAACTGACTTCTTACCACTTTTCCTTCCAGCAATACCTCTTTTTTTTTTTTTCTCTACCTAAAATTGCACAGTTTTATTATAGTTTCATTTACATTTCACAGCTGACTACTTTTTCCTGAGGACAAAACGCAGCTTTTAGTGAGTTAGTCCCCCTAGAGTACAGATCCAAGAGTAAAGCTTCAAGGCAGTCACGCACCTCTGCACATCCACAAAGCTGTGTGAATCTCAGAAGCTTGGTGATAGTGGAGTCCTGAAATGATGTGGAACAACTTCTTAGTCTGTTGAAGTCCTTGATTCTGAGACTAATGTCCACCTAAAGGAGACTGTCACAATCAGGTTTCTGATGTTATTGTCATCACTAATCTTTTAAACATGATACACTATTTATGGGAAATCAGTTACTAAGGCAGATTTTCCAAATGTCATCTAATAAACCAAGACTATGCTTTTAATCATACTTTTCTTACTTTAGAGTTTACTTCATGTCAAACTATTCAGGAACTTTCTAACACTCTGTATTGAAGTTGTGTTACTGTTAGAAAATGAACTGAAAGACTCATGGGTTAAGAGAGACGTTCCGAAAAAATCCCAGACAAACAAACCAGTGAACCAGAAGACCATGAAAGCAAAACTACAAAACAAACCAACCAGAAGTTACAAAAAACTTCTATTTGCAAGGGTAGGAGAGACTTGTCTTTCCTTTAGGAAGAATAAAAAGGAGTTGTTTCAACTTGTACACAATTGTTTTGAGACGGAGGGAGGGAGGGAGGAAGGAAGGCGCGGAAGGAAGGCGTGGAAGGCACGGAAGGAAGGAAGGAAGGTGCAGAAGGAAGGCACAGAAGGCATGGAAGGAAGGAAGGCGCGGAAGGCAGGAAGGCAGGCAGGAAGGCAGGAAGGCAGGCAGGAAGGCAGGAAGGCAGGCAGGAAGGCAGGCAGGCAGGAAGGAAGGAAGGAAGGAANGATTACTTTGTCTGCAATGACTGAGAATTCTGTACACATGAAGCACCACAGTCATTCTTTTAACTAGGACGGAAGGAAGGAAGGAAGGAAGGAAGGAAGGAAGGAAGGAAGGAAGATGAATTCCTGGAGAAATAACATGAAATAGCACCTACTGTGTTCTGACAAGGTCTATAAAATTAAGCGGTTGTTTTCCTATTAAAACACATCTAAATCACTTGTTCCATAGCTTAAACCAGCACATAGTAGATAAAATTTGGTCTGTAAATATCAGCTTCTTACATGGTGCCAATCTAGAATCTTCACTTCCCAAATCTGCCAAACTCTGGAAGTCTGCCAAAACACAGCATTCAAAAGACAAAGTCCTTAAAATCATCTTCTTTGTAAAAGAAAAAAATAATTATATGGTTACCTGTGTCTTCTCAGACTTTTTGAGGAGTAGGGTGTGTGTAAAAGCAGAAATATTTAACAAAACAAGATACCTGTGAGTATGCACATTTGCAGAGATAGGTGGCCAAGAAGTAGGGGCTGAGACAGAGGAGGGAGTTTAGGTTGTAGTGTCACATGCATACATCTGATGTACACTTAAATTGTCTTCTTAGTACTTTTTGAAATGTGACTTTATCATTTGCAGTGATCCTCTAAAAAGGTGAGGAATGAGCCTTTTGGTTTTGATATTCCTTTAGGGTGCACTGTGATATAGTGATGAAATTCTGAAAGAGAGGAGACATTTCATTCTTTCCTTCCCACTTGACAAAGATGTGCTGTTGACTGATTATTGAAGGCAAGAGGTAAAAACCCGAGTGGAGACCCCTTTACAGTGAGTTGCAAAGTACAGAGCTCAGATGTAGGTGCCTCTCTTTTCAAAATACTTTAATTTCATCAGGGGGGACAATCCCCATTTGACTCATCTTGGATGGTCATTCCTTTAGAATCTGTCATTAACCTGCAGAGGGTTAATGTCTTTCTTCCCCTTAACTCTGTCTGAGGGTAAGCTTGACCTTCTCCCAGGGAAAACCTTTCAAAAGGCCCAAGTTACACCAGAAAACAGGTCTGATGTTCCCAGGTCATACTGAGGGGAGAAAAATTATTATAATTTCACAACAAGCAGACAATCACCATTTGACTTGCCCTCGGTAGTTACACCTTTCAGTAACCCACTGAGAGTCAGTGTCCTTCTACTCACAACCCTTTCTGAGGGTCACCTTGACTTTCTCCCACAGAAAACCTTTCAATAGGTCCGGGTCACACCAGAAAACCCTAAACAGCTTTGGTCCACACTGATCACTCTACCACATCCAAGAGATCCTGTATGCCATTACAATTACATAATGCTTTGGTCCAGACAGTGGGTTTAACGGAAGGTAGTTTGATTGACTCTGGGTGATGCAAGAGCAACAAGAATTCTCAGGATTAGAGTAACCACACTGAATTACCAGAATATAGAGATGTGTCTTATATATATTTATATTTATATTTATATTTATATTTATATTTATATTTATATTTATATTTATATTTATATTTATATTTATATTTATATTTATATTTATGCATATGTCTGACAGGTTTATTTTAGAACAATTTGGTTTCAATGGAAAGAAGGTATGTGGCCATTTTTATTATAATCTATGGAAATACAGAAACATCATTTAAAAAAAATATATAAGGAAAAGAAAAAACGCAAAAGAAAGGACAAGAGTAGATAGCGGAGAGGAGAGATATCATCGCATGAGGATCCAGAGATGAGACTTGACTGTTGTAATTTACATGTCCATTGCTCAAAGTGATAGTTGGGGTCTGGATCCATTGAGAGTGGGGAGGGCCCCTACAACATAAAGTTCAGTGGATCTTTGATAGTTTGTGACATTTATGACACTTTCTAAGACATAACCACTGTTTCTCAGCATAATATAGCCAGTTATGCCTCATCAGAAGGGGATGAATACCTTCAAGCCTATGTATGAATGTCCCGATAACTTTCCTGGGAGTGAAATTTTGCATCTGAGCCAGTTGACTTTTCCTTTATCTGGCTCCAAGCCCAGCTTGCTGCTAAACAAAGGTTGGTTTGTAGTGGTCATCCTCTGGTGACGGGTGTTTATGCCCTCTGCACCTGGGCTGTTCTTGTGCATATCAGAGGTTTTACCACCACACATCCAAAACCTCTCCTCCTCCCCTTCAGGTGGGGGGGTTGCAAAAATCAAAGCACCCAACTGCTTTTGCAAATGGACTATTCTTTGAGTCATTTACTCTTAGCATTTCAGTCTCTCACAAGAGGGAAGGAACATTTGAATTAGTTCTTCAACTCTCCTTTATGTGATAGTCTTAACAATTACATAATTTGATTTGCATGCTGCTTTTATATACTTGTTTAGATCTTCCCTGCTGAGTGTCTCTTTAAGAAACGGTATAATTTTACCTATGTATGACATATAATGAAAATGTTATTTGTGTACTACACAGTCTACCCTATATTCAGTTCAAACTAGCTTTTCATGGTAAAGATTGAACAGAGTTCAAGCATAACACATCCAAAAAAAAAAACCAAAAAAACTCAGTTTTGAATGCTGGGGCTTTTTTGTTAGGTTTGGGTTTTAACCTGCATTATTTCCTGTCCCCCATGGGTCATTTCAACTGCACAGAATATTCCTAAAGCAAGCTGTCAAAAAGTTAAATGGTAAAGCTGAAAAGAAAGTGCTCCTATATGTTTTCATTTCATATTTAAGTGATGTTGCTCCTTTATTAAATTTTACATGGCACTTGATTGTTAATGGTGCATTAATACAGTATTCGAGTAAAATCTTCACCGAGGTATTGTTCACTGCTATTCACATTAATATCACATTAATTTATCATATTCAGTTGTTATATTAAATATTACTTAAATAATTGGTAGGGTGCTACAATAAAATGCTGACACTATTTAATAAGCTGTTTCTTTTTAATAGTTTAGTTAGTATTCATTGCAAAGTCATCAATTGTCAGTAATACACTCTGCCATGTTGTGGCATTAAGTTAATTTCCAGTGAGATTGAAACATAAGTGGGAACCTTGTTAGCCTGAATAGCACTGGAGATTTTCGTGAGACCCTTGAGACTCTGGTATTCATTGTTTTCTTTGAAGTCTGTAGCATAAAATTTGAATTTGAGTTCACCTTTAAGAAGTCAAACTAAGTCTGAAAATTGCTGTTAATTTTTAGCTAGTGTTTAGGTAAGGAGAGCTCTCATTTAAGAGCTGCTGATGAGCAATAAATCTTATATAATGTCAGTAGTAGAGTCTCTGAATCTTCAGAGAGAAATAAGGATGTTCATGGATTCAGGGTCCACTGTATTTTAGAATACTTTATTTAAATGCTGTCACACTTAAATTTTTATGTCTATAGGCTGTTTTCCATTTTATACAATGTATTTAATAAAGTTATTTGATAAGTTTTTGGTAATTTCTGTTTCTTTATCTTATAACACTGCATTTTATAAATACAATCAAAAGGCTGTGTTATTTAATCCCTTCTTTTACGTTCAGTTTTTGACTGAATATTAAAGATTTGTTTGAGTTAGTGTTGGAGTCTTACTATGTCTGAATCTTTAAAATATAGTGCCATATAATAATTACAGGTTTGAGTTTTCTCTGTCTGAAAACCGAAACTTTAATATTCAGGAATCACTGCAGATTTTAGCTGGTACACAATGGACACTCTGATTTTATTTTCAGAGTGAGAAGAAGTGATTGTGTGCGACCTCAATCACCTTTATGTGAAGCCTGGTATGAAATATTAGTCACCTATAAGAAGAAGGAATAAAGATTGCCTCAAGTCACCCTGTTGCCTTCTTTCTGTGGTTTAAGGTTATGTATGCTGAGTGTTGCTTCTTGCTAAGACAAATAATGTAGGGATGTTATCACATGATACTAGGAGCAGTTGACAAAAATCTCAAAAAAATTAAAATACAACAAAATGCTCTGACCTTGGTTTGCACCAATAATCCCCTGAGGCCAATTAACACCACGGGATTTGTTTTGAGAATGTGAGTAGTGCCTTATGTCAGTGGCATATGGACTAAGAACTAACTAAGCAAACCACAGAAAAGGCTTTACCTGCTGTTTAGGCCTTCCTTTCCTACTCCATTATTCTGTGCTTTTGAATGGCACAAAAAATACAGAATAAGAGGTTTATTTTCAGAAAAGCATTTCAGTAGGGTTTTCAGTGAGGTGTTCTAACCTCACCACCATCATACAAGTGTTGCTACAAGAATATTAAGAGAGGCTGACATGAACATGCTTTAGTAGTGCAGTCCACAGCTGACGACCTAACTTTACTCAAAATCTGTCTTAGAGAAGCAAATAAAGAGAAAAAAAGAGAGAGAGAGAAAAACCAGGGAATGCCACTGCTCAGGCACCAAGTGGTAAGAGGAAGAAAGGAATCCTCAAACAAAAAAATTCTCTCCAGTAAAGGTAGTAGTGACAATAATGATGATAATAGTAATGAGAAAATAGCCAACATCTTCTTACTTTCTTCCTTGAACTTCAAGTTATATCAAGTTATATTTTTAATGCAGACCTTCTCAAGATCATTTTTGTAACTGTTTATGCCAAATAGAACGTGTGGGTGCTGTACTCTAAATAGCATTTTCATTTTGTGCATATATTTTATTGTGTAATATTATTGTGCATTAAAATAACTATTAACTGCTCGTTATCTTCTATCCCAGTGTGAAGTTACAGGCTAAATGCTACCAGATCTGGAGTGATGTGATCTTAGTGTAGGGTTACGGGCTATAACTACAAGGCAAAAGAGTGAGAAGTAGGGTGAGAACAGTATGATTTAAAAATCAATGGCAATCACTTTTTAGGAGAAACCCCGCATAACATTGTTTCTGAATTCCGTAGTGCCAGGTGAGAACAAGAGCACTTGTGAAATCAGAGTGAAGGTAATGCCGCAGCCACCTGGCAGTGCGTAGATGAAAAGTTACAGGTGCGCCCTCAGGTGGAGGGCACGCTGCAGAATTGGAGATGAAGGACTGCTGACATTACAAAGACTCAGTCACTATGCAGCGAGTTGCTGTGGAAACTCCATGTGCACCCCAGTTTGACACAGCATTCCAGTTAACAGGAAGCTTCAGCTCCTAGCACCATTATTAGAGTTTTGGTATGAATCCATGCTTGAGTCCAGTCATGTATTGTGTCTGCCCTGCAGAAGTCACATGCTCAGCTTTAGAGACCCTTCACTGGCTGTGGGGAAACCCTAAGTTTTTGCTATTTTGTGAAGACAGATCATACGATGCTTTATCCATGATCCCCTTTGCTCTTTTATTAATGTTACGTAACCATCCTACTGGATAACAATATTGTCCAACAGAAACGTAAAGAATGTCTGAGCTCAGCTTCTTCTTGTATTTTATGAACTGCTGCACAATTTTGTAAATACAGCAAAGGTATTCTGCACTCAGTAGAGTGCTTGGTGGCGGAGAAGCCTTTAAACTGACAAGATACTACTTTTGTTTGATCTCTGCTTTGGAGATCTGCTTAAAATCCTGTCAAACCTTTTAGCAAGATGTATGGAAGAAAAAATAATAAAGTAAACTTTTCCATTAAACAAAGTTATTGTTACATTTTACATGAACTGTATTTCAAAGCAATTCAAGAATCCCTGAATTTTGTTTGTTTTATAGAGTTTGTGTTCATATTCAGGAAGTGTTTGATGATCTTCAAAAGATCTACCCTCTGCAGTTTCCTTTTATCCAATTTAAAGTGAGACAATGAAAGAAAAAGTTACTTACTTAGATAGTATTTAAGTGATTTTATTAAGCAAAAGAACAAAGAATGGGGTCAGGTATCTGTTCCAGACAGATTACTCTCACTGAAAGGGAATAAAAGAAAAGTTTGCTAAAGCAGCATTTTTCAGCCTGCTGCACTCCTTACCAAGGTTATAACAGACAAGCTGGAAATGGTAGTGAAATTAAAGCATGTAGTTCCTCCTCTAAAATCTTATACGTGTGGAGACAGGTGACATACAGTCAGTAAGAGTATACCTTTTGAATTCTAAGGTGGATACTTTTGATTTTGTAATAAATAAATTTCATTTATTTATTACAATAATAAGTGAAGAGTGAAGAAGTGAAGTGAAGAATCTAACCTGGAACCATGTAAGCAGCTGATATTTACAGAACAAAATTTGCTTACTATGTGCTGGTTGAAGCTATGGAACAAGCGATTTAGTTGTGTTTTAATATGAAAACAATCTCTTAATTTTACAGATCTTGTCAGAACACAGTAGGTGCTATTTCATGTTATTTCTCCAAGAATGAATGGCCTTCCTTCCTGCCTTCCTGCCTTCCTTCCGTGCCTTCCTTCCTTCCACGCCTTGCTTCCCTCCTTCCTTCCCTCCCTCCTTTCTTCCTTCCCTCCTTCCCTCCCTCCTTCCCTCCTTCCTTCCCTCCTTTCTTCCCTCCCTCCTTCCCTCCTTCCTTCCCTCCTTCCTTCCCTCCTTCCCTTCTTCCTTCCCTCCTTCCCTTCTTCCTTCCCTCCTTCTCTCCCTCCTTCCCTCCTTCTCTCCCTCCTTCCCTCCTTCCCCACCTCCTTAGAAGGTGTGTTTAGGTAATTTTTAAGTATTTTTAATATCTGTTTGAACAGTAGACCAATATTATTTGCTGTCTGTTTGGGTGTTTTCTTCTATGTGATGGAATTTATGTTGCATATTTGTAATACTTTTATTAGTCGTTATTCAGAATACAAACTGAGTCCGTGGGCTACAATATACCACTCCTCCTACTCCTTATTATTTTCTTTGCTGGGGAGCTACAACAACAAATGTCTAATGAAAGTGTCAATAGGTGCTTACTACAGATGGCAGATGGCTGTGAAAAAGACTCACCTAATCTTTACCCAGAAAGTAAAGTAACTGTCTCCTTGGCTCTGACTGATGTCGATAAATGTTGGTTTGTTTTTTATTTTTTTGTTTTTATTCCAGGTAAATTAAAACATGTTTGGATGCTCTTGATTTATTACCAGACTGGTTTGGCGTTTTTTGTTTAGGTTTTTTTGGGGTTTTTTTTTTTTT
>VZRN01003866.1:1614030-1643801 GCA_013397935.1 Dasyornis broadbenti
TAGCATCTTACTGTCTGCCTTTTTAAATACTTATTTGTAAAGCTGAACACGGAAGTAAAATCAATGTTATGTTTATTTGAAATGTTACCACAACTCTATTTCAATAAAACATTCAATTTTTATGGTATCCAGGCTAACCTGCATTATTGGCTAGTCTGATGGGAGGACCAAGGCATAAATTGGAGGCAAAAGCAAATAAGTGCACATAAGTGCATGTAATAAACAAATCCAGTGAAATGCAGGAGATGGCAATGCTGATAGGGTTTCTGGGAGTTGGTCCTACAGATGAGATCTAATAGAAATATAGCTTTCCTAGATAGCCTGTTAGAGATTTCGTAGAGTCTAAATATTATTGCTAATAACCCATATTTTCTTGAATTGGATAATTCACTTCTTTTGTTTTAATGTGTCTATTTTCTTTAGCTGAATGTGGAGCAACTGTCTCTGGAAATGAAGGAACACTGTTGTCTCCAAATTTTCCATCTAATTATGACAACAACCATGAATGTATCTATAAAATTGAAACAGAGGCTGGAAAAGGGATCCATCTTAGAGCCAGGAGCTTTCAGCTGCATGAGGGAGATATTGTTAAGGTAATAAGAAAGATAATACACTTTCTATCATGCTAAACATTCACATTGCATGAATAAAACTGTTTCCAATGCTAGTTATCTTTATTTTCATTCTACTTTCTGACACCAAATTAATGAATTCTATGTGGGTAGCATCACTGCCTTTATACTAGATTCAATGATTTATACTAGATTCAAAGAAACTATAGCAGACATTGAGAGTTCAATTACATTTTCAGAAGTATTAGACTGTTTAAAGTGGTTTAAATCTTGAAAGGAAACCTAAAATTTGAACTTGGATTTTGAATACCTAGTATTTTGCATTGTATTTTTAAGTGTAGCACAGGGATTTTTTTTTTCCCCTGGACAGAAACTAACATTGCAATATTGTCTAAAACTGTAGTTATAGAAAATGTCTTTCAGTCTTTTACATTGCAGGTAAACATTGCTTTGAAACATGGCCTAAATATAGATTTTGAACATCCACTTTTCTACAGCATGGTGATAAATTGTCTTTTCATAATAGTGGCTGTTGCATTCTTGTATGTACTGAAAATCATTATCTTCATCTGAAGCACTGACCGTGTATTAAATTAGCCTTTCAAATGTATGTCTCCAAATTTCTAGTTAATTAATTCTTAAAATCACAAAGTACTCAGAATTCAGTTAGTAACTTCCTTTCTGGATATCTCTCAGCAACCCATTTAACATGCTAGAAATTGCTGTCTACCTTTTTTTTTTTTTCCCCTTCAATAAGTGCTTCCCACGAGGAATTTAAAGGTAAAATCATTGGGGATCAAATTTTGGTGCCTATATTGTGATCTATTTTGTCATCTTAAGAGATCCCTTATGTAATTAAGTATGAAAATCCAATTCCTGCAAGGAACAAAGCATTTAGAAATAGGGTGAAGGCGGGGAGGGAAAAAAGGTCTTCATTTTAATATAGATATTTATATCTTTGTTATTATATCTGTTCTTTTCAACAAGTGCAGTCTTCATTTGACCATGAAATAAGCCAAACTTGTAGTTTAATTTATAGATTAGAAAGTTGCAATCAAAAGAACAGCATTTTCTTCATCTTTACCCACAAAGTCATTGATAATAAATGCCTCCGTGCTTTTGTGGCCACCACGTATAAAACACTGCAAGACCTTTGCTTTTACATCAAAGGGAGTTGAGTAGGTGGGCAAAATCCATGGTCTGTATTGTCCTTTGCTCCCGTCATCCATGGTCTGACAGTGCAGATCCCCCAAAAGTATTTTTACTCTGAACAGATGCAGCAGGGAAGAAAGAACTTAATTGCCCACTGAGTTGCTTGAGTGTGGTACATAAGTCTCCCAGAAGCTTTGCACATATCTGGTTTATAAATAATTTAATAAACTACCTAAAAATCAACAACAAAAAATGCCTTAGAAAACTCTAAAGAAACATTCAAGAAATTATCCTTCAAACATCTCATGAGTAATGTCCAGCATACTTAAGAGATATTCCCTGGAGATAAAAGAAAGATTTGCCTGAGAGAAAGCTGTCCTGAGCAATCTGTTAGATACTTTCTCCTTTCATAGATCTTTTAGCACAGTACTTCTGAGGAACCAAAGGAAGCACAGGCAAAACTGTGGTGATGTCTGAACTGTTCTCTGGTTCTGAGTCAGCTGGCACAGCACAACTTCCATTTATACAATTAAGCTGTCTTCCACCATAGTCCCTCTATAACCAGCACTTATGAAAATAAAATCTACTTCCTCTCTTTTCACATGCCAGGATGTCCTTTTACATATTTCCATTGGAATCAGCCCCTTGGCAGGGCTATGGACTTCAAAGTTTAGTTTCTTTCCATGTGCACACAAAATACGAGCAAAATATAAACACCAGCCTTCTATCTGGTGGCTGCACAGAAGAAAGCTGCAAGACTGCCTTGTAGGCAGCTTGCAAGGGATACACTAAGCTTAAGAATATTTATAAACCTTGTGCTGAAATATAGGGTATTTTCCCAGCTCAGTATCTTACTCTGTTTTAAAAGAAAAATATGTATGTTTGTAACATTGCATTGGGTGCGGCTGCCCAGGCTCTGGCAGCAGTGGGGGCTCTGTGAGGGGAGGCTGCCCCAGCCGGACACAGCCGGTTCCAGCTGGACACAGCTGGTTCCAGCCAGATCCAACCACCCAGCGCAGGGTGCAGCTGGGCCCATGCCTGGGGCGGGGGCACCTCCGGGCAAACATAAAAGGAAGGGCAAAAAATGTTGCTCAGTAGTGCTTGATGAAGAGGGCCAATAAAGCCTCTGCAAATAATGTAATAATCCCAAGATCAACCCACCAAGAGTGTTAGAGAAAGCATATAATGTTATTGTTTGAGGTAAGATCACTGGGAGCTCCATGAGGATGTTGTGAAAGGAATTGGGAATGTCAGCAACGTCAGCAAACTATACAGGACTTGCTTCCCAAGCCACCAAAGGAATATTTTAAAAGCATGTCCCTTCGGGATGACTTTATGCCATAAAATCTCTGCAAATAAGGAAATTTGGTAAGTTTAGTTCTGAGAAATTTCCATTTACTGTCAGAATAAGAAACTTCAAGAAACTTTAAGAAACTCTAGCCAGCATTTCCCTTTCCTTCAGGTGAGTGTTGTACATTCCCACAGCAGGTATAGATACATTAACACTGTTACTGGAGCATTTCACCTTAGGAGTAACTGTAGGGCTGTCCTCTTCTTTTGTCTGCGTATTTTAACCCCAGCAAGTTAAAACAAACACTTTCAGTTCCTCAAAAATAGGTGAAATGAGGCATCTCTGAATGCTCTGGCAATGTTCATCCTAAACACAGCTCCAAGCAATACTGCGATCATTCCCTGCTGCCCCCAAGACCATCTTCTGCAGTTTGACTACACCTGTAATGTTAAACTCTAATCTTGCACAACAAGCTGGCTCACTGGACTGTCTCTCAGGAAGTCCCTGGCCTATGCAGCTCCTGCCTTAATGCTTTCTCAGGGAAGATTTGTGAGGGCATTAGTAAGTCTGCATTAAATGTGTTCCAGGGATGTACTGACAATAAATTCTGTGTAGACCAATCAAGTTGTGGTGACTTGACTCCTACTCTGTCACTATTTACTTGCTTTGAAAATATAAACTGTCTGCAGCCATATATATTCAGCTCAGTATTCAAGTGGGAATATTGAGGCTGGATATTGAGGCTGTATTGTGTATGGAATAGCGTATAACTTGCAAGAATATTTCTGGCATCAATAAGACTAGTGCATGAGGAAGGGTTGAAACTATTGCTTTCAAGAAGAATGCATGCAGGTTAATAACTGTAATTTGTGGGCAAAGCATTCTATAGATGTGACAAAATTTGAACTTGAATTGTTGGGATAGAAATTTGAATTCAAGTAAAGTAATACAAACAGTCTCACTATTTTGAAGAACATATGACAAAAGTGAATACTTGTATTATCTCTTTCTTTTTGAGCTTATCCTTTCTCACTAACACTTCATTTTCCTGGTTTACCTGTTTTAACTGCCACTTGATGTTGCATAATTCTTTAAAGCAGCTACTTATGCTGAAATCTTTATAATGCAATCACAGCGAATTTGTTAGAGGTAAGAGGAAAAACAGAATGCAATATTCTGTCTTTCATCTGTTTTGCCAAATAGACCTTCTTTTTTTTTCTTCATGACTGAGAAAATAGTAATTGCAGCATGTGAATTATATTTCAAATGAGTTGTCCTAAATAAGTTACATGTATGTACTAAATATTAATCAATAGTGATAATGTCTGGATTAGTTTATGAAATGTATTCTGTACCTCTGGAATCAGTGACGTAGGACATGACACACTGGTTGCACACAGAATGTCTGTTGTTGGGAATGATCCTTAGTCCACATTTATTAGCATGACAAGCATTGTTATAAAAGCTTTTTCTTTCCTAGGATGGTTCAACCAACTTTTCAGTTTAGACAAGGGAGATTCAGTGCTTGTATTTGTTCATTAACAGTGTTTCAGTTATTGCAGTAGATATGTACTTGCTTGTCTGAAATGCTAACAACAGAGGGACAAGTGTCACCACAAACCGTCACACTTTTTTTTTTGGTGTTTTGATTATTGTTGTTGAGTTTTTGTTGTTGGTGGTCTGGTTTGGTTTTGTTTAGTTTTGTTTGTTTCTTTGGGATGTTTGTTTCTTTGGGTTTTTTGGATTTTTTTTGTTTGGTTTTGGTTTGGTTTTTTTTTGGTTTTTTTTTTTTTTTTTCATCTGCTTTCACAGGGTCTCTCTTGCCTAATTTTAATTTCACAAAACACTCTTTTAATTTCTGTCTTGATTAATCTTGAGGGATTCTGTTATTTAACTTGTTAATCCTCAGGTAGGAAGAGTGTCTCTAACAGTCAGTGAGGTAGAACACTGTTGTAACAAGATGTCTAAGTGGAAATTGTAGTCTTTAGCTGTCGGTTTGTTTTGTTGGGGTTTTTTTGTTTGTGTGTTTGTTTGATTTGTTTTATAAATGAATAAAAATACCTTTTTAAACACAGGCAGCATTTTTAATTAAAGATAATTAATAGAATATTGCATTTCAAGTGTTATATCCCAAATCAAGTATAATATGGCTATAGAAATAAATTTTATGGGGAACAAACACTTCTTTACTTTATGCAATAGATTTCCAGCTCTGATAAATAAAGCGTAATCAGCCTGTGAAAGTGATCTGTTGTTCTGTTCCAGAGCAATGGTTAGAAGCTTGCAAGTAATTTTTCAGATACACTTAGCATAACTTAAAGTAATATTTCTTCCAAGAGGTAGGCCTTAAGTATGTGTTACTGCTTGCATGAATCTTAAATACAATTGATTGTATCTTCTGAAACATCTCATCTGTGTGCCTTGATATAAGACAGTCTTTGCATCAGTTACAAAGATAGAACGTATTGTTCTATCAAAGGTTAGCACAATATATTATTTTTCAAAAGCTTCTTTTAGAGAAGGTAATTATTTACATCTATGTATGTTTATTAAAGTAAATATATGCTTTTGTCTTGAAAAATCTTTATGCATGTTGTTTCTAAATTTTGTTAATAGATCTAACCATACATTAAAATAGGAAGAACTCTCTGTGACTCAGATGTAGCAGTTTAACTTGTTAAATGGGTCACTCCTGCTTCTGAATGGAATCAGTATAAATCCTGATTGTACCACAAGGTCTGCAAGTGGAGAGATGAAGGTCCAGAACTTGAAATATTTACTGTAATTGTAGCTTTCACACTAGTTGTCTCTAGTAACTCTAGGACATATGGGATAGGGGCAAATTATTTTTCAGTTCATATCAAAAACTCACTGTTCAAATCCATTTCTTGCTTTTGTATAAACATTGACATGATGTTTCATGTATGGTTCATGTATTTACACACTTTATATTGCATATTTTTCCATGAGAAAGTATTTGATTTAAATCAGAAATTAGCTTTTTAAGTTCATCTTGAGAAAACAAACCAACAACCAAAACAAACCCGCAGAAGGCTATTTTCACACTTGGTGGCTTTCAAGGTTTTACAATAAGGAAAATAATTTTTTTATTCCCTAGGCAAGAGTTTGTGCTTGTCCTGTATTGATAAACAAGTAGGCATTCTGAAAAATTCTAGGATTTCAAAAAGCACATAGGTTGATATTGTTGAAAGTTTTCAGTAAAGTAACGTGGTAAGTAAGAGCATCTCTACAATTAGTTTGGAAATAGACTCACATATATTTTGAAAACTTATCTGTCTTTGTTAAAACCTAGAGGAAACCAAAATTGCTGCAAACTTAGAGCCTGAGATAAAAAGTGAAAGATTGACTTCAATATCTCCTTTTTGCTGTTGATATATACAGACAGGCGAGAACAGGGTAGGCTATAAGGGTTTACGTTCAGTGGTGATTTCAGAATTTATACTTCTCTTGGCCTTTGTGAATAATCGAGAAGAACAATCTGAGTTTATGAAACCTCAGAAGATAGGTTTCCATATAAATATTAATTTCTTTCTAGATGAACTCACAAAACTGAAAAGGGAAAAGACTATAAAACACTGTAAGGGGGACAGAATATTTAAGATTTCACTGAACTGTATAACCAAGAGGTATATACCTGTGAAAATAGATACATTAAGGTTTTGGAGAAACTTGGCAATACATCACTAACTTTGGAATTATTGTGTAAACAAAAATCTTTCAAATTTAGATTTGATGTCCAATTTCATGCTCTTGTTTCTTCAAGGTGTATGATGGAAAAGACAGTTCTTCACGCTCACTTGGAGTCTTCACGAAAAATGACATGATGGGAGTTATTCTTAATAGCACTTCTAACCATATGTGGATAGAGTTTAATACCAATGGATCGGATACTGACCAAGGATTTCAGCTGACTTATACAAGTAAGGAACTCATAAATATGGTCTGATTGATTGCTCTGTGGGGAAATGTGAAATTTTTCAACTGTAGTGACTTTTTTGGGGTGTTGAAGGTAATTTCCTTGAGTGTGCTGTGGTTAAGAGACCGAGTTTTACTTGTCTTCATGACTGGATAAGTTTTAGTAATTTAAAACACATTGCTAAAAGAAAATTTGTAACTTTTTAAACTTAATAAGCATGATTATTTTTAAGACTTAGCAATGGGATTTGAAGTAGAGTGAATTGTGGCCTATGTTGAATATATTAGTTATTACACTGTAGTAGAAAACTACAGAAAGACAATGTTTTAAAATGGAAAATTCAATCTCTGCAGTCAAATTAGAAAAGAAAAGAGAAAAATAGTACGAATGAGAATTAAAAAAAAAATAATGTGTACCTAGGTGTACACTCCTAATTTGGCCTGACTGCTTGTCAGGTTCAGTGTGGAGTACTCTGGAAGAGACCTGAATGAACAAGTTTTGACGAACAATGCATTTGTCCCATGGACTGTATGCAATTAATGGAATTAATTTTGCTGGCAAAAAAATGAGGATTTTTATAGGGAAAAACTTTGGGGATAACTAGTTTGTTTCCAACACACATAAAGAGATATTTTGTCCATGTTTTAAGGAATCTCCAAGTTCCCTTTGCTTTCAATTTATTATCTTTTAGATTTCTTTCCATGAATTGCTCTTGAATCGTGCCGAGCACAGCAGCACAACATAGAGTGGCACAGAAATGGAATTATTGCTCTTTTTTTATTACATCTGATTTTTTGCTCTTTTGTTAGGAGTGAGCTGTGGAATAATCAAAAATCATTCACTTTCTCTACTTTCTTTCTGAGCCTGGCAAATCTGAAATGTTATCATCCTACCTTTAGATGTTGTTTTCTTACAGAACCACAGAAGAATGACTAGGGAAATCTACTCTGATTTGCCTAGAGAAACTGTAGAATTTTTCTTTGGAAAAAAAAGGAACCAAACACTTTTTAAAAAACAGTCTTATTTTAAGGAATCTGATTTCAAGGGTCTTAAATCAGTCCTTTGCAAATCTTGCTCCAGAGATCAGTTCCACTTACTGTTTACAAATCTAATTTTATTTAAGTATAGAATGTTGAATGTTGCTTGATTTTGTTTCACTTTATTTCACAGCTCTAATAAGATTTGCTCTCTTGCACCATATTTTTCGGTATAAGATACAATAATTCATGTCTTAAGGTTTTTTTTCCCTGACTGTTTGATTAATTTTGGATCTCTATTTTCTATTTTTCCAAGTATTTTCACATTTTCTGAAGTGCGTAGATAGAATTTGACATAGTCTTCTAGCAGTAATTTTAATACTGGGTAAAGAGGCAAAACTTATTTTCCTATGTCTTCATAATATTTTACTTTCTTTTTAGTTTGGTTGCCAAGTATCTAGTATAGTTTATCATATGTAGTCAATTTACAGCCATTCATGTTGAAAAGTTTGTCTGTTATGACTTCTCCTACTTTGTCTCACATGAGACAGTCCCCAGTTGTAAATACAGACTTATTCCTTGCTTTTCACATGTGTTTTCAGGAAGCCAAATTCAATATAATAAATTTTGAGATAGTGACCATCTAACCAGGTGATTTCCTTCAACTTTAACTGTTACTTCCAAACCCTTTAGTGTGGGACTTTTCACCATTCATAAATGAATACAAACAGAAGATATATTCTTTTGCAATGCTTTGAAAACTGTCTGCAGTGCTGATTCACATTCTTTTTCTGAAAGAGTCCTATCCTAGTAGTATCTTAGAGATTAGATATACCAGAAATTTGTCCTCATTATTTGATGGATTTGGAGTTTTTGGTGCAGTTACAATTCAGTTACTAAACAAATGTGGCCATTCTTGTGCTTGGTAAATACATGCAACACAAAATAATAGTTGTCTTTTTGGATTAATAAAGCTATTGTTTACAGCTAGAGGTAACTGAAAGATTACTCTGAAGTTTAGTTATTCACTTTTCAGTTTGAACTATAATGCCAGATACTTTAAAATTACTAAAACAAAGAAAAAATTTAAAAGCTGCTAAAATATGGTCTCACTGAAGAAAATGAGAAATATGTATGTTGAAGTGAATGAAATTGAATAATTAATATCATAAGACAGAGATAGGAGAAGTGATGTCTAATAAATCTGTGGTAAATTAATTCGAGTTACATCCTATCTGATTGCTGAGTTCTTGCTACCTGCAAGGTGTCATCAACTGCCCTCAATTTTTGGTCTTTGTAGTACTTTTCTTCCTATCGGTCCTTGAAATTAAGAAGTGACATTGCAGTATGTTATTAAAAAGACTAATGTAAAAGTTTGCTATTTAATTTCTGTGCGATTACCTTTCCATCCTTTTTGTTAGTGTGAATTC
This sequence comes from Dasyornis broadbenti, assembly GCA_013397935.1. Taxonomy (NCBI): domain Eukaryota; kingdom Metazoa; phylum Chordata; class Aves; order Passeriformes; family Dasyornithidae; genus Dasyornis; species Dasyornis broadbenti. The sequence goes on from VZRN01003866.1 coordinate 1,623,390, forward strand.
TGAAGATTATGTTAAATTTAAAAATACAATAGAAGAAAAAGGTAATGATACATGAGAACAGAAATGTGGATAAAGAAACTTTTATCTCTGTTTTCAGAATCTCATTGCTGACATAATAAAACCAAATTTTAAAAACTCAGAATCTGAGATATCTGTATAAATTGTAGAAATCAGAATATAAGCAGATACTGAAAGGAAATCTATATAAAGGATTCAAGTTCTAAATGAAATCTGATGAAATTTCTGATGACATCTTCTATAGAGGAAATTGCTTCAGGTAATACTGAATGGAAGCTGGAAATTATTGTAATATTATTCTTTGATCTATAACTACAAGATGCTTTCAAAGAAATAGATTTATCCGGATAGGTAGAGATATTTTTTTACTAGAAAAGACCATGAAAATATCTGTACTCTTTCTCAAGTTAACTGTTTTCAGAAACTAAGAAACGTTTTGAATGAAAGCCAAAATTATAATGATTTTATTTAAGGAAACTGCTTCAGAAAAATGGAGAATACTTTAGTCTGAAATTGGTGGGATAAGTGTAAATGGAGTAAGAGTCAATGAAATAGTAATTTGAGCAATAGCTGAATATGACTCTACCAGAGAAGAGCAAAAATGAGGAATAAAGAAGGAAACTTGTCTACTTCACGTAAAACAAGTTTATATAAAGCTGTTTCCTTATAATGTGTTATTAGGAATAAAGTGTCTGTTCACTTCCAGTACCTCTACGCTGCTGTCAGAGGGAATGACTGTGAACATTTATATCTCAGTGCTGAGGAAATGACAACATAAGCTTGATGGGACTAATTTTTTACCTGAGAATGATCTTAGATTTCAATAGATTATTCCATCATAAATGTCTTTGATATGCCAATGACATAGGAAAGTCTTTCCATATGAGAAAGTGGATAGTCTCAAGAATGAAGCCAAAATTGTACAAGTTTTCCCTGATACTATTTCTTACTCCTCTGAAACAGAGGTTACAAGAATAGCAAACCACCTTCTCCAATATATTTTTGATTTTAGCCTTTATGGGAAGTATTTGTAAAATCCAAAGAAAAAAAAAAAAGGACTATTAAGATGGCTTTAAATCCCTATGAGTAGAGGGGATCTATGTAGAGATCAGTAGTGATCTATGTGTAAAAATTTAAGTGTATGCTTGTTGTAGCCACAACTGATTCGTATGACACCTATTTTTTTCCCTTGAGAAAATGTCTGTTATTCTTTCATAATTGCAGTTTTATAATTCAGGGGATATTTTTTTCCCTCTGTTTGATTAGAAATTTTATCCCTGAGACACCTCTAATTTTTGTGTGGAAGAGAAGATTAGATACAGGGATTCCCACAGTTATCCCTGTTCATGGCTCAGTTGTAAGATTTGGCCATTCTGGTATAAAGATGCCAGTGCTTTGTGCTGTCATGTCAATGGCATTTAATGTTAAATTGACATTCAGATAAAACTGAAATCTTACTGATGCCACACAGTGACAGGCAGAAAAAGCAAAACACAGCTGTCTGGTTAAAGTAACAGACTGCAACTTTAAATAAGGAGCAATTCAGTACAGCTTCTGAATAACAAACAGGCAGTCTCCATGCCATGCCTAACCACTCCCCTATCACAGTCCTGACACAAGAGGAATTTTAGTAGTGGCTGTTTTCACTCATCATGCACCGAACTTACTCTGATTTGTGTCACAAGTGCTTCCTTGCTCCTGTTTCGTCCTCCTTGCTTGAACATAGTCTCACTTTTCTTAGCTTTAGGAAAAAAAACAAAACCTGCACACTTTGTCATACATGTCATATAGAAATATTTGTGACCCTCTGAGTACCACGTAATGCTGCTACTGTGTGATCTTTATGGACTTACACAGATCACAGATCACTCAGCGCTGTACTGTACTTGCAGTTTTCTCTCAGTGAAAGTTCCCAGGCATTGGAGAAGAAATCACTCTGTCCCTTCACAGTACCAGCTAGAAATCTCAAAACTCATTTCTTTTCATGGTGCCTGATGGTGGATGTCTATATTCATGATGTGTAAGGAACTTTACCAATGTGCAGAATTGCTCTTTGGACTCTACTCATACCTGAGGGTTTTTAACAGGTCCTTTGCACTGGCAGTTGCTTGTCTGAAATAGCATGAAGTTGCTGTTGGACCTTATCCAGACATCTTATTTTAGGAGCAGCTTATCTAGTCCTCTATGGCAATTTCATGGTTTCCCAGTCCTGTGCAGTAAATAATAGAAGCAAAAGTTTCACTTATCTGCAGATTAAACCTTAGAATATATTGTAATAAGTCAGTGGAAGAGTCCATCCAGAAATACTGACATGTTATCTGTAGGAGCATGCCTGGCTACACTGGGCCACTCAGTACTATGTTAGGCCTCGCAACAGACTCTGTGTTTCAGAAACATAAAGAACTAGTTATAGACTTTTTAAAGTCTGAAAATCATTCAGGAATTTGTGGTATACTCTGTGGTATACCTAGATTTTAGATTTCTGAAGGCCTATCACTGACCTGTCCCTGATTTGCTGCTGTAGATTAAAAATGAGATTCCATGTTAGCTCCTTAACAATTGTTTTTTATTTGTATCCTCCACTTGCTTGTGATGTGGAATTAGATATTCTCCTGCACTTCTGTGCTAAGATGGAAATAAAGACTGGGAAAAATCTCACTAAGGATTTGTCTTTTTGAAAGTGACTGTTGTGTAGGCACAAATAATAATTTAATAGTAACATCCTCAAATTTTGAATCCATGATGACCATTTCTTTCACTGAAAGCAGAATTCTGCATGGCTGTCATTTCTTTCAAAGCAGTTCAGGCCCTTGAGCGGTGATCCACTTCACAGAACTTGCCACAGATTTAGGATTGTGCATGGATAGGTTTTTTTTTAAAGTAGGTTTAATATTTTAATTTGCATTTATCATCCTTTATATTTAACGTAGTTAGTAGTTTTACAATATTCTCTTCATTGGTCTCAAGATATACTTTTCAGTTTAATGAAAGAAATTTTTAAATAAATTTCTCAGACATGATGCACTGATTTAGCATTCATGGTATTCTGTTACTGCTGAAGATTTAGTTCTAATTTTCAGTTTAAGTTCTGTGTTATAATAATTCTTTAATGCTACCGCTTTCAAGGGACAGTGAAGGTTAGTGCATGGAAGGTGAATCTGAATTAGCGTGGTCTAAATTGATATAAACTGTTGGAACCATTTATAATGGTTAATTTAAGAAAATCATGAATTTAATTGAATTTAATTCATTTCCTATTCTACAGTAATTGTTAGAATGTCAGTGAAAACAACGTTCTGAAACTGCAAACTCTGACAATTATTCTAGCACACAATCAGATTCAAATTCAGGAATATAGTGGCTTTACCTCAGGGTGTATAATGTCAGTTCAGCAGAACAACACAGTAATGAAAAGAAGCTCTTCCACTTTCCTTTTCTTAACTAGTTTAATATAAGATCTGTTCCAAGTAGAACCTTCACACACTGCAATAAAAATGTAAGACCAAACTAAATGAAAATACACCAAAACCAAAAATAATTAAATAAGTATATCTTAACCTATACATGTATGATGTATTCACGGGTCCTACTGAGAGCAGTACTATTATGTGACTAACCCCAAATGAATGTAAGATGTATTGCATCCACAGAAAATAATCCTCTAAAAGAAGGGAAGTCACAAACTTGAGAAACAAAAATTAATGAATGTTAAAAGAAGGGTTTGTTAGAAATATTCATTTCACTTGTGTATATGAGTTATGATATCCTGATTAATAACATGATCACATCATAGTCTCTTCCCTCCTTCCTGCCCCAGAAATTAAGTTGTCTTTTATTTCCAAAATATTCAACATTTACATAGTCTTCCATTTCCCCCGAAATCCTCAAAACTTCATATAAACATATGATAATTCATCTTATAACAGTTTTTATAATTGAGGTTGATTTTTACCTTTAATTTAAAGATGTGTATGAAACTGCTGAATTTAAATGGTAAATAGAGTAGGTTATAAATACTATAAAAATATAAATAATTTTTTTATTTATAAGACAGAAACAATGAAAACCCTTTCATTAGGTGAATATAAGCATTGTATTAACCTGTTTGAAAAATCTTGTTAACCCATGCTTTGCAGATGGAAATGCTGCATAGTTATGTTTTGCATTTTGTCCATCTCAGGAAAACCTTACCAGATGTTTTGAGGTACAAATCTTTGGACATGTAGACTTTATGTGAGCAAATCCTACCTTATGAATGAGTACTCCAAAATACTTTTTCTCAGCAGGCCTGTCTTAGGATGGAGGTGAACAGTTTGTCCATCTGTACTGGGTTTGACTAGGATGGAGTTAATTTCCTTCAGTTAAGAAAATATTAAGTTAGTTCTTTCAGAAAGAATTTCTTCACTGAAAGGGTTGTTAAGCATTGGAAGGGGCTGTGCAGGGAGGTGAGGGAGTCATCAGCCCTTGAAGTGTTCAAGAAAGAAGTGGACTTGGCACTTAATGCTGTGGTTTAGTTGACATGGTGATGGTTGGTCTAAGGTTGGACTTTCTATCTTGGAGATTTTTTCCAACATTAATGATTTCATGATTCGTTGACTTTTCAGCTAATGTTGAGCAGTGCTTCACAGTGTCAGGGCCTTTGTTACTTGCTCTGACACGCCAGTAGGTAGACTCAGGGTGGGCAAGAAGGTGGAAGGTGACACAAATGACCTGAACTGAACTATGACGCATTTCATACCATGTGATGTCATGCTTAGCAATTAAAATTTGGGGAAGTGTTTTTGCAGTAGCCATTGCTAAGGGTCTGACGAGGTATCAGTCAGCTGTTGATAAGTGATTGGGTTTGCATCACTTGCTTGGTTTTTGGGTGTTTGGTTTTCTGGGTTTTTTTTTTTTTTTGTTTTCACTTATTAACATGTCTTTATATTGACTGATTTATTTTCTTGCTTTTGTCTTTCTGATTCTCTTCAGATCCCACTGTGGGGAAGTGAGAGAGCAACTGGGTGGGGGCTTACCTACCAGCTGGGGTAAACCTACCAATATCATGTGGTTTTACTGCCTTCTGTCTTGTGGGTAGCTTGAGAAAGTGAGGCTAATGCTGTTTGGTTCAATACCAGGGCCATAAAAGCCAGACCTGGAGAGGAGGGAAAAAGAGAGAAAGGAGGGAATAGATAGGCACCTCTCATGTTACTATGTCGGTAGTTTGGAACAAGTGAAGCTGCAGTATCAAACCACAGAGACCTAAGGAGGAGTACAGCAGGCAAGAAATGCACCATACTGCATGGAGAAAGATGATTTTTGGGGCAAAAGCTAGGATGCAAATGTGAGTGAGGAAGATTACCAGACAAGCAGTTCAAAAAATAGAAGTATATGGAGTGGAGAACTGAGACTACACCGGTAAAAAGAAGGGTGCAAAAATGAAACTGAGAAAAGGATGAAAAACAAGAAATAGAACACTAGTGGCATGCTGTGATAGGCATACAGGCTGAATAGGCCATGATTATTAAATTGTGTTCTTCAAAAAATACTTGGAGGGAAAACCATTTTATTTGAATTAAAATATGTGTATTGCAAATATCCATAAACAAAATTAATAATTTCTTTTAAAATGCTCTGAAAATTTCAAAAGAAAAATATTTCATTTCCAAATTTTCATAAATTATCATCTTTAAATCACTGAATTATCCCTCTGGGCATGGGGTTAGAAAGAAGGAAGAGAAGATGTTAACTATTTCTCATTTTCAATTAGGAAAGAAAAAAGGTTTGATATGTAGGAGGTATCACACGTGGAGAAGGTAATTTGTTAAAGGTTATTGTGATTTGATTCAGCAAATTACCAGTTGAAGGTGTCCTGACTTTCCTGTGTATGGTTCAGAGATTCTTATCTGCTTAAAACCACTGGATTTTCTTAGTACTGTAATTCACATTTATTATCAAGAAAAGGGCTGCTTTTTAAAATCTCTTGTTATAAAGTTTAAAATGCAGTTATGCAGCGCAGGTGAGAAAGAGGGGGCTAGCAGAGATCACTACAGATATCCATATGCATATGTTGTTTACTATTTATATTGAAATTCTATCTTTAGAGTATGAAAATAAGATTTTTCAGTGATGTCAATTCAGGTAGGCTTCTTAAGCGTATTTTTTTTTTTTTCTCATCTGCTGATGTATTCATCGTAGCTAAAAAATGTGATTGAAATTTGCAAGTAGATTTCCACTAAATTCATAATTTCAGGAGTGGCAGCCTAAAGATTATATTGCTTTAATATTAAAGAAGTGATCATATTTGAAGCATTACTACTGAGACCTTAGTTGGAACAGTTTCCATGAATTTGTCAATGCAGTGGTTTGAATGACAGAACTTCTTTACCTGTTTTACCACCTCAACCTAGACTTTTTCTCTCTTATTTTAAAAAGAATCTATTTCTATGAAGCCATTATAGACTTTGTTATCATATGTATGTGCAGCTGGATTTAATGAGTTTTAGCTGGGATTTATTCCAAAAGTTTGCTCATTTCCTCTGTTTTTCACAAAAAGACTCCTGTTTATTTGCAGTGAATCATTTCCTCTTTTTCAAGTTTTAGATGAGTAGACAGTAGTGTTACTGTTAATTTCTTCCCACTGCTATAATTACCAGAATTTTCCCATGATCAAAAATTCCTGTCTGTAAACTTAGAACGCTTGAACAGAACTGCCAATATCCTATTGTTTTTTACCCCAGCTTTCTTGCCTACATTGGCTTCATTTTGAATGAAAAATTATTATTTCCCATTTGGGATTATTGGCTTAACCCTATCTGTTGGGAAAGAGAGGCTGGTAAGCAGTTCCTTAAGTCAGGTAGATGATCACCACTTAGAAACTTTGGATGATGGAGTAATCCTTCTTGCATGCTCCTTCTTGCTACAATTCAAATGTAAGATATTTTAGGTGTGTCATTGTTGATTTGCTATTTTGTTTATGAAAGTGTTAGCTATAACAGTCTAGTTATAAAGTCTAAGCTACACAAATGTGAATATATTATTCTGTTCCATACTTCTAATACTCTTATACAAAAGTACAATCTTATAGAATATGTGTTATAATATATACTATATAAATTATAATATATAATAATATAATGTATAGGATATAATAATATATAATATAATATATAACATGTCAACACTTCAAATAATTTGTGGGTACCCCTGAGATCAAAATTTGATCTTAGCTTTCTTCTGACTGTTATTTTCTCTTTCTAAAAACATGAAAAAATCAGGAAAAAAATCTAGAATTACTTTGCAAAGAGTTTAACAATTTAGATGTAAGAATGTGACTTTCTCTCCATTAGCTTTATTATATTAGGGAACTGTTTAACATTTCAACAGATCAAGCTTGGTATCCTCAAAGCTAGTTTTTTTTTTTTATATATATAACTGAAGATTAGCAATAGATAGGAAATAGATTTTTTCCAGTCAGCCAAACTATGTTTCTAATGTTTCTAATTATTTAAAATAGTAAGGAAGCTATTTCAGAATAAAATTAAGATTATTCTTTCAAAACTTTATGCATATTAAAATCATCCTGACAAAACTATGTGTGCATGATATATGAACAGAATTAGGGATGTCTGTAAAAATAAGACTATTTGGAGCAAAGATAGTTAAAGATGAATGCTATAAACCAATTTATTTCTATTCCTTCTGCTTCCATAAAATTTCTAGATGGGGAAAGTTACATGAAACAGGATGATGAAAGATAGGCAAGATTTATGTGTTTGTTATTATTCAGTTGTTCACCACAGTGTATTCAGAAATTGATTTTCAGAAGTTCTGGGCACAATACCACTAGCCAGAATAACAAGTGATGTGTGCATGTGCTTTGCGTGTGAGTGTGTGAAAGAATCAACATAGCTGGAGATGAAGAGGTTCTTTTAACTTTCAGTCCTGTCTGTGCCATTCTGGTTTTTATAAGCTTGTACAATATTTTTTTCCATTTTATATCCATCCTTTGCATTCATGATGACTTCATTCCCCTAAGGGTGAGTATTTTAGAAAAGACTGTGAGGAAATGAATGAAATTGCAAACACTGAAATGTTTGTTGTGTGTGAAGTCAAAGTATCTTGCACTAAACAACATAGGGGGAAAAGAGTGTGAATTCATGTTATTTCTTCTCCCCAAATTAGGGTAAGACCAGTCTCTTCTCACAAGCCACCTACAGAATATTTTTAAGTACTGGCTGTATCAGTCATTTTCCCACTGATTATAAAAGATGGTTTAGACCCTCTTTTTAGATCCTGAAGATATCTTGCCACAGATACTTGAAGTTAGAGTTCTTAAACACACATGGAATTAATTTCACCTTTAATCCCTTCTTCTTATGTTGAGTATAAATTGTAATTAATTATTCATTTGCTTGCTGATTGCAAAGCTTACTGGTATGATTTCTATATATGCACAGCAGTTATCTTGCTGCAGGCACATGTATTTGCATACCCATCTATTTCAAGAATTGTTATTGACGTATTTATTTTCTTTCAATAAAATAATAAAAACCTGTATTTTGCTACCTGTCGACACATACTTAACTTGCTTCTTAAATTTGCAATTTTTTATTTATATACATGGATGTTGTAGCTGAAAAAGGGGAAACGAAATTGTTGAAGAGGATACATGGACACAGAACCTGGTTTGAAGTTGGTGGAGAAAGGCCATAAAATTTTTTAGCATATATTTATAACAGGAGAAAATTACAGAAAATAATTCTTTTTCATTTTATGTTCAAAAGACCTGTTATTGACATGTCCTAAAATCTCTATTTTACGTATTTTGTATGTTTACATCAAGTTTTTACGTGTTGCTCATGTTACGATGTTAGAAAGTATTATCCATAGAATGACTGTCTCATCCATATAGTCAAAATTAATTGCCAATTGATTACAAGGCTTTTGAGAAATTCAAAGTATACATCTCAGTTTCCAAAGGATACAAAACAGCAGTTTCTGATACCTCACTATAGGCACATTATCCAAACTTTTTTTTTTTCTATAGATTTTTCTATCATTCTAATTAGGTAGAGATTTTGTAATTCACCATTTTTGCAGTGCCTTTTTTTCCCTACAGCTGTAGATTTCAGGACAGAGTTGCACATAAATGGTTCCAAGACAGAATGAAAATGCCGAGAACTCTTATTTTGAATTGCATTGATTTAATTAAATAGATTATGTTATGGATGTTTAGGATGCAACAGCTGCAGAATGAGTATTTTTGACATTTACATGCATTTAGAAATCCATTATATACTCTGAACATTAACTCAAGCACTATTTCATACTTTTAGTTACTCTTTCATAGTTCAAAAAAATTCTGTGTTAAACGTACAGACCACATTTATAAGCTTAAATGACTTAAGATTTAGGAAACTCTAGAAGAGTTACAGATGTTTCCAATGTGTATATATATATATATAGAATGTATATATATAAAATTTGTATATGCACTTATCCTTCTTTTTTGAAGTCATCCCAAAATCTTTTATTGTATCACTTTCAGAAGCTGGAGATAGATTATACACTATTTGTGAGTTCTGGCTTCCATGGCAAGTAGAACAGACAAGAAAATGCCTTTTCACAATGGGCATGAGCAGAGCCCACCCAGTCTAAACTTATGGTATAGTAAGTAATATAATTATTAGAGATTACTAAAAAGTGTTTGACATCCCTTTCATGTTTAATATATAAGCTGCAAAACCTTTTTTGCATTCAAAATAAATAACTCCTCATGGCTTGTCTGGTGAAATTTTCTCAGCAATTAATGGCATTTTTGTTGTAATAGTATTTCCCCATCTGTAACAAACTAAATACTCATATAATTTCCTATAACAGGAAATTATATGAGTATATAGTTATTCATCCAGCCAAGATTATTGATACTGTTGATCTACACCCACATGCTATAGTTTTTTTGTTTTCAGGACCTGTTCATCTTTAGATTAGACATCTGAAGTTTTAAAAATAACCCAGCTGGCATTTCTTTTAAAATGTCTTTACAGTTTTGTCTGGAGGCTTTCTATTTAGAGTTCTTACTACACAGTAGCAGAGTTCACAGAAGTTACAGCACAGGTTCATGCTTTTGAATTTACACCAAGAAATTCTTATTTGGTGATTACAGTGCTCTGGGATCATATCTGAGGCCAAGGTTCCATGATCCTTAAAAACAAATTGGTGCAGCATCAGGATGCTGCAAGTGCAAGTCTGATTTGAATCTGGCACAAACACGATTGAATTCCTGGAAAATTAACTAGAGCATACAGAAGAAAACTTATAAGCATTTTGTGCTTTTATGACAGTTTTATGTACGGTTTGGCATAAAGTCAGAATGGCATTGACAAACAGTAATGAATTCAGCACAGCTGTAAATAAAGCTAAAGTGTCAAAAGCCATTGAACATATTTGCACCATGGGACCACAGTATTAAGGGCTGTGATGTTACATTTAGTTTATTGTCAGTTCAAGTATTTCCTCTTTAAAACTGTTACCTTCCATCTCCATGAGTATGTTTTAATTGCCATAGTATATTTTTTGCAAAACATGAACAGGGTTTACTAAGCCAGAAGGAAAAAGAAAAAGGAAGGAATAAAGCCCTACAGCCTAATTTCTTGGCTTATATTCTGGTCCCTAATAACAGTGTGCTTGTATTCTACTAAATCAGTCATAATGTAACATGCATCAGCATACTTTTGTGTAGGAAGTAAAATCTGGATGAGTCCCTAGCTCACAATTCAGTGTCTTTTTTGCTTTTGTCCATTCATAGAAGTCTTAGTGTTGAAGTCAAGGTTAGAATTTCAAATTAGGGACCAAGTAGCTAAAGGCTGGTAATGTACCTTTTAGGTGCTTATGTTTTCATGTGTCTAGCTTTTGGAGAATGATGGTTTCAAAATACCTTAGGACTTCTAGTAGGAAATTACAAGGTTTAGATTATTTATTTTTCATATAGCCACTGTAGGCTTACATGCAGTGTAAATGCACAGGTGTATATATATAATAAGTAAACTGTGTTCTTCCTTTCAAAATGAGTGAAGAGAACATTTGCAGATATCTCAGGATGTTGTCAGCTTCTAGTCTAAGTACACTGTGCAATACAGAATCCCTGAAAATCTTCCTTGGAGACACAAAACAAACACTCACTTCTTCGTATTGATGACAGGCTTTGGGGGGACAAAATTGAAGCTAAACTGAAAGTTGTGCTTCATGGATGCACATAGGATGTTCCACCCACTAATGGACACAAAAGCTAGTCCAAGGTAAAAACTCTTGAGTGCAGGTAATGTGGACATAATGTCCTCAGCATCATTGTTTTGCTGCCTGAATTTGCTTTTACTATACTGCACTGCTTACTAATGTAGCTAGTACCATAGTGCCCATCATAATTAAACTGAGTTGAAAGACGTTGTAATTAATAGTCTACATATATTTGCAGACATGTCAATAATTTTTACCCCAACAACTGGTATTTCTACATTCCTGATTATTTACATCAAATATGACAGAGTAAATCACATTGAATAGTGCCAGGAGGTTACAGCCAATCATTGAGATGTATTCTGGTTGTTTTGGTTTTCATTTCACAAGCTTTTATCCATTCATTGTTCTGACAATCCTATAATGAAACTCAAGAATAAGATAATTGGCAGCAATTTGCCAATACAATAATCTTTCTCAGCAGCAAGAATCTTGGCAGAATTTCTCTGATGCTGGCTTATTGCAATGTCAGGTAAACCCAAGTACTGTGATTGTGTGGAACTCATGACCATATTTGCCTGCTGTAAAAGGTCATAGCATCTACTTTAACACTGAAGTTCTGTTGCAACATTTCTACAATGATATTTCACAATAATATCGTCCTTTATGACAAATTACTCCAGATATACAAGAGCATCAGGGAAAAGGGAATCTGTTTTTTGTGTATGAGAGGAAGGGGAAGAAATTGGGAAAGAAGAGCGCAGGGCAAGATACTGCTATGTTTGTACATGATGAACAGCACCTACATGCATGTGAAATACCCCAATTTTAATAGGCCTGTTAATAAATAATGGTAGTCTTCCAGTGGAGAAATATAGTGAACATGTGGCTGCAAATTATATACTGTCATTATTACAGTTTTTCCTAGAGTATTCAAAGTTCCATTTTAAAATTTTGGCATAAAGGCCAGCAATTAGTTTGTTGGATGTTCTTTCAGGGAATATTCTTGGAATACAAAAAGCAATAATACTCTTTATTTTGCCACACTGAATGTATCTAATTTTTTTTTTCCCCCTAGGCATAATATTGTGCAAACAAATGTAAAAATTGAGAGTACCACTGGACTCTTCTTGAGTTATCAATACCTAGAAATTAAAATCAAGGTGGTCTTTTTAACAGAAATATCTGAATAATCTAAATAAACCATCAAATACTGAAGGGTTTAGTGTCTCAAGGATATTTAAATTTAGGTTTTATATATTGCGTCCAGTTAGATACTTTTATTTGCATTTTATTTTTAAATTTATTTTGTGTGAAATAGGAAATTAAATTCTGGTACTTAACACAGTGACTTGTTATGTTCTCTACAGTCATCTTACCTAACACTTTACCCAAACAAATACTTGATATAGATTTATAATAGACAGGCAGAAAATCTTATTTGTCATGTTGATACGAGTGCTCCCACAGAATCTCAAAAATAAGATTTAAAAAAACAATACATTTCGGGAAGAGACTTCATACCCTTTGACACATGTATACGCTGATAAATTCCTGTATGTAGCACTGTGTACTCAGATAGAGTGTTTTTAACAAAGTTGTGTTTTCCTGTTTAATATTTTCAGAGGTACTTTGTTGTTTACAGATACAAAAATACAATGCAGTGAGCATCTGTAGAGTGTGAGGCTCTTGAAGAAGTAGGCAATTCACATTGGGACAGACAGGTGAAAAAGTCTGTTCACGGGCAAACAAAAAACAAAGTTGGAGAACATGTAGCAATCTACAAATCAAAGGAGGTGAAACACCTTTATGTTAGTGAATACTTAAAGATATAAGTGATTTACAACAATGATGTGAACTATTAATAAGACAAAATAAAACCAGAAATATTTTCTGTGTTCCTCAGCTCTGTTTTGAAGCAAGAATAGACAAAGTGCAGGCAGGCTGTTGTAGGCTTCTCTCAAACTTTTAAAGCTTGTGGCATGATCTCTTCAATTCTTCCCATATATCATGTATGTTTACACCTTGTGCAAAACTGAATGCTAACTGGATATATGAAATTATAGCAAGTAATAACAATGGTTTTATCCCAGTCTTGGTATCTTCTTTAGTGAAGATGGCTGTATAGCAGACCAGGAAGGCTGCTTTGTCCAAAAGTTCATTTCATTTCACTTCACCCAAATTTGGCTGTTGGTCTCAAAAAAGATACTACCGCTCCCTGACAACTCTTTCTTCTTTATGTGATGCAAGGTATTGGAGAATCAATTTCTCTAACTATATATCTAAGTAGATTAGATAGATAGATAGATAGATAGATATACAGATAGATAGATATATAAAAGATGTATCAGTATATAAAAATTATATATATAGCATTATGGAAAGCTTTTTTCATGAGACAAGTAGATTCTTTAATCAGGGAAGTTTCATCTGTCAATCACACACCACTGCATTTGATAGCCAAATGTTGCACCTAATAAAGAATGAGAAAGTGTCTGAAAGCAGTGGCACAGAAATAGTGTTACACTGGCTCATGCTGTCAAATCAGCATTAAAATATCATGCTATCTATCAAACAACTTACATTTTCAGGGTTTTACATAAATGTCTCTGTATGTCTAATAAGGAGATTAAAATAATGAAATATACCTATGTCTTCTGAAGTTCAGCTCATCTGAACTTCCTTTTTCTTCCTTCGGATGAGATTAATCATACTTCATAAGACACTGTTAACTCTAAAGGACAAAAACTGTTTAGATGTGACTGTTTGTATAATCATTCCCACCTGGGGAAGGGCCCAGGAAAAGCCAAAGAGTACTTAAAGCAAGACCCAAGGCAAGCACATTTGACCCTACCTCCTTTTGGAATTTCTATCAGCTGAACACCTCTGGAACCAGAAGAGATAGTTATGTTTGTTTTTTCTTTGTCTTTTCTGTCTTTCTCTTTTCCTTCTTCTAATTCCCTCTTCTTGGGATTTTGAGTAATGTTTTGAGAAACTTAAAATTGATCAGGCTTTGAGTTTGCTATGTTGAATTGGCCGAATTAATGCTTTGAGAAGTGTTTCTTGTTGATTGAATGCTGCTCTAAACCTTTTGCCAAAGTTCCCTGACTTTCTAAAGTTGCCAATAAAGGTTTTTTTGTTATTTTGACCTCTTGAGTATATCTTCTTAGATATGCGTCTGACTCAGAGTCCATGAACAACTGTAAGCCCTTTGAAAAGTCTCATCGAGCAAATTTTTCGGGGCCTTACACATGGGCAAGGACACCTCCCACTAGAACATCTTGTTCAAAGGCCCATCCAGCCTGGCCTTGAACACTTCCAGAGAGGGGCCATCCACAGCTTCCTTGAGCAACCTCTTGTACAGAATGCACTGAAAACAGAAAACTGAAGACCAACAGCCTGATTCAGAACCACTTAAATAAGCTGTTCTGTAAAATAAGATCAGAAAAATGGAAAATATTTGTAGAGTCAGAATTAAAGCAGTAATAAAGAAGAATCTACAATGAAGAAGAATTTGGACTTGAGAAAGATGAGTTTGGAACTGCTCTCTATATTATTCCAAGAACAAGAACTGAAGGCAAAAGGAGAAATATAGAATGCCTCTTTACATTTTAGCAGTGCCATATAAAGAAAATGAAGAGAGTAATGTGTAAAATGTGGAAAAAGCTGTTCAGAGCAGATCTGCTCATTCCATGGATCACAGAGGGAGGTGTTTATCCTATTCAGCATGTTAATAAGCCAAAAAGGAGAATGCTAATTGAAAATGAGTGTGGGAATACTTCTTCCTTTAGGCCAACAGGAAACTGAAGCCATGCTATCTTGACACTAGGATGGATGAAATAGCGTTTGCACATGCTACCTGAGTTACCATTATGGTCTCTTGACTTCGTTATGGAAATTAGGTGAGGTGGTGAAGCTGCTACTTAGTGCCAAAACCAGGATCAATATTTCCCTTCCACTGAATAAAAAAGAATGAAACATAGAAATGGTATAAATTAATAAATTTCTCACTAATCTATTTTATAATAGTATAGGTAAGATGCTTTTTTGAATAAGCTAATGTCATAATCAAATATCACATTAATAATTAGTTCCTAGTCTTTCAGTTTCTGAGTTACCCGAATTATATACAAGTTCTCTTTGGTCACTGTGAATATGTCTAAAGTCATTGAATCATGAGAATATAATTTGCATCAGGATCAGATTTGTTGCCATTGTATTTTATTTGGTATTTTATATTTCTATGTCTTTTTTTCTTCTTTTCCCATTTCTGTTTGCAGGTTTTGACCTAGTAAAGTGTGAAGATCCTGGTATACCAAATTATGGCTACAAGATACGAGATGAAGGACATTTTATAGACACTGTCATTTTATACAGCTGTAATCCTGGCTATACAATGCATGGTACTAGCATTATGACCTGCTTAAGTGGAGATCGAAGAGTTTGGGACAAACCTTTGCCTACTTGCATAGGTAATGCGGATTGTGACAATGGTCTGTGTGATACATCACAAAGCAAATAAAGTTGTGGGCTTTTTTTCCCTCATCTATTTTCATCATAAATTATTTCAACATCTCATTCCTATGAACTTAATTTCTAATTTTCATCCCACTTTGGTGGATTGTTTTATCTGTGTGCTCTGGGGTCTTTGTTGCCATGCTAAGATACCCCATCTGTCAGAGCTTTGAGGTAGACCTTTTCTTTAAATATCACGTCTTCAAGTGCCTAAAACTTTGTTTCATTACAGCCAACATAAATGTTAAATAGAGAAGGTCTTGCCAACATGCATAATAACTGAATGCTGGTATAGCTATTATCCATTGTACCTTTACTAGGCAGTTTGCATCCTCTAGTCTTGCTTTCCAGTCCATTCAGTTTTCACATGGAGTTCCCATGAGTCTTTCCTTCTGTGTGTTTTCTGATGCTTAGTTTTCACCTCTGCTGCCTGCTGCTGGCAGGTCACCCATTGCTTTCAGCACTCACCTCACTTACAGGATCTTTGCTTGTTGACTTTCTCCCATTTGGGGTGCTACATTCTGCACTCCCCAACCTGCTTCCTGCTGAATACTTTCACAGACCTGCAGTCTACAAAAGAGCAAGCTCCCTTACTTTCAAATATTCAGCTTACCTAGAGAGTAAGTGCCATAAAAATATCAGACAGCATTTCTGCTGTCTTAGTAGAGGTTATTTCCCCCACTTGATTCTAGAATTTTATCTGTAAGTTTTCTTCTATGTATATGAGAGGTCAGCAACTATTCAGTTTTGATTTAAAGACTTTTCCAGGCTCTTTATGTATTCAGGTCCTCAAGCTCTTCAGTTTAATTGGTTAGCTTCCTTTTCCTCTAAGTTTGCCCTTTTGTAGAGAAGACCCATAATTAGTCCTACTTTTGCCTATTTCCCATGTAATTTAAATGAAGTAATTTCTCTAAGGTCATTTTCTGCAAATTTTTTTTATGCCTGTGTTCACTACCAAGTAAGAATTAGAATCAACTCCAAACTACTTGTTGGTTTCAAGTCTATTAGGTGAATAAATCAAACCATCTACCTATTTCCTTTTATTTGTATGAAGATTTGTCTTCTAGTCTATATGTGGGATATTAAAATCTCAACCATACAGCATTTGAAATAGTAATAATTTAAAACAAAAATCCCGTGTTTTTCAATCTGACCTGGAGGAAGCTAGGGAGCCCAGGATAAAGGGAATCTAAAGAAAATTTTTCTTCCTTTTTCTGAAGTTGTCATGAACTTCCAAACATCACTTTCTTTCTTAGAAATATTTTCTTAATATCATCCTGTTTGTGGAGATGTCTTATTTTTGCTTGTGTTCTAGATCAGAATTTGGTATTTGCCGTTCTCTTTGGTGACATTTGTATTGTTCATTGTCTTTACTATCATTTTGGTCTCATTCACAAAAAATACCAAGCCTATACCTAGGCACATTCCACAAATTCTACACGTAGTAATTTCTAGTGATACACTGTTACATTAGTCTTAGCATTCATTCTCATTTTTTCTGTGTTTCTAAGCCTTAATGAAACAAGCCAATGAATTCTTGTAATTCCTTCCTAGAAGTTTACAGAAATGTTTAAGTAACTTCTATTAGTTATAGTATAGTTATTTTTATAGTATATTCTTTGAGGTGGTGATTTTACAGTGTGGTCTTTTCTGCATATTTTCAAATAAAGCTTTGGAATTATTTTTATAATCACTTCTGAAAGTTGAATTTTGATCTACTCCTAAAATGGGTTTTTAAAAGAGTATATGAAATACATAATCCATCATCCCAAATTTTATGATGTATTTTGTTCTTAAATGAGCCTTCTCAGAATTTTAAAGCAAATATGTCAGTTAGTTTGAGTTTAAATTTTGGTTTCACTGAGTTAAACAGGTCTTTGGTAAATACAGTACTGTATGAGTAATTTCTTATCTGTAGTTATCTATCACAGTGATTATTGCATTCCAAACTTTCTTGTATAATGGAAATTAATTGAAATCCTAGACAAAGGTTACGTTTGAAGAAATTTTGTACTAAAGCTGCTTCCTGCTGTGGTTCTGTAAGTAGTATGTAGTGTTTTGAGTGATCAAACCAGCAGGATAAATAAGTAAATCAGTCACCTTATTTCCTCTGTGGTAATTTTCCTTCATGGTTACAACTTGGTTGTGATCAGTGACTTGGTGGAATGTATAAAGATTAGTATTTGTTAGGAGCATTGCTGATAGATTATTTGGTGCATTGTCTCTGTCTTACTATGCTTGTTGTACGGCTGTGCATGTATAAATCTCTGTGGTAGTATATTTTAATAATATTACTTGTAAGGCAACACTATAAATGAAGTAAAAATTCAAGTACATCACTTGACTGAAGAATCACTGTTCCTTTTTAGTTCAGTGGAATGTGGCTGTTGCACAGTTCCATTTCATCAGAGTGTATCTTTACACTGGCCAGACAACAGCATGATGCTCTAAGCAAGCAATATAAGAATCATTTGATTGTGGATGCTTAGCATTGCTATTGGTCTCTCCACAAAAATAGCATGGATAATAAAAATATTTTAAAACAGACACCGCATACTATAAAATCAGCTTTCTGATTTACTCTCTTGCTTGGCAAGCATATGGCATTTAAATTTTTAAATACCAAAGGAAATTGCTAGGCAACAGCTACTGCTTTTTGATGTAATTAAATGTGAAGTTATATAAAAGTAACTTGAAAACATTAAACTAAAAACATTTTGACATTACAGAAAAACAGAAAGCTATTTTAATTACAAAATTCAAACCTGTAACATTTGAATTTGAACATTGATTTTTAGACAAGCCAAACCTGTTAGATAGGATATTTCTGAAACATTTTTGCTGTCTTGCTGATGCTAAAATTGTGCTTTTGTAGTCTCACTACCTATTGAACTACTCTGATCAGTTAAGTAACATAATCACAGAAGTATGGTTTATTTCTTTACAACAAGGTAGGAATGAGATCATTGTGTTCATTTTTAACCTATGTTCATGTCCTGGTTTGTATGTATGTGTACTACTTCAGAAGTATTAGGTCATTCTGTTAACTTTTTAGAAACACAGAGATGTGGAATGGATAGCAAATGGAAGTGCAAATTACTATGGTCTCATTAGAGATAAATGTAATCCTTATTTTGCAGCTGAGTGTGGTGGTCGAATTCATGCTGCTACATCAGGGCGCATTTTGTCCCCGGGTTACCCGGCGCCATATGACAACAATCTTCATTGCACTTGGATTATTGAAGCAGATCCAGGAAAGACAATAAGGTACATGTTTAATTTCAATATTTATGGCTGACTTCAGTATTTTATAAATTTTTAGTAATTGTCATATTTTTGTACACAAGCTGCTGGTTTTCATGGGGATAGTCAAGGTACCCTTCTATCAGGTGTCATATCAATTTTGCTAGGTTCCTTCCTGCGGTGGTTAATGGCATTGGACTTCACAAGATGGTGATAAGCAAAGACACTTCATTGCAAAAATCCAGGGTTCTTAAACTGTTACTTTGTTATGGGTTTACATACTTGTGAAGCATAACAAATGTGTTTTACCAACCACCATAAACCACGATAGGAACACGCATCAGGGGTAACCAAACAGCAGGTCCATGGTGTGAGCACTTACTGGTTCTAACAATTGTTTTCCAGTTATATAACTTGTTTTTCACCTCTGGTTTAGCTGAGGCATTCCCAGAATGCTTTCTGGCTAACCAAAGTAGCAGAAGTGAGCAAGGATTTTACAAGGGCAACAAGGCCCTCACTTTGCAAAACCTTTCTGCTCTGCAACACCTTCCCTGTTCAGATGTAAAGTCCCAGGACATGGGACAAGATAACCAACATTCAAGGTACATTTGAGTATTGTCTCACCCAAAACTTGTCTTTTACACCAGGACAACACTAGATTCTACAAACCCCAGAATATGTTACAGTGTTATATAGTGGTATTAAACAGCTTACATAAGGGTGAGCAAGAACCTCAGGAACCTGCATAATAAAACAATTCCCATGAATCACAGGTAGGAAAAGAGCATTGCAACAGGTAGGAAAAGAATGTTGCATTCCCTCATCCTCTCTACAAGATAGCTCTGCCAGCACAGCAAGGCCATCAATACTAGGGAAAAGCGCAGACCCATTATTTGAATTAACGTGTTCCCAAATTCAGCAAAATAAAGAACTAATCAGTGAAGCCAACAAACTCCATGACCTGCGCATGAACGTGACACTTAATTACTCTCATAGCTATAGCATCTTCATACAAAATTGACTTATTTTAAGACCCATATTGGGCTCTGAAAAAGTCTGTGGTGAGTTGACACTGCCTGGATACCACATGCCCACCTATCACTGCCGTCCTCAGCAGGATGGGGCGGAGAGAAACTAACATGAGGAAAATCCCTTGTGAGTCAAAATAAAGTAAATTTAGTAAAACAAAAGTAAAGGCCATCCATGCATGGAAGCAGAGGAAAACCAAAGCTCTATTGTCTACTTCCTATCAGTAGGTGATGGCCAGCCACCTCTTAGGAAGCAGGCCTTCAGTATGTGTTGCTCTGGAAGACAAACATAATCTCAGAATATTCTGATTTGAAAGGGACTCACAGGGGAAACAATGTAACTAACTGACAAGTTATTCAGTGGGAAGTTCCCCTCCTCTTTTTTTTTTTT